>CM023203.3:31746084-32346084 GCA_004115045.4 Sinella curviseta | reverse complement strand
GGTTGGGTGCTCTTTTTTATCATGTTAAAAAGGTTTATAATATAGTAATCGACTTTTCCAGGCATATATTGAGGTAAAGGAGAAAGCAAAGGGAAAGTTCAAAGTTTGTCACTTGAAAGTATATTACTACATGTTTATCTTTTCAACAACACGGTTATAATGGTTACCTATGTGGGTATGTATTAGTCTTGTATCCAATTTATGTTAATACATATGCAAATGTAACTTAAATATCACAACAAATGATGAACATTTTGTTAACTACGCAAGACAAATGGGCATCTAGAAACTCACTTACAGAGATATCGTTTAAAGTAACATTTTAAAGACTTACGACTGCAGTATCGCGGCTCATCCGACCCATCTCCGCAATCATTCACACCGTTGCAATATTTGTCGAGCGTTACACAGCGCCGATTGTCACAAAAATACTCTGAGATCTGGCAACCGGCAGTTGGTTGAATTAGAATACCAATAAGAATCCAAGGGAAGACCACGGATAGTATTTTAGCAAATCGAAGAAAGACAATGATACAAGCAAAAAATGCCCTGTTCTTTTCTGTCACCATCATCACCATCGTCGTTATTTTCCTGTTTTTCTTGTTCATCATTTATCGTCCTTATTTTTTTTGTCTTGTACCTATTGCCACCACCGAACTGTTCTCTTCTCGTATATATTGTGTGTATAATTCGATACGAGACACCACCGCAGCTAAACTATTATTATTGACGTCTTCTTCTTCTTTCCCGTCTTCTTGCTTTTCACCTCACTTCTGTCGCTGATGTGCTGATGATGACGATGACACAGTATAGTTTCTTTAGTTGATGCGGTTGAATGAACTTGGGTGCTTCTTCGACTCCTATTATTATTATTACTATTGTGACTTTCTCTTTTTACTTTCAATACATGTTCGTGCTCAACGTTAACAAAATTATTAGCTTTTGTTACAGGGAAAGCTTCGTAACACTATATAACACTGTCATTCTAAAGCTAACAGCTTTCTCTCAAGTTTTCAGCAATAAAATGGAAACAGAATAGAAGAACCATGAAGAAGGAGAGAAGAGGATGGAAACTATTTTCTTATCTACAGTAACAACTGCTGAACAAACGCAGCGTAGTACGTACACTAACAACTACTACATACACACAACTTTGCACTATGAATGTGTACTCGAGCGAAAAGGTTCATTCAGTCTTTCAATACGTTTATGTACTTTCTCTACACATTCAGGGGAACATACTAGCATTTATATTGAACACGTGGATATTGTTGTCTTTTGATTATTATTTTTTGAAGTGTATATAGTTTTATCCGGAACGATAACCTGAACGCAAGTTCCATTCGCCAAGTTTTGCACTCTCAAAACAGTGGAATCAGAAGTTGTATCGGTATCATCATCAGCCATTTTCGTACTTGGATTTATTTTTTTTATCCCAATATATTTCTTGTTATCAAGCATACAAGATTCGCTGTCGATGCTAGTATATTGCTCTCTGATAGGAACGGGCCGCCATAAATACACTTCCTTGGTGTGTTTATCGTTTCTCAATCCTCACATTTGCTTATGTGCCTTCTCCCCGAAAAAATCCAATCTATTGGAATGTGTGAAGTTGCACAGTAAAGTCGATTCGTGAAGGTTGTGCTAATGATGATGATAACATCATCGATCACCCATTATTCTTCGCCTTTTCATTTTTCTTACCATCATCCTTGTCATAATTTCAGATGGGTATCGAAATCCAATCTTTCTTAATAGGTTTGCCGGCCGTTTATTCCTGAAATTAGAAAAGAAAAATATCATTCACAAAAAGGTCTATCAGGTTCAATGATCGCATTATGTTAGCTATATATGACGGACGGACTGAAATTTTTGCTTTGTGGGTCCACGTGGAACGCAGAAACTTATACGTAGTACCTATAGAGGTAATCGTTAGGAAAAATGTATTGTAAAACTCATTTTAATTTTTTAACACATAAAAATTGTACGTACTTTGAAAATGTATTTGAAATAGCACTTCTTATTATGACACTTTATAAAACGACCTGGGTTTCTATTCTAATTGAATTTCCATTTAAAGTTGTACTATATAGTTAGTTGGATTCAATCATCGTTACAGCATGAATTCAGTAAATGACGGCTCTGCACTTTGAAATGATCTAACTTTTTCTTATATTATGTTACTTTATTGCCATTGCTCACAATTGAATTTCATCGCTTGTCAGTTGGAATATCATCTTCTTTTAAGTCGTCAACGCTTGCGGCTTTTCAAAACTTTTACAGCGACACAAAGTCGTATTGTGCTCATTACGCCAAACTGGTGGAGATCTTGTCTTTGGTTAAAAGTGGGAAGGTGTAAGTTTCCAGAGTATTAACTTTCTGTGAGAAAATATGATCTCGGGCTATCAATTTTTTTCTTGCACTTTCTCTCTCTCTTCATGCCCATGTTGAATACTCTTCACAAACTGTTGAATGGGAGCGCTCATGGAATAAACTACAACTTTAAATTGAAAATGTTTCACAAAGGCAACTTTTTCTCTTGAAGTGGTATACTTATAGTACCTATCCAATGTTAGGCTTATACATGTATACAATACCTATAGGATATGATTTGTATGTTCAGATAGAAAAGCATTTTGACAGTGATGTAAAAACCGGAAGCTGTTTACTATCCTGCTCTGTTCAGTAAATAGCCTCAAGGGGTAAAAAGTTTGCTAGGTGAATTGCCCTTATGTATATTTAAGTGAAAGTATCCGCTATAATTCAAAAGAACGTAATACAGCGAGACGCATCTCTAGTTGGCTTGTTGGTCTGTCGACCTTTCTGAAGACTAATAATACGTGTCAATTTGATTTATAACATGACATTCGACATAGTATGAGGAAAAAGTTGCACAAAGGCGGTCCGTTTCTACATTTTATGGGGTTTCTTAATTAAGTCCATTTCCTTAGGGTATCTAATGATTTCTTTGTTATTAATATATGTAGTTTCATGATGAAACTTTCACCAAAATGGTGATATTCATTAGAACACCTTGCTCCTTCAAGTTCACAACTATATATTCTTGAAAAGAAGAGCATCAATCGAAAGAAACAACTCATATTTTAAAAAATAATTTCATTGTAAAATTGCAAAACATAAATTACCAGCGCTCTGTTGAAAGTGAAATGCACTCGTAACTGTCGTACTTACATATATGTACGTACAAATATACGTCGTGATCGGTTGAATTATTAGTTTATTACAGTTGATGTACTGAAAACAAGTTCATTTACACTTTAGGTATATAGTCGCCTCTGGTTTTGCATCTTTCAAAATTGTCCTGCTACTATTTGTACTTGCCTGCTAGGACCATCATCTTATCGCAGCCTCATTTAAAAACGTGTGTGCGTGCCTTTCTTATTTCTAGCCAACAACATTCCAAACATATATACAATATAGCCATGATCACTTGCCTTTCCAAATGTCTCCACTCTGGAAAAAGCATCGTCATTTTCTTCGAGGAAAATGACATGATGACAGCGATAATGATAATAATGACACCAGTCTAGTAGTGCATTGGTCGACAATAACCATAATGATATGGTGTTAGTAGCATTCTGTTTTTTGCTGTTCCAGTTCTATGCTGCGTGCTATACTATCATTTTCTTTCACTTTTCCCCCTCAAATAGTAATGTTAAAATGTTAGTTTCCCGTCGTATCCACATTCTCTTCAAGGATTTCTGTTGTCAGAACCAATGCATAGAGTATACGTACCTATATGGCATTATATACGAAGGATATTATATAGCAACAGCAAGATGCCTTTTAAATTACGTGCTTTTCTGCTTTCACTTATCTTTCAACGCCATAGTTTGAGACGTCAGATAGACACAATGACGATAGCAATAATAATAGTGGCTATTGTAGGATTTGAAGCTTAGGATTTCGTAAATAAGTTCCTTTCTTTTGCTGCTTTGTATTCGACTACTAGACATCTTAACTACTAGCCGCTGAAAGAAAAGAAACGAAGAAAGAAGGCAGGGGAGTAAATAGCAATAGTAGAAGAAGGTATTAAGCTTTTAAGTTAGCTAATGCGTGCATTAAGGTGACATGTACGGTCTTCTTACGACTCTCACACATTCCTCGTTGTCAGGAAAAATGCGAGCGTTGGATAGTTGGACCTAAGCTCTTTTGTTACACTGTCTCATTTTTTAGACTTCGCAGCTAACAGTGTTGCTAATGAGCTGGACTTTCTTACATAGGTAGTCACATTTTTAGAAGAAAGTACATTCGGATGTTGAGGGAGAGTAACATAGAATACATTTCTATAGAACGAGCTAGCTATAGCAGTTGTTACAGTCTGATGCGATTATGAAAGATTGTTTTAGTTTTAATGGGTTGAAACTACTAGTTGTTGAAGTTTTGCTCGAGTTGAAGGCGTATTTTCGTTCACAATTACAAGCTTTGGGGCTACGTAATAATGTATTGTACTTAATAAATGGGTGTTATGAATGATATGTTATGAGTTGCAACATCACTACTATAAATGTTGCTGCTATTTTAAGTACATGTTGTAACCAGATCGGAATTATTTCTGTCGTTGATACAAAAGTATGTGTTTTTATCTGAAACTGCTACTTGCTTTATGATTGCTTGATTTATTTCTTTAATGTTGTTGGGCACATTCCAAATAGAAAATACAATGTCATCAGCATTGACTATGATTAGATTGTATTAAATATCGAATTTCTATACACCTATATATTTTTAAATACAACAAAAATTCGTATCTTCAAGTATTTCGAAAACATAATAGGAATACATGTACAACTAGTAAATTTAATGGTGATGTTTAATATTTTAACTCACACTCACAATGAATATTCCCTCTGCATTCCTAGTACAGATCAATTCATGCAGTCTATCCTACAAAATAAGGAAGTAACCTGCAACATGATTTAATGGAACGTTGAATGCTTCTAGTTTGTCACATTTCTAAATATAAAGACTCTATATAGAAGTAGTCTATATATCCTTTTCAGCCATTGTTGCATACATGAAAACGAAATCGAAGCTAACAGAGTTTTGGCATGACTTCCATTTTTCGACGCTGATTGTATATCTTCACATCATAAATTAATCCATTTTAACGGATTTATGATATACACAAGTACTCTGTGATAATCTATTGTCACGAAGACATTAATCATTCACTAGTTGTTGGAGTAATTGATCTGCTTAGTTATAATAGTGCATGTTTAAATTGTCGCTGTGAATATATTTATAATTTATTACCGGACGAACGATGCGACTATTATCTGCAACATGAAAAGAGCTTGACGATATTTTCTCTTTTAAAATTATGTTCTACAGCACATCATTACATAATATGTCTTGTCAACTGTCATACATATATACTATCTATGCATACAAAGGACGCTACCTCTTTAATATTCATGAATAGCAACACCTCACCATCCATAACATGTCACGTAGATAAGGGAAAGCAAAATCCCTTCATCAACATCAGCATGTTTTGTGTTCTGACTCGCTCACATTTGCTTGCTGAGTTGATGTATGTCGTATGTCTTCAGTCGCCACTCTTCGATTCCAAAAATTCGTTATTTTATTATTCCAACATTGACTCGCCAATTTTTTAAATCTACTCTTTTTATAAACCCACAGTCTGAATATTTAGCTATCTATATTTCTCTTCAACTTTTACATAAACAACTTTTTTGTACGACGTTTGACCTTAGTAATGACCCCATTGGGATAGGGAGTACGATACTAGTCGCTCATCTCAGAGGAAAAATCAGCATCTCGTAATAGAACACCGTTTATACACCTAGACCCGAACCTCTAACCCACCGACTCGCCGATCACCTACATTTTTACCTACGTTGAAGCAACTCTACTAGATTATATTGAAGCCGAATTGAAATGACAAAAACACTGATTTGTATTCAGCTCTCGTGAATTTACACTGAAAACAGAATGATATAAATAAATGCCTATGTTCCATTCTCCAGACGCAGTGTATTTCATTCAATAATGGAAGGTATTTGCAGTGCCACTAGAAGACGAGCAGCATAGTATCATCACTTGATAAGGTATTTTAAAAGGATACAATGCGAACTGTTGAAAGGACTGAATATAATATGCATGTTCAGTGAAAGTGAACAATTGCAAATATATATATAATATATATGTATATATGTGCATTTTATATTATATCGCTCCTCTACATATTTTCCCATTTTCTGAGTCAATGCACATGTAAAGGAGGAGGTTTGTCCCAGATACGTAGAGAAGATGTTGTAATCAACAAGAAGAATGAATGAAGTGAAATGAAAATTGAAGAATAGCAAAGCACGCATAAAAAGAGACAAGAATACTACACAGACTGAGTGAGTGAACGGAGGAAACAAAACGAGAGCAACGGCCTATCTCAACTGAGAAACCTTCCTCTTCCATCCTCATCGTTCTTTCCTTCCTATACATTTTCCTGTGTACGAAAAGATACTATTTTCTTTTCTCCTTTTTATGTATTGCAAAATGTTCTTTACTACAAACGTTTTCCTTCATGGGAAAATACCCACTAAAGGCTTTTTATAATATATCCTTACATTCTGGAATGGAAGAGAGAAAGGGAGGACATAAAAGTACAGTCACAACTTATTGTGATGGGACAACACGCTCAGATTTATGAATTCACGTCGCTTTTACATTTTCAGGAGAAACAAGTTGCATTAGCTGTCGTTTTTCAGTGTCATCTCGCTGGATGTTTTTTCCGCGCTTACATAATAATATAATATACCTACTTATGTAGGTATAACATTTCTCATTCACATATGTTCTTTAAATGAGTACCATTTTTCTATAATCAAATTTACGCAAATGCATGCTTCTAACACTTAAATAATTCCTACAGCTTGCGGATGCGACTGCTACTTTTGCATACCAAATACAAGTGAATATGTATAGATGTATATACGCAACGTGAAAGACGTTGATTGGTAAGGTAGTTTGATAAATACGCACGGCACTTCTCTTTAGTGACTTGAGCAAAAGTAGGCTTTTTTATCCTTTTACTGGAGGACAGGAAATGAGGAAAGTGTCTTTGAATTGAATGGGTTGTAGGTAGGTAGTCGACATGTTTTGTCGAGGGAAGTGAGTACAAGCTCCAATGCATGTGGGCAAACAAACGAAAAGAAGTTGTAGTAGTTGTAATCATGGTGGTGGCAGAGAAAAGTTAGCAAAGTAGTTGCGAAACTGCACTATTATCAACTGTAACTTCTTCGGGATGTGGGACACAGGGAGCCCTGCGGCAGTGTATGTTGACAGCTGCAATCTGCTCGCCCATATTTTATTGTCACCCACAAAGACAGTGAAGAGTGGGATGGAAGTAGTAGTAGTATTTGGTGCATGGGAGGCTAAATTGAAGGGTAGTATAGAGGCGTTGGTATAAATGTATTACGCAAGTCTTTTTCATGACTTCAGTTTGTGTCACAACTAACTAATACATGACTCATGTTGTAACGGCAAGTATGAAGTAGACGAGAGTACAAACTATACAACATGACAGACAGACTCATCTCATGAAATAGCTAAAGTTTGTACAATATGTGACAATTCATACTTTTATTTCCCTTTGGACAACTCTGTGTGCCCTTCCTAATTGACTCTGGTACCAGTACAATGACTACTGACACTAATTATATTTCGCGACTGTTATATTTTTTTTAAATAAATATAAATATATGGCTGAAGAAATCATCTATTTTTCCTTCTTTTTCCTTTTACAGTAACACAGAATAATATACACGGCTCCTCCATCAAGGTTGGTAAAACGACTAATTTTATTTAATAGGGTAGTTTCACTACTTTTGTTGTATTCTTCTCTTGATTTCTTAACATCATTTACGTGATATGATGCATTATAATTTTTCTCTCGTTTAAGCTGAACAAATACAGACTTATACATTCTTTCATAATGTATGTAGAAAGCTCATAATATATTATTACGATGAATGCGCAAGCGAAAAGTGTTTGATTGAATTCCCAGGTGAAGAACGTCATAAGGAATGCTGTTATTACAGAGCACATACAACATGTCAGCCAAGTTTTCCAAGCATTACATAAAATTGCTCCTCGCTTTTGATGAGTGAAGTTCAGATAGAGAAGGCTAATAATTCATTTTCCTTTTGAAAAATCTCTCCCCGTTGTACGCGCCTTAACTCACTCTCTCGCCTCTCCCACCAAATTGCTTTTTAAATGATAAGGCACACGGAAGGAAATATGTATTCCAAACTTTACTACTTGCCTAACATTGCTGCTGTCGAACAAGCTGCGTTCTGCTGTCAACTTTTTTTTTATTTTAAACTTTTTTAGCACGGCCGCTCTGTGCATGCCGTCACCGTCACTTGTTCCAGTGCATCGTACCATTCCATCTCTCTCGTTGTAAGTTTTGTGTTCTCCGAAGAAGTTAATAGAAAGAAACACACACAAGTGTAGTTGAGTTCGTAGTTCTTTTTCGATAAGTATACATAATGGAATGCGACCAAATTTTGCAGGGGCCTTGTGTACGAGAAAGAGGAAAGAAAACTAAGGATTCATTCTGCCTCCTTATCTCTCATCAGATATGCATCATGCCACCACTACTCCTGTGTTTCGACTACCAGGACACAGAAAAGTAGACGCATCCACTACCGAAACAGCTTCTTCCGTCCGCCCGTCCATCCGTCTATCTACTACCCGTATTCGTCCTTTCTTGCTATTTTTATCAAAAAAATGTTTTATAGAGTTGGTCGGTTGCTGGTTGTTGTAATGCCGCCCGTACTCAAAACAGAATACCCAATTGCTCATATAGCATACATATTCTACAATATATGCTAAACGATTATGATTACGCTCAAACGCATATCTCACTTCACCCAGCACCAAACTTGTGTAGGTAGTACAACAACGAGAACAGAATTGGTGCTGGTAACCAACAAAATGGCAAACTTTTCCGAAACTTGCTATCAACTTGTACGGTACGGATTGGATGTATTTGTGGAGGTGAAGCAAAAGTTGAATGAACATGTTTGTGCTAACTTGGTTTAGTTGAAGGTGTACCTAACATATTATAGTACAGAGATGTGAAGATGATTCTATAGCGGTTCAACTAGCTATATCGATATACAAATATGCCTATATACATTCTTCGGTATGAATGTTTACAAGGGAAAGTATTCATCCAAGCATGTTAAAAAGGAAACGCTGATGAGATGAGGACTTCATCCAATTTTGCATACTTTGCAAACTGGTCCACGAGGAATACTTTGGTGCAGATATACCACACAAGGACGGTATGCAGTATACTCAACGACTGGCAGAGGACGAAGACGGCTCGTGTAATGGAAGAGTTACTTTTCTGGGATTTATGCTTCAAGTCATGACACTCGTATGTAACCAGAAGCAAAAGGGAAGCCGTACCAGACTTGTAACCAGGTTTAACTTAATATTATGTACCAACCTATGTGTATTATGAGTGTCTGGAAGGAGTATTTCGCTCCACCGTAATAATAACGCATGATTGCATTCCACAAGAGATAGATAAGAAATGGGAGCCTTCATACGTACAGTAAAAAAGTAAACCTGGATGAAAGTTACACACCGTGAAATACATACGTCGGCGGCGGCGGAGACCCATGCTGTAGTGTGGTGACGGTAAGAGCAGCACCGTGTCGGTAAAATAAGGGAATAAAGAAAAGATGGTGGATGAAGAACCACTGAATTTTATGGGCTGGGATTATTATAGACATACACAAAGCACAAGGGGTTTTACTTGAGCAATGAGCAAAGCCAGATCTAGGATCAGTAGAGGCACACATCTTGTTTTCGTTTCATAATGCTCTGAGTAATGAAAGCGGTCAGCAAAAAAATGATGATTAAATTTTGAGACCTTTCGGTAATATTCTGTATTCGAATCTCTTTGGTTGACAGGATTCAATTTCCCTAACAAGCAAAATATCCCTAGAGTGTGCTCATTCAAGTGGAAAGCTATAATATATTTTGTGAACGCTATAATAAAATCGAATCTATCTACTTTTTTTTGAATCTGAGAACTTGCTGTTTTGGAAGACTTGTCATTTATGTAAAACGGTCTTGTGGTATATTCTAGTGCCAAGATCTGGACCGATAATTTGTTGTTACATTTTGGGTTCAAACGTGTTTTGAATTGCAGCTACTCAGCTACGGTCACACAGTATACACATTTTAAAAGCCTCGTCATGGTTCAAAATCACTGAACCGTCATTGACATCAATGCGTTTATTCGGAAATAGGATGCATAGATTAAAATAATTATGGCACAAAAGGGAATAAGAGGAGTAAATATACTTGTCGGCCACCTTTTGATATCAACAAGCGAAAAATGTGTTTGGAACATAATTAATTTCCACTTGCGTGCACAACCGTTCAATTACCTTTCTTAGAAATGCAGTAGCGCCAGCAAGCTTGCTAAATATGAGAAAATAAGCAAGTAGATTATTTGCATTCAATATTCATTAAAAGTTATTTGGCTCATTGACGTGATGGAGGAGACACTCAAGTGGTAAGCTTCCGTTGAAACGGAGACCTTTGACTTTTCCTAGGATACTAATCTGGAATGAGCGTAGGAAGAAAAATAAGTGACTGAGATAATTACCCTGTCAACCAAACCCACTGTATCATGACAACCGAATTCTCGGAAACCAAACGAAGAAGCTCGATTTTCTCTGTGCCCCTGTTTGTTAAAATTTGTGGTAGTTTGCAAAAATTACAATGCGTGAAAACTTTCAGGGCAAAATCATTATTGGAACTTTCGTTGTCAATTATTATGTGCGATGTTACTTCTTACTTAATATTGGAAAGGTTTTATGGTCATCAAAACAATCGGAAATCGTTACTGTTATCGAATTCATGTATTTTCAAGATATTTTCCAAACCCAAACTAAATTATGTTACATATGTAAAATACGGTACAGATACCAAGTTTTCAATTTGAGTATGTTATAATGATAAAATGTGAGAATATAGCACATGCTACAGAGAGAGAGAGAGAGGACACCACACCCTCCAGTTTCCCATGAAAAATTCTACAATGACAGCTTTCACCTTCACCACAAATCCACCATTGTTTTGTAACCCGTTTGAAGTCACAGAAATTATCTGCATACCTAGGTTGGTTTTGGGAAACAGTAAAATAAAATAACTGCATAACGTGAACACACACAGCACCATTTTACATCTTGGTGTTTTCACAATTTAGGATTCAGAAGGAGTTCTTCTACTAATGAGTTTCATTGGTGCAACTATCTAGCGTGTGAGTGTGTTTCCTTCCAACAGAGGAAACATCAGAATCAATGATCAAGAACAAGTGCATTTGGTTTAGAGGGTTGAGGGAACCACCAAGCGAAAAGTTGAGGATCTGTTCTTTGACTATCCTATTAAATCCCATTTAGTATCAAATTGGAATCAATGGAATTGTACTAATTACTAGTTAAATTAATTAACTCTCCATTTTCATTCTCAATTCAATTTACTATTCAATCCAATGAAATAAGCAATTTGACGGCAGGATGGAAATTGTTATTTAATAATTAATGAAGTGCGCATACTTATATATGGACATATATATTTGATGTAATCGTTCGTCTTCAAGAATGATTTATAGACTAACTTCAACCTGGAGCCCAAGACAGAACAATAAATATGCATTGACATATTCCAAGCATTGAAACATTTCATTAATAGTAAGAATCGTCAACAACTGGTGCCTAGTGCTGTTATATGCCGCTACTTAAATACGCAGTATACATATATATTTCACCTACATTGTAACTGTGTCTGTACTCGGCAGCGATTGAAGAAGTGAATTTCGGATTCATGATTTTCTCGAGCATCTCTTCTCAATAGTATAAAGACAACAGAAGCGGCCAATAACTCAACGAATGCCAGTTTCATAGTCCTTGTTTTGGTTTTGAGTTTTATGGAAAATGTCTCTGTAAATAAAGACAGATTTGAAGATGATGAAAAAGCAGCGTAGGATGAAAAATAAATAGACCGATCGAGTATTTACGGTTAAGCTGACGCGGTCTATCTATTTCGTTTTTTGAAACAACACCATCTTCGTTGGCTCAGCATCCGGATCGTAGGAAATAGATCTTTAGTTCATCAGCACATTGCATTGTGGTTGGAGGAAGAAGTATGGTGCCCATTATTCATTTCAAATCTCTTCTCAAGAGGCCTGTCTCTTTCCCTCCTGTCCGCTCCTGAGACAAACCAGTGAAATTCTCAAGTTTTCTTTCAACAGAATTGAAAGAAGACATTAATCAACCGTCTTTGTATCTTTGGAACAAACGGATATATATATATATATCTATGTACACTTTCTATTTATTTCCTTTTTGCCATGCTGTTACTTCACAGCAAAAATCGATTCGCATTCTCTGGGATTGCGGTGTTGCTTTGTCCTTCCAAAAATCCTCTTTAGAGACAGCTCAGTGATTATGTCCTTTTCTGCAACTACACTGGACGGAATCAAGGGACGTGAAATGAAATGTGTTGCCCTGTGCGTGGGCTGGTTTGTGTACACGATTTTCTTTTTATTTGGCGGAAATTAAAGGACAGAAAGGAGATTGGAAGCGGAACAAAACAACTGTGTGGGATTTTCATTTCCAATTAATTATCAATACCAATCTTTTCCGTCAAGTTTACAAACAAAAAACTAGCCCAAAAGTACTCGAGACTTATAAGGTTAAATTTTAATTAAGCGCGACGTGTATTCTTTTGGTTTCTAAAAGAACACCTGAACACCTGAGGAAGCCGGCATACCACAACATAGTATTTGTCGGAAGAAAAATTCGGATTTTTTTATGAAAAAAGATATTCTGGAATGCAGCAAAAGATGTTCCTAACATTCAACGCCTGTTCTCTAGCAGGACAATGTTGCTCAATTGATGCATGGGTTTCATTGAATTCTACTTAACTTCTTTTACCTCTCTCCCATATTTCTCACTTTCACCGCAGGTTTTACGAACAAGGTTCCAGTGGAGAAAGAGGAAAAGTTAGCACATCCACTTTTTCAATGCAAGAAAGATCAAAGAGCTCAAGACATCTACTGATTTAATCGGTTGTTCAAATCAGCTAAGACCGCTTTCTCCACATTTTTCCTTTCAATATCATACTGTTTTTGTTCAGCGTCGTCGTCGGTCTCGCGACTTCCTTTACTTTACATTCGCGGTGAAAGTTTTGGCTACGACTGTAACGATGAGTTATCTGCTTCTACTTCAATTTATGCTGGGTATGTGGGTATCTTTAACTGGAATTCTTTCAACTAGAATGAGCACCCACTAAAAATGGGAAGAAGCAAAAGCAAGGAGCACGTTTTGATAAGGAGTAGAACGACAAAAAAAAGTACAAACTTTTTCATGATAGTTCTATTCACTTCTTATTTCCTCTCATTCGTTCCTGGAGACTTTACCTTTATCTGGCTTTCATAGGCATTTCGATAACACGGTAAATAACAGTGTTGAATGTATGGGATACTTTCACATTTCTAATTTTGTTTCCGGTTTATAATTATAGAGATAACCACATACTATTAAATGAACAATATTAAACATGTAATTGTAAAGTCGATGTAAGGTTATGATGTGATGAGTGTTTTCATTATTTAAAACTTTTGTTCATCATAGATCAGCGATATAGTGAACTCTACTACTGTGAAGGTCTTGTGGTATTAGTTAAACTGCATGTATTTAATTGGGTCAGATAGAAACTACAATAGTGACTTTTGTCTTCTCACTTCTCACATACAAATAGGATCTTCTGCTTGTGTATAAATTGTATATACCCGTAAATTTTCCAAACAGGCAGAATTGTCACCGAAGCCAACTGAATCTTCATTTGTATTAAACTGTTCGCGCTATGTTGAATAATCTTATCGTAAGTAATTTTTCGTTTTAATTATCTTTCTAGTACTAATAGTGCCTAATATATACACAAATGTCAAGCCATTGTACAACAACATGGCAAAATATGGAATAAATAGAAAGGAAAGGGCTTTCGTCGGACGCATACAAATTGCTTACCCAAAAGGAAAATAACTATAATGAGATGATGAGAATGGAAATGGGACGCTTATGCATAAATTCAGCTACACACGTACCGTGTGCATTTGTATGCCTAATTGATTTGTCGTCAAATTAATAAAAGAAGCTGCCATTGACGGGCAGACGGGCGGATGTATGCAGGTAGTTGACTCTACGGCAAGGCAACCAGAACCACACGCGTCCGTAGTAACATTTTCGCGTGTGGGAAATGTATAATATTTCAATTACTCATTTTCGTGAGATTAATCTGTTGATGCATTGAGCAAGTTGAAAGTGTAAATGTAAAACAACTCTGCCAAACTGCTGGCCACTATTTCCCATTGTTGCTAAGCTTACGCATACGTCAATGTCTTAAACTACGCATTCAACCGGTCAAATTGTGAAAGTTTCACGGGGTTTCCTTCACTACAAGAGCAATATGCAACAATTATGAATTGCCTAAGGAAGATTATCAGTAGGTTTCGTAACATGATATTCGTTCTTTAAAAACGCATTGTGCCGATCAGAAATAAGCTAAAGCCTTTAACATTTTTCTGTAATTCATAACCAACCATATCACAAAAACCCACCATTTTAAATAGTTACGAAAACAGCTTAGCTTTATCAATTTTTCTCCGTTCAGTCTGGAAAATGCAGTGCAGAATTGTGCAGGCTTAAGGGATCAATAAATCCAGCACTTATTTAACAAATAAGGATCATGGAGTTGTACAATACTTTTAATTGTAATCCAAGCATATCAAGATTCTCATGAAAATTAAACTTTCAAAATAATGTAAACTAACAAAGGTGTATAAATATGTATGTTTCAAAATAATGGTGTTAGGTTCAAATGAACAAAATTCAAGTTAAAGCAGTCAACTTTAACGAGGAAAATAAGGACAAGAATGGCACACAAGATAATGGCAAGAGCACGAAAAGATTGCACATTATTCATATGGTCACGGCCAGTACATCGTTTATTATAAACAAGAGTACGTACTTGCATTGTTTTCTCTAGTGCTCATAAGTTAAGTTGCATAGTTTAGTTTCGTTAATTCTCATTTTACTTGGCTGAAATGTAATGACAATATAAAACAAGGCTTTATAAGACTTCTGGAGAATTAAATACCAATACGCTTCTCTTAAAGAAAACTAAGAAGTAAGAAGGCAACCTCTCTCCTACCACCAATGACTGTGTCGTATAATTGTCTGTGCAAGAGTTGGTTCATGATGATAGATAAAGTGTGGAAAACAGCGTTCAAGTTTCTTGACTGGAATTGCTGTAGCGTTAGGAATATACTCAGTACATCGTATTGTTAAAATTAATGGGAAGAAGAAAATAACTCTGGAAATGAACTGCAAACAAATGGGCTTTGAAACGTAATGAAACATTTTTGTACAAATTTTCAGAGCAATACTCACTAGATGATACCACATACCGTAAATCTTCTAGTTCTGGCAGGTCTCTATTTATGGCAGCTCTCTAATTATGGCAGGGGGTCACGGCGGAAAATTCAAAATTTTGGCAGGTCTCGATTTATGGCAGCCCCAATTTTTTGTTATGCATGTAATCGTAAACTACTGACATACCACATGTCTAAACTTAAGCCAGAAGCACAAAAATCATGACATTGAGTGAAAATTTGTGTTTTTAGTTATCTAAAAGCATATTTTGACCGATTTCTGTTAAAATTCGACATTATTTTGTAAATATTTTCACAAAAGCTTAAAAAATAGAGAAAATAACATTAATTTTAGCAGTAAAAGATAACTGATCCTGGACATAATTTATTTTGAAGAAATTCTGGCAGCTCTCTAATTATGGCAGGTCTCTTATTTTGGCAGGGGGGTCGAAATTGATTTTGCATAATTATGGCAGCTGCCATAAATAGAAGATTTACGGTACATCGAAATCATGATAAAATTTTACTGTAAGGTTTGTTATTACTTTTTCACAACTACAAATGTACTGCTATCACAACGTTCGTTTTTCGCAGTTTGCACTAGTAGACCTTCTAGTTTTATGTTTCTCCAAAAATCTCTTCTTGTTTTCTTCTATTTGCAAGACAGCATATTTCACTAACTAATGTAATAGCGAAAGCAAAAAGAGGCAACAATTCGTTTTTTAAACAGGAATGTTCTTTTTATCACAGTAACCGACGATGTGTGCACTCGATCGCTTCACTGAACATGCTCATCTGTATCTATGCACGCATCTCATATATAATGCTTTCATTCCCATTTACACTCAAACTTTTTTTTCTAGTGGAGTCTTCAGTTTAATTATAAAATAGTGTTGTGGAATGTGTCTGGTGCTCATTAAAAAGAGCAGCAGCCCTTGCACTATACTGCCACTAACACCATCAAGTGTAAAGCAAAACGAACCGAGATGTATAAAAAATTCTATACATAATTGCGAAACCTCTTTTTATTGTTTGCATGCTTTCCTCTTTATGTATAGGAGTACTATATTGGTCTTTGCTTCTCCTTCAAGTTACTTACAATATACACTGCTGCAGCAATTAGTGTAAGCACTAATTGTAGCTTTACTAGTTTCCTGGATAATTTTTACTCGCAAGAATAATGATTGTAATTTCGTTCGTTTCGATCATCACCTGGCTGGCTTTTCTTGTGGCATTTAGCAGCATAATCATTCCTAAGAAAATGAACCATTTGCCAATTGGTATCCATTATCGCTACCGCTAGAGGTATCTATAGCCAGTGTAGTGTACGGAAACAATTCCAGGATAGGGATTCTGCAAATTCTCATTATCACTGTTAAAGTTATAAGGGAGTGATTTCATGTGTGTATGTATTCCAATCAGCATTTCATCCTGTGTAAAATGAAACATTCAGAAGGCTATTTTAGTAGAGGCTACATATTACGTATGCTTTGCTTAGATTCTTCCGTGGTACGTACTCCAACATCCGAGAATAAGAACTTGAAAGTCTTAGCACAGTTGAAAAAAATTCTGGTACTGTTGTTGAACATCGCAGGATACTAATGATATTCCCTAGAGCTATTAGTAAGTGTAGACCCATGTAATTTAAAGGATGTGATGCTGCGCCATTTATTTTTGCATTTTTTTCTTCCTCTTCTTTTACGTAATGTCTTTCCTAGTACTTCCACACCAACAGAAACAGAAGAAGGAGACCGCTATTTATACAACTTCACTACACAAAGAGAAAAGGCAATTTTTATTTTCTCTTTTGATGGCTATTTTACTTTACTTCCTGCTCTGGCTCTCTGTTCGTCAGCAATTTCATTTTTATTTTGTGTGTGCGTAAGTAGTATTAGGCATGCTTACATTTAATGCTATCGCATCGCAAGTGCAAACAAAAATAGTGCCTGCATGTGTTACATTACATCTATCCACCTATCATCGCATCGCGCATCGTCCGCAACGTGTCGAATTGTCATGTGCGTGATTTTTCTTCTCTCAAGCCAGTGAATATTTAAGATGGCAAAAAATGCGCTACATGTGCTGTACACTCATGCAAACATTTTAACTCAACTGGATGATGATAATGGCACTGCCAGTAACGGAGAAGTAAATAATGTCATTATTGAAAAACATAATGCTCCTCATTGTAGCCCATGTTTTTGTGCTTTTAAAAGCTCACTTTAGCTCTAGCCGCGACGTGTTTCACTTTCTGCTGTGTAAAACATACACAGACACGCACGCACAAGGCACAAACACACACCAAGTTGTTTTCATGTTTGTCATCACCATTATCTCTTAAAGTAACCATTGTCATTTCTGATTGCCTTTTTGTTGTTTGCTGTGCAGTTGCTGTACGTAACGTGTACCATGAGATATCACGAGCATTTTAATGTTATGCAAAAGGGAAAAGCATTAAGTTTGGTTTATTTACCAAAATGTCATCGTCGACGAGGGAAATATATACATGTGTACTTTGTGACAAATACATTCAAGTGTGTGCGATGGTGATGATGATTTTGATGAGAGTCAAAGCAGAGGAAAGAATTCAGGATGATTTAAGGAAGTGGAAGATCATAAACTATACAACTACTCTGCGTACGGTTCATGAGTTTGCGTAAATGTATATTCCACACAGCACGCAAATTTCATTTACAAGCAAGATGCAGAGTTTGGTTGGGGAGCGTCGATGATGGCAAGGCAATCATTACAGTGCTTAAGTAGTTTCATCATTTCATTCACATCAAAATGTAAAAGTATATAAGTCATCCGCCATAACACGCACTGCACCATCCATTTATCTTGGTGTAAAAGATATTTCTTCGTCGCTGCGTATTATTTTTAATAACTTGCATTTTCATGCAGAGAAATGAAATATTATTATATGGAACTCTGTTTAATATAACTCTTTCCGAAGAGTGGCAACCACTATGCTTTATATTATAGGGTTAGCTGTAGAGAAGTATTTTGCTCCTTTTTTTCCTTTCAAGATGTAAATACTTATTATGATGATCATTGCATGGAGAAGGGTTGTTATACGTTCCGTTTCCAACTCCCACCTCCAGAGAAATTCTTTAAGAGATGCAAATATATATTTAGCAGTGGATCGCGTTTCGCATGAAGTTATTAGTATTCTGACTTATTAAACATGCACACAGAAAAAGCAGCCCAGCGAAATCATTAGCCATGCATAAGTGCCTCGTATATTAGTTTCCTTGTTCACTTTTCTTCATTACAGCTTTAGAGAAGTGTACAGAGACAGCAGAATACACTCGGAGAGAAAGAGTAATATTTAAGAGTCGTCTGCCCACCTACGCCATCATCATCACTATCATCATGATTCAACTTCTTTACATTTTCTCCGGGAAAATATTATGGACCATTATTGCAGACTGAACGTACATTTAAGTAAGTTGAATGTACAAAAATTCAGCTATGACTATATATTATTATTATAGTGATATAGTGGTCCTATTATATTATATATTACGCCTGGTTATAGTTTGGTGGGGACACAAAGACTTTTTTTGGTATGTAAATGCACTCGTGTGTACGTGTTTGCGAAGCTGGGAATGAGTGTCTGTTCATTTAAAAAAAGCCTTTCGCATTCCACTTAAATGTATACTTTCATAATGTATTTTAATCCCGGCTCTGTCTCTTTCTCAACTTGTTTATCATTGCTTCGCAAAGGACAGGAACAAGTGAGAAGAAACGAGGAAAATCATGTCGACATGCAAAAGTACATATTTATGTCCCTATAGGTATAGTTTCCAGCGAATTTTTTAGAGGTGGGGTGATGCTATACAAAGTAAGCCAATTTCATGTCATACAGGAGGAAGGCAGGAGTACTTCCACTTTTAGGAAGGATCAGGAAAAGCGAATGTCATGAAAGTTTTTAAAAAGAAAGCTGCTATTTTTTGTTTGTTTTTGTAACAAAGGGATCTCGCCTGCATGAAAACGATAGGCTTCTTTTTGTTCAGTTTGGTTTATCCAATTTCCAGTAAAAATGGCAACTGTAATGCAGAATATATGCCGTATAGTAGTTGTGTGTCTCCACCCGTTTCTGGTTCGGCTCAACCCAATAGGCTTGCAATAAACACTATGGAGTGCTGTAAACCTTTAAAAAACTATTTATGATGGCAACAGCAACACAATATATTATGTAGTATGAGCAAATTAAAGGAATGATGACAAAAGAGGGACCATGAGTATTAAAGCTTTTAGCAACTGCTTTGCAGTGAACTGAAAATCGTACATCCTTATGTACGTACACACATCATTCGTGGTATACATGGGTATGTGTTCAGTATATGTGGATAAGAATGTAATATTATATAGGAGTCGAAAACAGATATCCTGATGATGAACGTGAAATAAGAACAAATTCCTGGAACGCATTTAACGATATATAGAGTGCTGTGGTTTTTAGCAGTATTCGGAGCCAAGTTGAAGAGTGGGTGAACGTAACCGATTGCTTTGGAGTGGATTTAGTAGGAGTTCAAAGGAATTTTGTGCGCATTATTATAGCATCTCTGCATGGCCCGAGAAAGCGGAAGATGGCTATGTGAATGTATAAACCTACGTATGAGTGGAGTCATTAGTATTCTCGAATGTATATTCCAAATTTTTCGTTCATTCAAAATCCTCTCTACAAAACTCTCTCCTGCTAGTTAGTTTGCACGGCACCAGTTCCTCATCATTCACTATTTCACTATCACCACAAAACCGTATATTATGCAGTAGTAACGTATGGGGTAAACGGCGAGACGTTGACACTGCAGAAGTCATACAAATTTGATTCCATCTCGTATCTAGTCTGCGGAAAAGTCATCCTATGGACCAGGAAGGAGCATGGAGCACTGAGGACCATTATTATGATTATTATGAAATCCGAGTCTACTTATTGTTTGCTCGGTATAATCATTCCATTTTGCCGAAACTAATATATTCAACAGTAGTACAGCGCAACGTACACACGTGTATGGGAGGGAGTCGTCATGAGATGAGATACTTTGCATGCACACTGCTGACACAAAAGTATTAAAAAGTCATGGCTTACTCGACGCTATCATTTTCAGAACATTGTGCACGGAAGGAGTGAACGCACTCATACAGACTCACATATCTTTTAAGTACTTTTTGCTAATAGCAGTGTATAGTCTCAAGTACTTTTGTGCGTATTACTGTGGCATTTGAGAATTCCACTACGAGGACAATTCTGTGCGTCATAACATTTACTTGAGTAGGTACGTAGCATCCAACGGGTATTCATGAGTGTGATTCTTGATGACGAAATAAACCTATTAAGTAAAATACGGACAAATACAGCAATTCCTCCAGATAGAATAAAACGGGACATTGGATTCAATTTATCAGTCAGTGACGCAGCATTGCAAATGAATCATATCTGTGGACACATATTCACAAGTAATTTAGTTGATTTTTGAGGATTACATGAGATTTTCAATTAATTTATAATTTGGATTTAATTCCTGGCTGCTGCTCAAGAATATTACAAGCAAACAATCATGTTTAATATTTAGCTCGACCACTTGAATCCGTTTGGATTTAGATAGAGTTCAGTTGAACAGCTTTAAGATATATGGCATGCTTTTACATCGCTTGTTTTCATTTCTCAAATCTCAACCCTTTGTCTTTCTCCAGAGGTGAGAACTAATATAAATAATTAGAACTTCCCCTTTTCGCTTAGGGATTAAATCAGGTACGTAATTGAAAAGACTTGTCGCATTGTAATTTTCCTTTTTCATCATCCCCGATTATCCAACTGTATACTCTTCTCCTGTTTACGAACGACTGGGAAACGAAACAACTTTCACATCTTTAAGCACACAACCGGCCGCCCGACATGCAGGTAAGTTAATAAAACTTTAATGTACAAAGTTGTATGAATATTCTCAGACACGATAGTGGCTCTACTGTATACAGAACTAAAAAATAAAAGTTCAACAAAGGAAAGCATAAAGTATACATGCCTACTTTCACACATCTGCTGGAATGATATGGATTCTGGTAGGGCAGAATGTTTGTATATGTTTATTATTGCGTGGCCAGCGATACTGGAATGATGACAGTGGCAGTATTATAAAACTAGGTATCCTATAAAGGCTATCCTCAGTGGAGATAATACCCAAACCCATTACCGCTAGAAAAGTTTTAAGACTATGAGATGAGGTGAGAAATCTTTTTTCAAGCCTTTCACTTCATCACATAACACGTAGCATCGTCGCCGTCCGTCGTCTCATCTTGTGCCAGCCAAGAACTCAAACTAAATAAAATGCAAGCAGGGTTATGCGTGCGTTTATGAGAACTGCGTATAAAGATGAGCGGAAACTGTGAAATAGCATCCTGGTTCCATGTAGTTTTACTCTGTTCCATCCATCTACATGGGAAATGAGCCGACAGCAAAGCTAAATCAACACCGCAAGTTTTTTAAAAGTTTAGTTCCAAGTACTGCAATATGTCTATCATTGTTAGTAAACTGTATCATGGGTAGTTAGACTATACTTCAGGTTTCGCATTAATAAGTAAGCATCAGACTCACAGACATGATCGGAAATTGTAAAAAACGATATATGGATATTGTCAATATAATGTTGCTATATATGTACAACTACTAAAGAGGCATGATGATTCAACTTACAAGAACAGACTGTTACTTTATGACGTTCTAATGATGAAAAGTGAAACTTCCTGTTTCTGTTATAAAATTATAAAATGCATTAATAAAATATGCGTGTATGTATACATAATTACACTAAAATATCTAAAATTAGCCTGCTTGGTTCTTATGATGATTATAATGTCATATATTTAGCTGTTACGAGAAATTTTAGGAAGCTAGGAAGCTTCAATTACATGTGTTATGAAGGCGCTGTGCATGTTCTAGTGACCGATAAACAATAGCTACGGACTTTAGTAGAACAATCGCTTTCGTTGCTTCAAAGAATTAAATCTTAATCTGTGTTAACTTTGTGTATCTAAATATGTACCCTTGAATAGTAGGTGGTACCCTTGAATATATGATATATATTATGCCCCTGGAAATAGTACTGAGCAAAATTACATACATATCTTTGCGACATTATGTGTGGATATACACATTAATCAGAATATATGTATTATACTTTGTAATTTTTTATTATATACGCTCAGTATGTATTTTTTGCGGTACTATAAAATGATGTGATTTCTTGACTTGATATCTACTTCAATCGTCAGCACTAACCCTATCGGAAAATCCCACTGATGACACGAGCTACGAAACCCATAGGAATTTGCCGGCTGACAGCTAGAGACATTAATCATGTTATAGGTTCCTTTGGTTGTGATTTGATTACATTTCCTGTTTACTACACCGATGACTATAGAGATAGAAAGGCATGTCTTTATGGCAAAGTGAACAATGTGATATTTTTTGTTTCGCATCAAAATGGTAATATATGGAGTCGCTCAATCATATATTATGGCAAGCTACCAGTTAAGTCTAAAGAAGTCACTACTTGGAAGAGCGCCCCCAAAATATTTGCAATTTAATACCTATTCCGCATGAAAGTGCCTAGTTCAACGAATTTAACAGCAAAATGAGTCAAATAATGAGATGACCTTGTTTCATAATTAATGCTTCTATGAGTAAAGGCATAACAGGAACAAATCACATTCACAGCAGGATGTCCAAACAATTCATGTGTATGTAATTAATGAATTCATGGATGATTGCTTGTGCACACAAACCGCATACCACCTTTACAAAATAAACTTTTTGTGGATAAAATATATATTGTAATTACACTTTCCTGGCTTTAAGCCCTTCTCTCTCTGGACTTTTCTCATTAATGGAGAATCCGATTAATACACGACACCAAAAAATGTCAAAATGTGATGATGATCACACCGCCCGTTGACCTCTTGCTGTGAGGTGAATTATCGTCATCGAATACAAACACACAACTCTGTGTGAACCGCAAAAGTTGGCGGTACCGAGCGATGATTACACTGATTATGATACATGGGTCTTCTTAACACAGTTTGAAATCTGTGTATGCTATATTTTCAGAGTGTGTGTACAGATGCGCTATTCCGAAGGTGCATGGTGTATAATATTATGCGGTTGAGAAGCCGAAACACTTTCTCCTTCGTTTCCTTCCTAACAAAACCCATCTATGTTGTATTTATCATAACTCTCGGTTGAGTGGGTGGTTAAAGAACCACCTTCATCACTGGAAGCCATTTAATTTCACCATGTGGCTGTCTTTATTACTTTTCTTTGTTAGGATAACACCTAATACATGACATTTACCAAGCAAGACAACAATGCCTTAATAATGATGGAACTTTTTATTTGTAAAAGCGACAAAAACATTGTAAGAATGTTAAAACTCGCCTGGTAGAATGTTCACAGTATTATACAATTTTTACTGCTGACAAAGGATACAATTCTGTTTGAGCACACGAAAACTATTTTGGCACATAACAGCTAACTAAATTCTCCCCTCACAAAATGTTATTTAAGCATCGCGTCGCGTCAAAGTATTCTAGCTCTTAAACTTCAAATGAAATCGTAAGTGGAGTTCTTCTGAAGTGAGCAAAATGAACATGTCATCATTATCACGAGGTCCTTGGTTTACATGTGGCGATGATGGAAGTACTCAGCGGTAGTGAAAGTAGTAGTGGTAGAGTTATTTTTTGTTTCGGTGTGTGGACAACGTGACATTTTCCGTTAGTTAGATAGGGTGCACATATGAAGAAGACCTTGTTCCGCGAGGAAGACAAGTACCAGCAGTACAATGCATACTAGCGCAAAAGGATAGATTGGTAAAAGGATAACAAAGAGAATCTAGATGAACTCAGCGCTAGAATCATTTTTGTAGTGTGACGCCTTTTGCGAATCTTGCATCAACACAATAGTAGAGTGTGGTAGCCGCAATGCGTGCTAACGTTCATTCTAAAGTCCAGAGAGTAAGTAAAAGTAAGAGAAATGATGAGGATGACGTTGATGTAGTTATTTTTCTTTTTTGTGAAGTACAAGAGTTAGTACAGCGCACTGCCCAAACTCTGGCGAAGGAGTGAGATTTATAGCGATAGTTAGTAATATACATAATTTTCGTACACTTTTATGTACTTCTCACTTTGTGGACTTGCTTTATTCGATCCTACTGCTGCTGCTGGTGCCGTCCACAGCAGCATACTTTTTTTTCTCTTGGCTAAAGCAAATGATGAGTGCCTTCTATTGTAATGTATACGTAGTTCCTAAAATTCTCACTAGTTTCAACTCCTGTAGGACCAACGGGTTATACCAAGCGTGTGTTGTAGTGGAGAAAGTGTATAGGATTCTGCTGGTTCTGATAAAGTTTCCTTTTTGATTCGTGTCGTCGTGTATATGTGCATTATCATTATCAATGGAGTTCTACATGCATTGCTCTAAAAGACTTTATCCAGCTGAACTGAACGGGTAAAACTTTTAGCTTTTATTCCCAATTATTTTGGGCAACTTTCACTTCTACTATGGCTGACTCTGCACGGAGAGTTGTTGTTGTCCATGTTCATAGAGGCTGATTTGAACGTGAGGTTATGGTTGCGCTCCTTTTGCTTGAAGATGATGGGAGGGTCTACCACTAGTACAATGATCATTGTACATTTATTGGAATACCACATAGCGATTTTCATCATTCTACGCGAATAGGTACATAATATATTTGAATGAGATGTGTTTAAATATAAATACTACGACTGCAAAGAAAGCTTAGGGAAAATGGAAAGCTAAATATTGTCGTTTCCTTTCCTCCTGCTAAGGCCCAGAATATCCGACCTTAAAATGTTTAAATGTTGTCATTATCATTCTCCAATCTATATTCCAGTGCTTACTAAATTTATGCAAATCATTATGGCTCAAATCCTATAATGCTATATGATAGTGACAAATTCTTTAAATCCTATTTTGATTTGTCCCAAATTACTGTCCAATTTTGGACACAAATTGGCTGTATTTTATTTTATTCTTTATGCATGCAATAATATATGATCACGTGAAATCTGAAATTCGTTTATTAAAGTGCTACTACTGTACATATATTATGACAACGAACTGAAAGACCTTATCCTTGGGACATGAGGTCGTACCTGACACATTTACGGTACTACATTGTTTTAATAAAATTCTACATCATAGCTGATTTACTGAGTACGGTATACATAAAATAAAGAGAAATGGGGGTTCAAAGCATATATATAACTTTAAATCTGTCCCATATACTTACAAGGTTTGCAGACATGAAAGAGCTATAAGGCCTCCTTTGCCCTTGTTATCTTTTTGTACTTCTTGGTTATCTCAGGTCTAGACACAAAGATGGTCTAGCTCTGATTCACAGATGGAAATTCGTTCACTTTTATATTCGCGTGTTATATGTGGAGTAAAATTGGTTCGAGTATACAGAGCATATTATGTATATAGGCTTATTAGGTATAAAAACAGATTCTTCTACCCAATCACCCTTACTTCAAATTTGCGTGTGAGTGAACGGAAACAAACATACTTAGATTTGTAGCCTAGTAGTAGTTTCCCTTGTTTACTCTTGCTAGAACAATATACAACAGGCTTTCAATATAATTCTTGCTTCCTTGAAATATACTCTAAAGCTGATAAGGGTGATTGTGTTCCCGGTATGCCTCACGAGTGCTCATCTAGGAAATGAATGAATTTGTTCAACTGCTCATTTTGCGTGCCTTCGGGAAACTACCATAACGCACAACGGGAGCAATAAAAAGGGATATGGAAATAGCTCTGTGCAAATCGTAGTAAAAGTTTTCACATATTTTATGTTATCTACACAAAGTACACAATGCAAACTGATTCAGATCAATAATGTAAAGCACAAAGTCAAATATTATTCAGAAACCATATATGTGTTCCGTAATTCTTTTCTTTTTTTGCTTGGTGTCTTTTCCAGTGACAAGTAAAACATGCAGTCTGGTTGCTGATCCCTCTGCTCCTTCACAAAATACTATGCTAATAATAACTCTATACTATGAGGCGAATTTCACAATAATAAAGTTTTTTCAAGACAGGTGTAAATTGAAGTTGTACTATATACATATATGCGTACAATACATACGAAGTAACATTTATATTGTTATTCATCTGCTTTATACTGTGCCCTTAGAACATGTGCTTAATTAAAGAACTCAAATGCAATGACTTTTTACTAACGTTTCCCTTTAAAATGCAAAGTTTCTAAAGTAAAGATGAAGGAAAAGATAGAGAAGTTCAGTCAACCAACCACAAAGAACTTGGCTTTTTAGTACCTTTCCAAGCAAGAGAATACAAACGGGAAAACATTTTTGTAAAATTACAAAGAAATGAACACGAAGTGAAGAAAAGTTTCCCATTTTGTTTCTTATATAAAGCTCCAAGTTTTGTTTAATCTTTTCTAATGCGAATATTGACTGAAGAATGATGTCAGAACTGTACAGAACTGCACATTTCAACAAGAGTTCACATGCTTGGTGGATGAAATTACTAGATTTTCCATGCGCTCTTTCAGATTAAGGACAATCATGGTTTAATCGCATATATAGGGACACGAATGTTAACGCATAGTATAAAATCTTTGACATCTGAAGAGAAAACAGGTGAACTAACAAGAACATTTGGCCGCAGTCTTTATACTACATCGTTCTATTCTCAGAAGACCGATAAATCATGTGATTAGTCCATTTGTACATTCCTGATAATTTATCATTTTAGTAAGCAGGAGATATGAAGTATATAAAACTTATCCTTGCCTATTTACTACATAAGTTTATGTGGAATAAAAATAATTGGGTAATATACAAACCCAGGAAAGTTCATTCCAGCAGGAGTATTTCCTTTATGGTTCATTCGTTCTGTGGTATTAGTACATACTTCATTACTATGTACTTATGCAAACCTTCTTACAATCAGACTGTGACTCTCCCGTAGTCGCACGTGGGTTCCGTTAATAATAGAGTCCGTGAAATAAGGAATCTATATGGCATGCCGGATGGTAATATGGTTTTCTGCCTTCTCTGTCACACTGTTTTTGTTGAATGTTGGTTTATAATATGTTTTACTATGCACATAATGATATAATCTCTTTTAATCCAGCCACCACACAGTTGAGCTGGCATTCAAGCCTCCTGAAATTTTATATTATATAAGATACGAGAGATCAGGCTGATAATAATATTGCCCGAGTCGCGTACTATTATGTATCTCCGTGAAATAGTTTTCACAAACCATGTGTCACAGGTTAAACATCATCAACGATATCACTTTGCCTCCCTCTGAAAAAGGTAATTTCCTTCCTTTTGTCTTCTCGCGTAACAATGAAAACGTAGACACGTTCAGCACTCCCTCCGCTTGTTCTCTCGGAACCATTCCACGGGATTATGAACATACGCATACTATTATTATGCATATCTGCTACGGAACAGTTCTGCTTCATTAAGAGCATACACGATGAATAATGCAATCTTATAATGATATAAAATGCCTGGTTGGCTCATTGTCCTTCGGTACCTCATCAACAATTTGTCAACCTCAGAATAGATTTTTATAGGGAAGTAGAACAAAGGAACTGAGCTGTAAGTGTTGAGGTGTACATTTTACATGATATACCGTCAGAAAATAAAAGTATGGCCACAGAAAGGTTGGCTAAGTTGGAAATTCAACAAGCAATATGTGTGCTCGCATGGAGAAAGTAGAGTATTTTATGCACGGTAACACGGTCTGTGTAATCAGCAGCTGCCGAGAGAAAGTGAGAAAGCATTTCATGCATCTAGAACACAGAACAATGAACAAAACAAATGCCTCACTGCCGGTTGTAATCCGGCACGAATGTTCTTGGGTAAGTAGTTCTGCCGATAGCTAGAGGTAAGATTAGTGAACCGATTGGGCGATCAATAAGAAAGGAGTGTACTTGTAATAAACAAGGAAAAATAGTGCAACTTTAGGTAATTTTGCCACACTCTATCTACAAGAATGGAAGGTAAGCGACTCTGATAATAATGCGATAAAATTTTTACTCAACAAGAAATCGTAACAGTAATCTTGTTACTGTGTAAAGTAATGAATTTCGAAAACGTTATTAGGACCAGCCAAGTAGAAGGACATGTAGTGTGTATTTCTGAGCGAATGTGCTTTTTATTACTGCTGCGAGAGAAAGTCAATACACGGTTTCTCTGAATTGTAGGACGCGTAGACAGGAAGATGACGGAGACTTTTGTCTCGTTCTTTTCCTGTGATGGGATGCTAATGGTGGCGGTGGTAAGTTGTGACTTCACGAGTAAAGAGTAAGTGAATTTGTCATAAGCCTCTAATGCTTGCATTAACTCCTGTCATCATCATCGTCACCATGTAAAGTTACTCGCTTCTATATTTTCCTACAACTTTGCCAGTTAGCAAGACTTGGATAGAGGACACATACACACTGCATCATCGTTTCTTGTTTCTTAGCTTCTTTGTGCAATATAGGAAACTTTCCTAGGAGGAGCAAACTGCTTTTATCGCATTTTCTCCTGTGAAATCATCCCAGCAGGCAGCTCTGACATTTGCCTCTGATGTACCTATAATGCAATAACACCGAAACACGGTGAAAATGAAATGGAGAAATGTAGCGGAAGCATTTTTTTTGTTTATATTCCAGCTACAATTCCTTCATTCGTTCATTTGTTTGTAACTTGTCTTTTTGTGAAAGTTGCGTAGTTTAGGAAGGTAGCATGTTAGGGACCCTGGATCAGAAACGTTCATTGTGGCCGTGACCTGGAAATTATATAGATTTTACGCTTAAATATTATGAATGAGTGACAAAGTATTAATTGGACTAATGAGTACACTTAAAGTTGAACGCTTTCGTGTTCTTTAAACAATAATTAAGCACAAGAGTCAAGTTGAAATCTTATCATTGGCACAGGGCGCAATGTGTCACACAACTTGGTATCACCAATTCATTAGAACGTTTGGAAAGGGAAATTATAAAACAATTTTATGTGTTAAAGTTTGCAAAGTTCAACGTTATGAGAATGCATGGGTGTCTGTACGTCCATTCTTCTGTTAATTAGATATACCTGAATTCTGCAACGACTTTCGCTTTTTCAATTTTTCATGGTTGGATACATTGCATTGGTCTGGTAGACCATGAATGTGAACCAGACCACAGTGCGTGAAACGAACGACCGGTTGGAAAGTTGGCGATTTTTTGTTACACATTTTGATAGGGAATGACAACTGGAAAATGTGTACTTAAGGATCATTTGTCAATGTTAAACCCATATCCGCTCGCAAGCGGCTCGAAAAAATAATGACAAAATTTCGCAGTGGCACTGACGCCACGATGTGGAATAAAAAGTAAATGCATTTTCACTTAATAAAAATTATACGTTCGCATGCGTCACGGCATTTATTCGCTAACAAAATCCTGATTTTTAAAACTGTTCACTCTTTTATTGCTTTCGCTACCTTTTATTTATTTGCATTGTTTGTAAATAATTTTTACAGCTACTCTGTAATTACTGTACATACAGAAAAAAACTAGCATTACTTTAAGCGTCCCTCCGTCGTCTGAAATGTAGATGAGAAACTGGGCTCAGTAATGGACACTCAAATGTAAGGTACGTTGGCCTACGTCTTCCTGCAAAGTATATATTAATTATGTATATATTTAGCTAGCAAACACTTTCCGAACTTTCACTTCCTACATGCACTTTCGGCTCATGACAGCAAAGTTCTATCAGCAGATTAAAGTGCTGTCACCGCTGGTTTAATTCGTTAGCTATGCTTCTGATATGTCTAGACTAGAGCAGAGCCGAAAAGGCAGTTCCTTCTGCTTGTGTGCAAAGAGTTTTCCACCAACTTCCTAGCTCTTTCTGTAATCAACTCCAAAAACTAACTAACTCGTCAAGTATTCCGTTAAATTTGTTGTTGTACTACAACTGAGCGTAGATTTCGAGGAACCGGTGACTCGTCGCTCCTTGAACAAGTTCACTAAACGCAGCTTGTTCACTGCGGTTTCTTTAAAACGCTGAAACGAATGCAGAATGAACGTCATTCCAACATGAAAATGTAATCATCCGCACCTTTATGGATGATCACCGTAATAAATTGTTCACAAAATATCTGGAAACTACATAGACGATGCTTGGCAAATGGACAGCGAAGGATTTAGCTTTTGTTTGTGTTCATTAATATGAAAATAATAGTAATCGCGAGTTAATGATTTCCGTCTGTCCTTCTTTCTGACACGCACAGGTTGTCATTCAATACGGAATAAATGAAAGGTAAGCCACTAAACGATCAGAATATATAATCAGCAGGTCTTAAATATTTCGCAGCTCGTTTCTGAACTGGGGTTTCATGTATGTTACTGGGTATATTTAGTTTCAGTTTAAGACTACTTGAGTAATTGCAATTTTTAGAATACCATCAACTATATCATCATGAGTTCATTTTGAAAATGTATCATAGAGTTGGATACTTTAGATTGGATTCCTTTAACACAAAACTTTAAATTGTGGCTGGTATGTTAGAATGAAAAACCGAATGTTAGAAAAATTGTCTCGTGATTTGGTGGGAAAAAAACATTTTGGAATGAATGACCAACTCAACGATGACCTGATTTGTGATTTATCGGCTTCTCAATTACCATTTCCCAGTATGGCACAAAACTGGCGTCTAAAATCACTTTATTTTACATTCTAAGTCAATAGCTTGTATATTGTATAAAATATACTTTTGCAAATAACATCATAGAGCACACTAACACTCTACATAACTCAAAATACGTGTCAATTCTCGAGTGGTGGATTTGGGTCAAATGACTAGAATTTCTGCTTCTTATGTCCAGTAAAGAACTACAATAACTACAATGCGTTCCTTCGAACAGCAATTCAAATGCAGTTCACATCTTGCAAGGTACATTTTAATGTACATCGCCGAAAATAACCTTGCTCGTACAAAAGATCTTTGTGCAATGTGTCTCTCCGACATTGAGAGTGTTTTGTGCTTTCTTTTGTATCACCATTGCCTCACACTCTCATCTTGGCGATACCATTCATGGTGTGCTGAATGTAGAAAGCCTTCCACCACTTCTTATCCTCTCTACTCACTTCAGTCCTGTAGTGGCTCAACAATAAAAGTAACCTTCAATTCATATTACTCTTTCTTTTGAATGTCCAAACCATTTTCTCGCTCTTCTCTACTTATTCTCCGATACAATGCTACACAAACACACCTCTTGTAATCTTATTCCATTTCCTATTTACTTCCACCATGTACCAGAGTGTTACGTAGTTCAGTCAGTGCCGACACCTACGACCATTACCGTCGTGGTTACGCCTTTATCTCTTCTTGGCTCTTTCATAACCGTCAACAACATGGATATAGTGGTACGTACATTTATCTTCCACTGCTGTTTCCTTTCACTGCCCTATACTTTCCAGCATCATATTTCCTCCAAAGTGCTCTGTTCAGATATTTGATCCACGCAATAGCATGTGAAAAAATGCAATAATGATATCGTTAGATTAGGATGTCTTAGAGAGGATGAGATTGCTATAAATAAAAGCCTTGTATCTCGCTATTATTCTGTGAAGAAGAGAATTTCAAAAAAATATATATGAGATGGTGTGAAGAAAGACAGGACATGTCATTTCTATTCATAAGGTTTTATTGTTATCTTTCCCCCATGTAATAAGTACCACGACATACTATATTATGTCAATAACAACACAGATCTCAATTTCACATCAAACAAAGGCTTCGTCCTGCTTCCTATATATTCAATGAATATGTATACAAATTCAGTGGCCTATTTATAAATCTCACCTAATGCATTCTGCATCATCATATGCATATATTTCGCAGAGCTGGCAACCAACTCACGTTAACATGTTCGCGTCTACTGCATGACTCTGCTGTGAAAGTAGGCGACAGAGTTGCATTATTTTATAAGAGACCGAGAGCTTTCTTTTTCTCCAATGGATTTCTCAGATTTATTCTTTACTCCCCCACTTATGCTTATCAGCAAAAAAGTGAAGTTATGCTAGAGCTGAGTACATAGCATACTTTTTTGCAGAGAGATATGCAACTATGAAACAAACAGGATGAATATGTATATCAATGGATAACTAATGTATTATGTAGCTGTACATAAATGAATAAATGAACACTTCACTTTCACTTCTTCAGGATTTACTAGTCAGTTGAGCAGTTTAGCATCGGAGATGCAGCCAGCCACATTACACCATAATATTTCCATTTTTTTGCAGAAACATCTGAAAGTCAAATTGTAAGAGCTAACATGTTTGAAATGCCTCTTCCCGTTCGTTCTTGGCATACTTTCATTTCGTTAAAGTGCAAGGATATAAAGATAGGCGAACCCTTTGCTTATCTGCGGGTATGAATGAGCGCTTCTACGTACATTATATAAGTGCTAGCGACTACCTACTCATCTATCTACGTACCTACCGTCAACTTTCCCATGTGTTCCTGCACCATTCATATCTTTCTCCTTCTCTGCCTCTACTTCACTCGTTTCGGCTAGCTTGCCAGCTTCGCTCGATAAAAATTCTTTAATGCGAATACCAATAATGGCAATGATTCCTTGTCTACCTCCCGCGTACTTTTCCTTCTGCTGAGTAGTGATAGGAGCAGTGGATGTCATAAGCCAAAATAATAATATTAATAACATACATGTATGCAACCAAGATGCATACCGACATATATAAGTAAGGCTATCGTGAAAGATTGTCGTCTCTCCATTTGTTTACGAAACTACTTTGCACTTTCTTATTTATGCCAGTAATACCAAAGATGTACTCCAGACAGAGGAGTCATCTGCGTGAACACACTTTTGTTGAGAGAGTTTAGCCATACACTCAGAAAATTCATCCGTGAATATATATGTAAGCACTTATGTGCACTATATGCAATGAGTTTTTTTACAACTTTTTGTCCTTGTCTTTAGTCTATACAAGAAAATCGAAAAATGGAATATTATATTGTCCAAGGAAAAATTATTACTGCATATAGTTTTCTGAATGTAACGGTATGGTACACCGATTCTAACTTTTCATGTCTAATCCTATCATTGCGAAAAGTGATTTTTGGTATTCTTATAGATTACCTCATTAAATCATTTCATTACATTGCACCGCTACTTACCATTTTCTGTAATCGTGCGGCACGAACCGCACTAACAGCATTGGCAAATCGTAAATCAACTGGGAAAATGACAGAGGTCAAATATCCTTACTGCACTATATACGGTGTAAAAAATGAGTTTACTTACCGATTTCTCTTACGAAGGCTTGGAAAGCTGTTGTCAACCTTTTTATTTACTTCTTTGTCCTCTTATTATCAGACTTGTATTTTTTGAAGTATGTGAAACTGCAGGAAACGAGCAGACTAGAGCATTAGCTCTCAACTCTTCAACTTCCTGTCCCTTCGTGCGAAATGGCTACTCTTTCAGTTTCGGACTTACCGTCATCAAGAAGCTGAAACATTCAGGATATAATTGATCCTTTTTTCTTTGTTACATCTTAAGTTTGGCTACATGCTGCAATGTACATTGTACTATAGTAGACGGAGAGTATGAGAACTGATCTGCATTTCTGATTGATACGCAACTCCATTTTCCGGAATCATAAAGACACATTATACTTTTCCAAACTCACACATAGAGACATATTGTACACGTGTATATGGAGAAAACGAAAATGTTTCCATCTGCCGCCATGCATCACAAAAAAGAAGAGAAGCAAAGGCAGACAGAAGACATGAGACCACCTCTCAAAAATTGAAACCACGGCTGCTCTCCTGGTCCTTAAATTTTCTTCTTTTTACAACCAACCGGTATATTATTACTGTTGTAGCAGCAATATTGGTGGTGGTGGCGAGTGGTATTCTTCAATTTTCTCATGAACAATTTTTTCCCTTTATTTTCTCTCCTTCGTTCCTTTTCCCTTTTCTATCACTTTGTTCAATTTTTCTCAGTCACACATGGCATGAGCAACGGAAGAAAACCAGGAGAATAATATATATCGAGAGCTACACACATATATATATAGTCGCAGTGAGCTTTTTTATATCATGCATTTATCTTTGTAGGAAAGAGAAAGGAGAGATGTGATGTAGTCGACAAGAGAAAACAGGTCGACCAGGCATCTTCTTCTTGAAGAAAGTATTAAAGTAAGGGAAATAGGAAAGGCAACCCACTTTCCATTCCAACAAACAGTACTGTTTCTTCCTCTTTCTCTTTGGCGGCCTCCACTTTTCTTTTTCCTTCACACACAGCTGGTGTTGCTGACCGACTGAGGAAATGTTGAGAAAAGATGATGGTGATATTATTATTCTTTTCTCTTTCTGGCAGTACTGCCAGTACACACTTTCCTTGACGTACGAACTCGCTCCTTTTCTTTCTCTTTTCCCTTCTTATGATGACAACACATAAGGTTTGACCACAGCACTATCTGTAGTATCAGACGTTTGTACAGAAACCAAGTATGTTGGCGAAGTTCGCAGAGTCATGTGATGATGATGATGATTTCGTACTATCCGGATATATGTATAAATTTCACTTTAGAACAACTTAAGTCAGTGTATATTGAGCAGAGCTTTATTTTTGTTCTTTTAGCATGAAAACCCTCCTGAATATTAATGTATAAGGTTCTGATTTATCTAGGTGTATAGTAACAATAACTATATGGTCGAGTCTTTAAAAAAAACCAGAGATATATTGACTTGCACGTCGTTTCGTTCTCTTTTGAAAAATGTTAGAAATAAATGAAGAATCAGAAAGTGGGAGCGCAATTCAATCTTGCGATGATGTAGAAACTCCAATGTAAGATATGTGATTAGAGAGAACCTCGGGAAAAATGGTAAATCTAATGTGCATTCATGGGAAGCAGGTAAAATGCAATGGAAATTGAGTTTATGTAAAGTTTATATGCAAATTGCATTTTTGTTGTTCTTTCTGATAGTTTTGTGTGTAATACAGTGAAACTTTGGGGATATGATCATCATATTGATGAGCTGGATCACATCCTATTCATAGATAGTAAGGAGACATTGTTTTCTTGTGCGATGCACACTACCATGCACACATACACTTTCTAATCCCTCCGGCCAAAAACATTTTCATGACACTATTGTTACAACCTATATAACATGTATATTTGTTCGTCCTGGAAGGGAAAGGTCTCTTAACTTTTGCCAAAAAACAAATTCTCTTTTCACAGTAGCGAGCGCTACCAACTTTGCTTGAAGAATAACATTTTCACCCAATTTTGAGATAGTATCAGGTGAAACTGTGCCATGCGACAAATAACCATTTTCTTTAACACTCACAATCAACTGCTACTAGTGTAGTCACTTTACCACATCTGCTAGAACCATTCAAACAAAAATTTGTAAAATTTGTACAATTTGGCCAGTTCCGTTATGCCACGATCATTATCTATCACTCTATACAGATTTGTATTTCTTACCACACACAACTGTCTCCCTTTCAAGCACACTCAGAGAAACACTCCGAATCCGGGTAGAAGGAAACTCGGACTGACCTGATCGAGGCAAGATCGGAGCGTAAAATACGGCAGTGTGGTAGCGGCGGCAGCATCATATTATCATCTTAACAGTAGTAGAAAAACGACGACAGTAAAAGCGAAAGCAAAGCAAGCAAAAACTCCATCTTACCTTTTTTACTACTTCTCCTGCTCGCTCTCTGCTTGGAAAGGGAAACGGAGGAAAATAGGAACGAGCACAAGTACAGGAGGGATACGAATCATGAACGATGCTGGTGGAGTTGGAATGAAAAAGGAAGAATGTATACACTCCTATAGAACTCGCACAGCGCAGAGAATAATGTTTGGGAGCGAACTCACCACCACGATCATCATCGTCTTCACCAGTAGCAGTACAACAGCCCATGTGGCTGGTGGTGGTGGTGGAGGAGTTGTGCTATATCGTAAAAAACGGAAAGGAGTAGTTGTATTTTGCCATTGCACATTTCGTTCTGCACTATGCGATGCGAATAGTCTATACAATTTTGCGTTGCTATATGGTCCGTGTGTATTATTTCTTGCCTGCTTTCGGATATACTGCGGGTATGTAGGCAGGTATATGCTTAAAAATGACTATTATGATATGATATCGTACTTTCACTACAATGCACGTCAGTACCGCTACATCATGCATTCTTCAGACTTTCCGTTATACAGTGAACACACAGTTATGAGTAGAAACTAGAAGCACTGGAAGCGGCGGCAGTGATGGTGAGAGAAAGAGAGGTTCTAACGAGATAAGCATGCTTTCTCCCTTTTTCTTTTTCTGAATTCTTACAACATTCGTCTCTTTCTCTTCTTTTTTTGCTCTGCCCTTTCCCCGCTGCCAAAACTCCATCCTTAGGCGCAATAAGAAGAAGGAAACTTTGTAAAAATGTTGTTGCAAACGCTTGGGTTGCCACTTTTGCTTCTGGCTTTGTGAACATTACAGTTTATGCATGTATTTACACTCGCTATGAACGCTATTGCTGAAACATTTAAAAAAAAGTACACGGAAATAAAATTTTGTGTAGGTGTTTAGAATTAGTAACCCTGTTGTACGTGGGCATGAATTTGGAAAGAACATATATATCTACAGACATATTCTATGTACGAGTGTAAGCCTCTGTGCGACTATTACAACAGCTTCATTCATTTCAGCGAATTCCTCTCCGCATTTTTGGCTGCTTTATGTGCAAGTTGACTTGTTCCTTCTTATATGACTAAGAAAAGGTTTTTAAGGAACTAAATGGTGCATGCCGTTTGTATGATTATAATTATACAGTTGAAGAAGTACATTCAACATAAGTGGAGAATGTTTTCCTATCCGCCTACTTTCTATTCACTTTCTTCATTACCAGTTCATACATGTACTAAAATTTCTTATAAGGAACAGACGGAAAACTTAAGGTATGCAATATGTACAAATATCATGAAGAGAGGGGCGTTTTATTTCAGCTTTGGAACTCCAAGTTTGCCATTTTAATGCGTACTAAAAAGTATATATAATATTTCAAAATGTGCTCACGCATTTCATTTTTGCCAAGGAACCACCAAAATATTTGCGTGCAACCGAGCAGACTATTTCCTTTGCGTTAGAGACAAAGAGACCAATATTGTCCTAGACCACTGCACATGCATACCGACAACACGGCCCATTATGAATCAGTACTTACTTTGCTTCAAGACAGACAGACGATGATGCGGTACACCTTAGGGAGCAAAGTTACATTAAAATTAGTAGGAATCATATATAAATTTAGTTAGATATGTATGTAAAGTTTGTTTTACCCGTTAAGAAGATTCTCGATAAGGGGTCTTGTTTAAGTGTTATATCAATAGTTTTAGAACTTGGTGGAAGCAAGTTTCGTTGTTGAAAATAAAGACAAAATTGCTTTCTCTCGGAAAGTCTAGCTTTATGCGTGAAACCTTATTTGTCGTGTTTTAACATGAAAATCATACAATTTCCTTTGTTGGTGTGTTCTTGCCGAGTTAAAATATTAAGCACGCTACTCATCGTATTAATTTTCTGCTTTCAGAATCGCTGTTTGAAATATCACGCCAACATAAAACAAAAGCAGGGAAGCGTTGACCACTTTTGGTTATCGGAAGATTAAAATTAATTGCTGCAGCTTTATTGGTGCCGAGAAACAGTAATCCTACGTAGAAGATAAATACGTCAATATTCTATAATGTATGTATTCCTTTGATGTGTCCAGTCTACATACTTTCTTGCGATCATAAAAACGAAATCTAGAGGTCTATGTCAATTTTTTATTCTTTAAGGAATTGACTCTTTGAATTAATGTTCTTCGTCTAGTAATAAAAGTAGCACATGTTCATCATATACCAGCAAAGAATCAAAATCATTACACTAATATCAATAATCGATACCAAAGGTACAAATAGAATAAAGTATGCAATACTTTATTTTACAAGTAACTAGCACGAAAGCAACCACTTTCATTTTTCTTTGGCACGACAATAAAATCCTTGCATTATAAAATTATTATTTTGATCGATGACTGGTAGCTTGCTACTGTAAACGGTTACATTGTTCTATACCTATTTTTCCACTGCCGACGCATCCTTTTTATACATAGGCGAATGTATCAAATATCAACATATTTTGTAAACGTCAATAGTTTACTAGCAGACAGACGGCTAATTGATGAGTTCAATAATATGGTAAATGAATACAAACAATACGCTGATAAAATAATGATTAGTGCACAGGTACATATCACTCCAGTCTTATGACAAAACTGAAATCATAAGCCTTACAATATCACGGTCAGCTAAAAGTTATAAGGCGATAGGTATAACAAAGGGAAAGAAAAAATTGAAGTCTGGAATTTGCAAGTTAGTCACAAAAGTTGCGACTAAATTGAAATTAATACCTTTCAAGATTTTGTGCGCATAAATGAAACAATATATAGCGACGGTATTAAAGAGAGTCACACTTTTCCGTAAATGCACACATTGGATCGTAATCCAAACGTGATAGGTTACATTTCATGAAACATCAGTAAAGCATCAGTGCATTATTACGGGCAAAATTGTAAACAATGAGCGTACTCAAATTCTTGCAGAACTAGACATTTTGTAGAGAAACAGTATTTGATTTCTGAAGTTATTTCAGTGTACAGATATGCAGTCACTGTTCTACAGTGTGAAATCAATAAGTATATTGGCGTTACGTACAACACTTCGGCTTGTGATACTAAATTGTTAGTTATGGTTCTGTTATTGAAAGAGCATGGTCTTGAATTGAGATAAGGAAAAACAATGCTATTAAATTATGGTTTAGCTATCACCGTGAACATTTGCAAATTGAATTTTCGTTCCAGAAAATTATACAAACTATGGTATGGCATATTACTTCAAAAAGTAGCTACAAATAGATGTATTTGTATACCTATATGTGCATATAGTCCTTTATAGCATTACAGGTTTACGTTGTACTATTGTACTTTGTGAAAGGGAACGCTGATAATAATAGTATTTTGCAATCACCTCTACTGCATCAAGTAGGAAACCTTTTTAGCGCGTGTACTCCTTCAAATAATAACTGCTCCATCAGTCACACAGAGGAGAGGGGTGCGAAGAAACATTTACTACACAGGGAGGTCACTGTGACCCCTTTCTGGATGAGTAACTGAAATACGATTTCAGTTTTGCAAAGTTGCTGACTAAGAGTTTCATAATCACCATACTCAGTACGCCATACCTGATCCAGTACCACAATAATTGTAGAAATCGTATTGGAATAAATGCTTGGAGATCCCGAAAGTTGCATAATATGGCGGGTTGTAAATTCTTACATGTATCTTTGTTGTTCTATGACGTGCACACAGGATACCGTCATTGATCTTATCATCGTTGCTCTGTAAAACCGTCAATATTTTAAGGGGTAACACCTCAAAAAGTTGCCTTCCTACACAGCTAAACTTGCAGCAGCAAAGTACACGGACCGCATGGGCAAAGTAGAAAGTTGTAAGAAGAGAATGAGATGAGTAGTGGTACTTGTTGTTGCGACAAGAGTATTGGGAATGGAACTCGAATGAAGAAATCCTGTTTTCTTTTTCCTCCTTCTGTATGACACTAAAGGAAGTTCCTCCAAACACAACGAAAAAACGGGACGGTAAAAAGTGGCTTACGAATGAGCCAAGAGAAAGGGCTTGCGGAAAGAAGGTTAGTGGAGTATATACGGTATCTTGTATCTGCAGTTGTCCCACTTGAACAGGAGGAGTCGGTGGTATACACATTTTATTTTTTATTATGTTTTGGAAGTGGAGCGACCAAGTTATTCTGCTGGATCATGGTTGCAACGATGATGATGAAAGTTGCAGAATGAAGATACAAGCCCAGAATGCTTTGTTCACTATAGAACTAGCACACGCTACTCTCTTTTTAATTCCATTGGAAAGATTGTAGCGGGGCTTTACTGACTGTGTCAGTGAAGGAAATAAGGAAGAGATAGAATTACGCTTGCGGAATTGCTGGTGCGTTAAGTTCCCCATGAATGCTGAGTAGGAGGTATAACTCTATAGGATCTTACCATATTGTATATATAATATATGTAGTTGCAAGAAAATCAAAGAAAGCGATGGAAAAAAGAGAAGGAAAGTAGAAGTGAATGTTACATAATGATGTTGGGTAAGGCCATGTCTTGTGTTAGCGTACCGTGGATTTGCTTGGTGCTTGAAAGTAAGCGCAATGAAAATAAAGCATAAAAGTGCACTGAAAACGTATCCGTAATTTAACCGATACTCATAAGTGATAACGTGCTTTATGTTTTACATACGCATGCACGTTTTCATTAGATAAAATATTTATCCTTTTCAGATTATGTGAACGGTTGTGCATGGATCATGTTGTGTACTCAAAGTTTAGTAAATCCATGTAGAAGGATGCACTAGATCAAGACTGGAAGTAATTACAAACAATTTATGGACATTTTTGCTATTTGTTTGAACAAGGTAGAAGTATTGATTGTTAGCTCTTACATATATGTTATTAGTACATTGATTATTCAGGAAAATGAAATAATTACTAAAGTTGTTAATTTCAATAAATCAGTGCTAAGGGAAATGATAATGCAAATCCATCTTATTATTCTATTATGTCAAATCCAGTTCGTTAAGTCTCACAATCTAGTAAAATACTGACATTACATCAACTAATTACCTCCGTCAGAAAGGTTTTTGGAAGTGGAAATGCCGTCATAATAAGTTTCGAAACAGTAACTAGATGTCGTCGCGTCGCCCTTGGGTTTCTTGATAATAATGTCAATATGATGAATTTTGAGGAGTTAAAGATGGCCACTTACAAGAAGTATGAGTGATCATTTGTACGCGGAAAGGGGTCCAATTACAATAGTTTTGCAGCCTAGTTTACTCATCCCTTCACTGAAAAATACGTACGCATACTACGCCAAGCCATGAGTTAAAAAATTGAAGCGAGACTGAAGCAGTCAGTATAGTATTTACCTACTACAGTGATTATTCAAACTTGATTTTCCCTTAGTCACGCGATTTTGCAAAAAATTACGCAAATTCCAGAAAGGGGCATTCCAAAATGAATATCAGTAATAACCAAAAAGGAATAAGGAGAAATGTCATATTCTAGTCTAGTCTAGCATGATACATGCGCACATTCTTTTAAAAATTCGTACTCACAAGACTAAGCTCCTCCCTTTTAATGCTAATTCTTTTTTTAATCGGTAAATATACAGCATGTTCAGAGCTTAAAGTATCTATCAAATTCACAGATTTTTCATTAAATACTGCACTGCACCAAAATAACCAAAGCCATTTTGAGCAGCCCAGGTGTTTGTGACAGTTTAAAAAAATACTGAATGAATGAACAACTTCTTCGTGCTCATCATGATTATCATAATTTGCAATCATATTTCATACCTCATTGTTGTTATTATTTTTTTGATAACGATAGTGAGTGAATGAGTGAAACTTTCAGTCAATGAGCCCAGCAACGGGCCATGGTCATATAATTCACTATAACTCAGGCCATGAGGCGGTACACAAATGAATACTAACAACCCAGTACCAAAAAAAAACAACCCAGTGAAGTTTAATCATGGGATAACGTCATATAAAGCGTAATCACCACCACCGCCACCTTCGTTCCGATCCTCTCATACCTGTCCGTCATTCGTGTGTTGTTGAAACATCCAAGCATGCATCATGATATCATTACAAAAACTACTGTGATCGAACATGATGATCATTAACAGCACCTGAATTCATGAAATAACACCTTATACACTCCTCTTTTATTCTTCTTGTTCATATGTAATTTTTTTTCTGCTACAGCCTCTTTTCTCGTTCTTAATAGCAATCTAAAACTGAAAACTGATCAGAAGAAGAACAAGCAACAAAAAAAGAATTAAACGCTGCACCGCTCATAATACTGCGTCACCATAATCTCGCGAAAAATAGTTTCTGCTTGATGAATATTGTTATAATCTTCACATCATAAAAGTTGTATTATTATTATCATTATTCCTCCTCAACTATACAATTCATTCATTCCACGGACGGGGTAGTAATCATCGAACCTGATTTTTTGTGTGAGTTTTTTAATGTATTCTTTTTGGATACGAGCCTGCAGCCAATTTATTTTCCATACTAGACATTCTGGCACGAACGGACATTTGAGACTTGAGCTTCGTATCATAATATTCATCATCAAACAAAAAAAATCATTGGATTTTTATTATTTATTTATACTTGTAGAGTCATTGAAAATATTTTATAATAGACATGAAAACATTATAAAAAAATGCTTACAAATACCTAAAAGAAAACTCTAATATTATGGGCCAGAAAATATATATTGGATCGATGGAGGCCACATATCATCTTAACGTGCAAGGTACATATTTTCATACCTAAAGTCAGACTTTTATTTTCAGACTTAAATTTTTATGTTCATTACGTAATGTATTAGCGGTAAATGAGGGCAATTCATTTGGGGGTAAAATATTGCTACATGTTGACTCGTCTTTGTATCAACTGTAATCTAGCCGTTATTGATAAACCCAAACTTTATAATTTCCTCAATATTAATTAATATGACTGACGTATTGAATCAATAATAGCTCAATTGAATAACTTTTCCTACCACAAAAATGGATGTGCATTCTGTGAGTTCACGTTACTAACATAAATTTATTAACCTTTGTATCCTCCTTCTCCACTCTTGTACCATTTAGATATTTACACGTTCTCACCAATATTATTACCTTTTCGTTTTTCAACAGACAATAAATGAAATACAACAATAAAATGTACATGAGAGAAAAATACCATTCAAAAAAAGACACCACAAACCAAGCCCTTATTTCCTCTCCCTTGACTAACTCCTTACATATACATACACAAATCAAACAGGTAAGGAGCGCAACAAGCATTTTACAATATGTATATACAATGCACCTATGACGGTATGCCAAGAACAATAATATAAAATGATGCATTCTGAATGAAAAGAAAGAGAGGGAGAGAAATAAGAAACGGCACAGGTGTAGCTGATTAATAATTCTTTACTTTTAGCACTTGGCATTTTAAAGATGAAGAGCCACACACTTACAAATGTGTGTATCCCTATTGCACACATATTGAAAAATGCATGATGTACGGTTTGCAACCGTATTTCTATTTCTGAGTTCGTTTTTATTATTTCTGTGTTCTCATCGAATCTCATTCTTAAACTCCGTGATGTCTACTTGCACACAAACAATATACGACACGGGCATTTATGTACGCAGGCATTGTAAAGTGTTTTCGCTCTTTAATAGCAAGGTAAATACTACTTGAAGATAAGTGTACAATTTTCCATTTTGACTATTATTACTACCATTATTTGCCTGAATACATTTTAATACATTACGCGCGCCTCTTAAAATATTCCGACGGAGAGGAGCTAGCTCCTTATGGAGAGAAAAGCATACCTACCTGAAAGTTAAAACAAAGTTGTTATCCCATAAGCACATGTCACGTAGCAGGTATTTCATATTGGCTTCATTGAATATAATGTCGTGTTATTGTATGTGTGTTCAGCCGAACTTTTTACCGCACTGTTGCTGACGGGTGGACTGTCATGTAAGCAACTAACTGCCAACAACAAGGAGACTCTAAAAGCAACGTGTAGGTATGCACATCCCATTTGCATTAGTTCTGAATGAGTGAATGAATGAAAAGTAATAAGCTTAAATAGGTATTTTTAACATAATTACCTATGTGAATCCATACACACTTTCAGCCATGTATATGTGATGTTCATTTACGTGCATGTCTACAATCAACAATTATATTGCCGAGCCTATAAAACTTCAGTAATCATCATCATCATCATCTTGAATTGAATGGAACTCCTTTTTTTCTTTTCGATGAAAGGAGTAACACTCAAGTTGATCAGTTGTTGTTTTCCTCAAGGCGCAACACAATAATAACTCATGCATATTATAAAACACCGTCGTACCTTAATATCTTCTCCCATCATCATCGTCGTCGTCACTAAAAGCTTATTAGCTTAAATGACCAATTGAATCAACGGGTGGAAGTGTACTTCAGACAACAAGAAAAAAAAAGAAAAGAGAGATGAAGGCAAAGCAAAGCCAATAATGTTTGCTCTCCTCGGGCAAGTAAAAAGATGTGTTAAGTGAAGCTTGCTGGGGCCAAGCTGTCTGGCTTGGACTTTTTGGACCTCATGTCATGTCATTATATATTATTATCAATAACATCATCAGCAGCAGAACAAGTGTTTGGCTATTTGGTAGAGATGTACACATGCATGTTGGATGGCTCATGTCTTTAGCATCACAATAAAATTCTATTATGTTCTTAAAATAATATTTTCCCAAGGTTCCTTTACAACTTTTTAAGTCCATTAGTCAAATTCCTCAGCATACTCATGAGCGACGACGAAATGTCTGGTGTGGCTGTGTCAGACTCTTGGCTGAGTTATTAAAAGTCCAAAGAATGTTGCTCTCTTCCGTTTTTTCTTCTGCTCGACAATATAAATTTATGGCTTACGCTGTTTGTTAAGCCATTACAAATGCTTAAAATAGATGGATAGTATATGTGAAGTTTTGATGAGAATGGTCGTTACTTTTGACTTAATTTCTTCTTGGGTATGTGTTATGCTTTTCTATTGGAAATCACTGGGAACTTAATCCTGCTGCTTGTTTGTTAGATGCAAAATATTATTATGGCATTTTCAGTTTCGGTACTTTTGGATATTAAATCACAACCCCTTCTTCGTAGAATTTCTTTCGTTTAGTTTCTCTTTTGTTGATGAAATTAGTCAAATAAAACTTGAATTACAAGGGTAGACTTTTACTTGCGGATAGTAAGCCTGATTTAGTCAGAAAATAGTGATTGCATTAGAGGAAATTGGATTTAGTGTAAAATATCGTCCCGCGCAGTTTCCCATTTCCTTTAGTTCAGCTACCTACACTAATTCATGGAAATTCATGGAAATCTTTATTTACACAAGCCTGTCCAACTGAACATGATGACGTGATTGACTATTTTGGCTACAGTACTCAACACATTATAAAATCCAATGCCCATACAGTTCGCTTTAAGCTCTTTGCAAACTTATTACTTAAGGCAGCAATTTACAGTTTATTGCCTCTTTTGAAAAGGTAAAATAGTTTTTTGCGTGCTTCAGGAATCCAAGCAAAAAATTGCATTCCATTTCAATGACACAAGTATTTTTCCTTGTTTTACATACTTTCTCATAAAAAAGTGAAGTTGAATAACAACGAAATATAACTTTTTACGATAAATTTTTATTAGACTATAACTTTTCTTTGAGTGAGATTTATTACACAATTTATTATTATTATCTGTCAAAAAATATAGGTATGTAAGTGGATCGTCATTTTTGCACAAACTGCCAACTCCACTTTTGGTAAACACACCATTCTGATTATTATTGCGCAAGGTTGTAAGTTTTCATTAGCAAAATTATCGGTCATCTTTAGAACAAAGTGTTACCATCACTGCAGTGGTATCACTAATTTATCAAGTAATCCAGACGGAGAGCGGTAGCCGTGGCAGCTAGGAATGTATTTTTACGATTTTTACTGTTGCCAACGTTATCATTAAAAGGTAATCTACTTTCATGCGTAAAAGTTTTGTTGATGATGCAATATAGAATAGCATAAGAAATAATAATTCCACATGCTACCGTAGGTAAATATCTAATCAATTGTTACTGGAAGTAGACATGGTTACTAGTTATATGCGTGTGTCCTTTTTCAAACCATTTATTTAATTCGATAAAAAATTGATGACAATTATTCATATTGCTCATTTTGTAACGAGTATCAGACAGGCTATATTTCTGTAGCATACACAAGCACAGGAGGTAATTCACAAATGCTTATTTTGAACTTGTGACCTTATCGTTTCGCTTACACATTGTTTTATACGAGAAACATACTATTTCTCCATTTCAATACTCATTGTAGAATGGAAATATGGTATGTGCTTGGCTTACTCTACATTCTAATCTCTACATATTTATAAGATTAATATATTATCGTAGCTGTCCAGCAGCAGTAAAAATTGGGTGGGCTCACATTTCAATTTTTGTGAAAGAAGGCTGGAATTTATTATGCCCATCAATACATATCATCAGATAACTGGGTGGCCTGACCCTTTACTCCGTTCCCACTGTTTCCATTTCCATTATTACATCGTATCGTTGTTTCAGTAAGGTTTTTTTGTTTGAAACGAACGGGGGAAGAGTCGTTTTTCATACAAAGCTGCATGGAGGCTATAGACAGGTAAAGTTACAGCAGATTCCCACTGATATACACACGCTCAGCATCACAGATTTACGATTAATCGAAGCGTTTGTTTGCTTGTGTGTTTTAAACTCTTTTTATCCATCTTCCGAAACTTATTATTGTTATTATGATTACTCTATTGTAATATACGTTTACGGTACTAGGATAATAACATCGTCGCAGGATACTGAATAGTTGTGTGTATTGCATTTACTTCACATAAATAAATCCACACGAATAAAGTTATCAAACTTAACAGAGCGTCTTTCTTTCGTACCCTTTAAGCCCACTTAGGTTACACAAGACTTTAAAGATTATCGTAAGAGAAGGAAAAAAGCATAGTGTTCTTTCAGTTCCTATATGTACCCTTTCATTTTCAACTTTGAAGCGATTTATCGCTAATAAATTTCATTAGAAAATGTAGTGATGTGTTTTTACAGTGGTTGTTCAACAAGAGGGCAAATGATGTTCAAGAAAATAAAAACTGGTCCCTTTCCGTCTCCCAGCTCTCAAAAATTCTTTGCTTCGCTATCACTGGAAAATAATTGGTGTACCTACAATGTGTCTACAAAAATACCTAAGCTGAAAGCATTCGACTTGAAATGAGGACGATGATGATGCGGATGAGGGTGGTGAAAAAGAATTTATTTTAACTAAAAGCATGACGGACGGGCGAGAGGAGAAGTCAAAAACTCTTCAAAAATTCCTCGTCAAAAAGATTAGATAGAAGGGAAAGGAGAGCTCTGCTCTCCTCCGCTCAACTAAAATCAGAGCCACATTTTTAAATTCTTTTATAATCCACCACACCGTATACATATATATGCGTACATACCTTACACATTTTCCATTTACTAATTTTATATAAAACACTGATATTTTATACGATAGAGAACTGAGGAAAAGGAAGGTTCCATTTTTCTTGGGGTCGCATCACTAAACGTTACCGAAAAAGGCAACAGAAGAACCCCAGCTGTCTAGCAAGTCAGGAGATCCTTTTTCTCTTATTTTTCTTCTTATCGTTGTTTCACTTAAGTAACTTATTTCACTTGTAGTGGGAATATAATAAATACATTTTATAGCATTCAGTATATGTATAATATGACATGCTTGAATGATATTAAATTTTTTGAGGGAAAAGGTCTCTGTCAATTTAACAGTCAACTGTTACCATTGTCTTGTGTCATTTTTTCAAATAGTGACGAGTGAGAACCAACATTATTTACTACCACTATGCTACATATATTATATATGTATCTCTCACTGCGCTATAATATTAGGGTCCATTGTGTCTTTTATGTTCACTGAAATATTGTGGCACACGCATCAATTGACAACTGTCAATAGATGAACATGCTTGAAGAAAAAATATAATGCTGCTGCTTGTTGGTTGTTTCTTGTGAATGCTCTACAGCAGTTATTCCTATACACTTACATTTCTAAAGAAAAGGAAACGCTGAAGAAACTCTCAGAGTGGAAATAGAGTTTTAAGTTACATTAACCAAAAAACTCACAGTTTTCAATTCCTTTTTTTCACTCTGCTTCTCCACTAGATATATACTACCTGCTACTAATCCATTTTAAAGCAAATGATGATAATTTATGACCGTGTATCCAGCTAATAGTTACCTGCATTACTTGCGCATGTAGTGTGCACCATGGTATACACTACAGGTTCGGTTCGGAAAATGACGACCCGTACCAACACTATCTGTGGTGAAGGGATTCCGATTTCAGAAAGGTTCAAATAAGTGTATTGTCCCGAGTACCGATATAAGTATGAAAAAGGAAAATATAATTTTCATAGTACGCACATTACATTAATTCTCCTTGTATATATATATTTCAAAGCGGGTATATGTACAACCGTAAAGGCATTTCACCTGTTCTTCTTCACATTAGGCGTTCCATGTAAGGCTCTGTTTCCATTGTTGTATGGGTAATTGGTGTTGTACTGTGTACACAAACAGGTAGAAGCAATGACAGGTATGCATGTATTTATTTAAGTCCGTATTGTCCTGTCGTTCGATAAAAAGAGTGAGCTTCGTGATTTTTCATTCTACATCCTAGATCTGTTTTTTTTTCTCATTTGACCTAAGCATAACCTTGATTGCAACCAGCGGACAAATTCCCCACATGACATACATATGAATTTTTCTGATAATATGTAACGTACTTATGAACAAAAAATGCACAATGATTGGAGCGTTAGTCATTTTTTGTTATTCTTCCTGCTCTTAAAAATTTTAATCTTGAGCAAACCTTATCATCCAAATATATTTACTGGAACGTACGATTCATGACTTGTTATTAACCGTAATATCAAAAGAATGTAAAAGACAATGAGAATATCTATACTTTTATTGTGCATGTAAGATTTTAAAAGAAGTACTGTCGAAGAAAATCTCTTTCGTAGCAAATGTTTTAGTTCATGGTATCTGCACCGATTGCTGTGTGTCTCTTGTTGCCCCATGTTTTCCAGAATGATTTCCAGATAATACGCTATAATTTGTTTGTGAATACATATTATTACAAATTTTTGCACTAACGTCACCTGATAAAGTAACAATTGCGTGCAGGTACAAGCATTTAAATCATTTTGGCTTAAAAGGATGAGGCATGTACATGCAGAAACATAAATGAAGCACGAATTGAATAAGTACTCCCGTGACCTGCAGCACTTCATAACCCCCACATCTCTAAGAGCTTTTCTTGGATTATCCCTGCTTGTCATCAGGTTAAATCATTTAGCTCTGAATCATCATCAATTATCCAGTCGGTTATGCTGACAAGCGATACAATGAACTAGAACGGTGACATTTTAAGCTCCAGCAGAGTTGGTAGTTTATTCTTGCCTCTTTACATGAATTTCGATCAACAAATACGATTGAGCTAGAAACTCATGGCATTGCATACGTACGACACGAGACATAATAAATTCATTGTACAGTTTTACTAAAACACGCCCTCATGATTTGTTGCTGAGAGGTAACCAAACCGGCAAGTTTATTCAATCGGGCCACTAGAAGAAGAAAAAAAAACTTTTACTTATTTTTTGTCTCTGTTTGTTGTTTGTGACTATTTATTTTGATGTCTGAAATAAAAGTTCAGCAGTTAAATCCTATTAAAAAGACAGCAAGCGATGATTTTTACAAATATTTATGGAACAAAATGCATGTACATAAAATACAGAAAAATGTGATGAAAGTATAAGCACAAAGAAATAAAACACGATAAAAATGTTTGTCAGAAAAAAAATTAAATGTTTTTTAGAAACGATTAGACTCTGTGAAGAATTTATAATAATGATGATTCATATGATTCGGCAAACATCGACGCAATTTCTTGTGAATGAAATCGTGTATGAAAAAATATTTGAATATGTCACGCTAAGGTCATAGAGATTTTACGTAGGAGAGAGAAATATACTTTGGATGTTGATTGTCGGTCGATGTGTGGTAGTGAATAATATGGCCATTATAATGTATGTATTTAGCTGAAAAGCGCAAAGCAGGAATTATTCTGTGCTGATCTCATCAAAATAACAATGAATATGAGAAGGAGAGAGAATCTTGAAAGATTTTTTATTTATTAGAAAACTTTTTATGGCGATGCATGTAACATGTAATAATAAATGTGGAATCTTCTTGAGAGTCTTACTTAACACACCAATTATTGAATCAGGATTTTGGGATAGTCTCTTATCGTCATCAGCATCATCAACAACATCCTCATCACCACATCGTTGTTGATGAAAACAACCTACATAAGCACCAAAAAGCACATTACTGAAAATTGTGTGAGGATGATTTGCAACATTTAGTTCTTAACCAGATATAACCGCAAAATTTGTACGAAAAGTAGGCACGTTCGTTCTCCTCAACTCTGCCCAATCCTCTAGTATGCAGGTAAAATATGCACATTTATGAATGACACGGTGCTACGAGTATACATATACCCGACGTGTACATGATAGTGTACCTGTTTGTCTTGCCGTGGCATTTTTTTTGCAATAGCTTGTGTGTGCAAAGGTAGTAATACAATCGTGCCAAATTAATTACAGTTTGGGAATGTTTGATAAGGGAATTTACCACATTGAGCACCACGAGCAAAAAAACACCCATAATACAATACTTTATTATAACATTTTTACACGACCAGGTAAATAGCAGACAGTTTTTCATTCTATAAACCAAAAAGTTGTAAAAGGCAGAAAATGTTGCCAGTACACCAAGGTGCACCTTAAGCTATACATATAATATGCATAATTAGATTTTGTAAATTCTTTCTGAATGAATGAAGCTGCCCACTATCATCTTCTTCTTCTGTGGTGGTGCGTATTTTATTGTCCATTTCATTTCCAACAGCAATCGTGGCATGTAAAATTATCGTTGACGACACCTCAACCGCAGTCATCACCACACCGCACTACTATATCAGCAAGTTTGTTTCGCTTCAAGCCATGTATGTAAGAAAATTATTACCTACTTCAGCGTGCTGTGTGGTTATGGGTTATTACTAGTTTGTTGGATTGTGGTACACCAGCATGTCCATCATCATCGTCACCAAAATCAGATAAATACCAAATTATTATTAGGCGTGGAATACTCCTATGGTCTTCAGCAAACATTTTCATCGTTTTCCAATGATGATTTTTCCAAACCCTGTTTTCAAACTTTACGATACGATCATGAGGATTTGCACAAGGATGTGTGCAATGATGATTATATGTAGCATGATTTACAATAGTTGATAGTCAAGCTTGTGTATTATTAAGAAATTATTGAATGTTCTTCTTCAATGGACGATAATGTATTAATCGTTAGTCATCGGTAATATGCCCAGATTATCATTCGCAGTAATAGATCGTGTAATTGTAGATTAAACTATACTTTTGAACAGCAATTACCATCTCTAAGAACGAAGAGGATTTCACGTTTAGCCAAACAATAATAAAAATAGACACCACTTGCGTGGAATGAAAGCATTTTCATGACGCACGCAGTTTGCAATATTTAATTTAACATCCAGTGATGCTTTAGAAGTTTAGTCCATCTGTATATGCACGTGCTATAAATGAATAAGGGATGGATCTGGATGATTTTCAATGCAACTGAATTTTTATTACAGAGATTGAGGTGCTGATGAAAAAATGATTTTTGTATGAGTAATTTAGAGAAAACCTATTTAAAATGATGATTCTAGCAGTTATAATTTCAAAACTATGAGATACTTTCTTCATCTCTTTACAATGCAGCCGTCCATTGTTCATTCCTTTTTCGCTTCGACGAACGTCTGAAATTTTGTCGGCAAAATTTTATGAACCCACGAAAAAGTTCTACTTATTTTATTAGGCATTAACCAACTTCGCAATTTTGAAATGGGAATTTTTCCCGATTCTCCTGTAAAAAAAATTCACGATGGGTTTCGTCTCATCTCTATTGATTTTAGGAACCAGTCTACAACAGAGTTCCATGAAGGGTTACGTGATGTAGTCCCCTCGTTTAGAGCACAACAACAACTACTTTTGCGATTTTGTGGCTTAACAGCCCTTTTCGAAATGACATGTTGCATTATGTGCTTCAGCTAAGTGCATTGTATACTTGTCAACATGACATAATAGACATCTCACCACGTACCTACACAGGTAACAACGAACAAAAAGACCAAAATAGTATATTATGCAGAATTGTGCTCTACTACAAAGAAGAAAAAGAAGAATAGGCGTGTGTAAGCTCATCTTTTGTTGATTTTCTCTTCATCTTAAGGAAACAAAATATAACATCATTCTCTTATTATCAACTCGACAGAGAGCAACAACACAACAACAATACAAATGGGCTGTTTGCGCTTGTACGACCGGTGGTGGTGTTCTTATATTCTTATTCATCCTCATTCTTCCTCTTCCTTTGCTTGATCACGATTGTACTTTTAATGGTCTTCCTTTCTGATCCGTTTGATGCTTTCTGCAATCTCCTCTGTCCCAGTAAAAGGTGTATCGCTATTTCAATATTTAATGTGCCTAAGTTTTCTTTTCCTCTGTTGATGTACAAATGTCCAGCGCATCCACTAACAAGTAAGCTTTATTTTCTTTTCAAATAATGAATAAGCTCATGTCGCTGCTGCTGCTGGGTTGTTTGATGGTGCTAAGTCCCTTCTTGATCATACTTTTATTTTCTCTCTCTTCCATTATAAGTGAATAGTAAGCTGCTCTTATAAGAAGCTATTCTACTATTCACGAACCACTTGACAACAACACCTTGTACAAGTCAAAATGTTTGAGTCTGTGATAAAAAAAGAGAAGAGGAGTAGTAGTGGCATAGCGGAGGGAATGATATTAACCACTCTCTATAGTATCCCCATCATTTTGTCATCGTACCTTCAGCTCTACAAAGCTTTGCATTCCGCTGCTGCCTGTATCTCTGTTGCATGAATGCACTTTATGGGCACTTGCATTACGAATTATTACAATGCAGCTCAAAACCCATAAGGAATGAAGAAATGTTCCAAGAAAAATGAATATTGTGAACATTATCATTAATATTCACGTACAATATGCATTTAATGCTTTCAAGTTGTGTTGAACATTAGGACGCAATAATAACATCAGCGTCAAAAAGACAGAGAGGAGGAAAGAAGGCTAGGCTCGTCTCTTGATATTGCCTCTAGTGATGAGCCCATCCTACCTCGCTAGACAGCTTGGCCCCACGACCAAGAAGAAAAGCAAGAGAATACCAAAGACGGAGAAGACAAAAAAAATTGAAAGAAAAAGAGCCTTAAGCACTGTCTTCTGCATAGATGGATGCTTATATACACGCATATTATTTTGTGTGCTGCTGCTGCTACATATAATATTTTTTTCCCTATTCGTCATACACAAAACGCATGGGTTATTTATTATAGTGGCTGTACTAAAAAAACAACTGCTTAAATAAATCTCATTATTCATGTGTTCACCTCACCTGTCCTCTTGTTATTACAGGTGGTATGCTGCTATAAAATGGGTAAAAATATAAAATTATATACGAGGGCATTATTTATTTATTGAAGATGGCTTATGCTATAATATAACCCTACCGTACGAATAATGCTATGTGGTAAGAGGTGCACTTTTTTCTGCTTCTCTCCTTCATCGTCTTGCCTTGCCAGCAAGAAGTGCTCAATCAAACTTACAAAGCAGTTTTTTGCTCCTTCAGCCTTTAAGAAATGGAGAATAGTTGGTGGTCGTGGAGTTTTCTGTTTGCTTGTGTGTGTGTTGGCTATTGTGTGTATGCAAGGTAAAATTTTTTAATCAACTCACAGCACATAGGCAGAATAAAAAAAGAGCAAGCAAAAGCATCATAATCATTGACAGTAATGAATTTCACCTGATGTACTCCCTCGCTTTTACTGTGCAACAAAATAAAACGACAGAATCCAAGCGCGGCAGAATAAAACTAATAAAGTCGCGCAGCACTTTTCATTTATATTTTTCTAGATGAGACAGAGAAAAATGCCACCAAGTTTAATGGATTTCGAAGATGGTACGAATAAAGAGCTCTCTGCCCGAGGTATGCATTTTTCCCTCTTGACACATAGGATAAAGTTGTAACACGAAAACTTTTATTACTTACTGCAATCCACACGAAAGAGCGGAGAAGAGGGGAAAACGAGACACATCAGAGAGGTGGAAGGACGTAGAGAATGAATGGTAATCATAATGTTTTTGCTTTCATGAGAGAAGCGTCTTAACGAATAACCACGAAAAGTAATCAAGGAAGGAAAACATTATCTTGTAATTATCAATTTTGTTGTGCTGGAATGCAAAAGGAACCATAATAATATTATCAAGAAGGAGTATGATCAAGGCAATAAGCGTAACATGGATTTCCTTCTGACACGTACGTGCTATCTGTGTGTTGTACACTGTAAAATGCACATTTATTTATAATATTTAAGAATTGAGAATGCACCTAGGTAAGTGCACATGTAGTAATGTGCAGAGTTGTTGGTGAGGAACACATGAAATGTCCGTCCATACTGCGACGAACATGCATAGGGGTAAATACACATAGGGCAGCCTCGGAGGAAGATGTGTGATTTTCAAGAAAGCACGTAGCCTTCTTTTCCTTTTGTATCTTTCTCTTAAAAGTCCCATGAGCATTATAGATCTTATATTGTTGTGTGAAAGAGCACATTTGCTCCTCTACGTATTTGGGAATTATTATTATTACTATTACAGAGATGCTAAAAGCCTCAGTCAATCCTCCAAGCAAAAAGTACCTCAAAGCAATTCACCTGGGTCTTTCGTCCGCCGTAAGTGTTCGTGTGTGCGTGTATGCATTTTGTGTATATCCATAATATGCACTTGCAGGTTGGAGGAACATAAGCAAAAGTATTCAAGTAAAAGTTTGAGGAGGCATATTTGCTTGAGGCTTCTTCTTGAAGGAATAATATGATTGTTGCGGCCCGGCCCATTGCATCCATCCGGCAGGCAGGTACACCACCACCATCATCCATCCATCTATATATTATCTGAGTAGGCATACAAAAAAGGCAAGAAGTGAGCATTACTTTTCATATTGTCATGCCAAGCAGGCTAGGGCAAAATCCCAAATACTTTACAAATTTCATTGCGTTATGTTCGCATACGAAAAATCTTACTACTACACTCCAATGATAATAATGATGATGATGGAAGTAGAAATAGTAAATGACGACGAAAGAGAAAAAAAAGAGGAGAAGGCATAAGAAAAGTCAGTTGGAGGCTTTCTGTAATGATTGCGGATGTTTATGCTTGGGCGTACCTTTATCACTGTGTACAGTTCAAGACACAAAGAGTGAAAAAAGAGAGGACAAATATTTCTGTACTAATATTGCTGTTTCATATTCAGTAAGAGAGAGAGAGAGAGATTGTATTGGTATTGATGATCTGGCTCTTAGAGGTTACCAATTTCCATGCGTCCATATCGTCAATCCACATCCTTCTATCATGTATCCTACCATCAGCAGTTACTTTCTTTGTTTCTCTCACAGAATGTGTTTTGTTATTGTGGTGTATGGGATGGAATAAAATGAGCAGTTCAACAAAAATACAACTGCGAGTACTAGCAGTTTATCTCTCTCTCAGGTTTGTGGCAGTCCTAAAGATTCGTCCATATTTGGACACTGAGTAAAAATAAATAGTATGCATAAAAAATTGTTGTGCACATCCTATGCAAGTGATCTTAATCATATATAAAATCATAATGCTACGAGGCGGTACACTATGGCCACTTGAATCGCCCATGAAATGCAGAAATTCATGATCTTTTCACATTGTTAAACTTGTATGAAACTGCTTATCCAAAATAATATGGTTGAAAATTCAAATGAGTTTCATTCTGAAAAAACTTGCTGTTGATGATGAAGACGATGATGATGGTGAGCATGCATCGGTGAGTGATCAAAAATTCAACAAACGATAAAAATATTTAGCAGGTACGTGAGCATGCATGGATATACAATGTATCGTGCGGTGCTCTACGTGCAGACTATGCATGGACATTATTGTACAGGTTAGCCAAAATGACCATGCACTACCTGTGAACAGGTACAATATGCTTTTGCTTAAATGAGTATTGGGACTTATTCATCGGTATTTTCCTTTTATTCTCCTTCACAGCAGCAGCAGCAGCAGTGTTTTTGAGGCAGGTAGAAAAAAAAGATTGAATTGTGAAGAAGGGCATGTATATATCTTTTTCAGTGTGTAATATTGTGTGTGTACATGAAACAAAAATGTGTGATGAACTGATGCTAACAAAACAACAGCCTCCACTTCTCAAATAGTTTGCTTTAACTTTAACATTTTTCCTAAGGATTATTATTATGGAGTATAATGATAAAGGTATGAGTGCGTATTACAATAGGAAAAGCTACTTTCCTTAATATTGCCGTGACTGTGTACCTGCCTCCTCCACCAGCACCGTCCTTTATTGTTATATCTTATAGATTGTTCCTTAAACGTTTTATACAGGTATAATATAGACAATGCTCACAACAATAACATGAATCCATATTACCACCACACACTTTTTGTGTCGTATATTAACTTGACTTACACTTCATATTATGTACATATATCACCTCTGTGTTGTAAGTATGCTGGCAAGGAAAGACAAAACGAACATCATCATAAAGTTCACAAGAGAGAAAAATTCACAGCAACATCATCATCATCACACTATTATATTCCATATTACCTATTCCATGGCGTATCATTATATTATGTGTAGCTTCTTCGTCTGCTTTTCTTGTGCCCTGTTGTTAATCCTATACAGATACTTACTACATTCGGTCAGTCAGTTCAGTCGCAGAGTCGTCGTAAACGTAACCGCTTTGTAGTATGCGAGTGTGTTTGATAATCATGATCGCCGCATCATCTTCATAATATTGTTATTGTGGCGATAACAAGATTGAAAGCCATTAATACTACTTATTAGCATTTTTTTCATAACTAATTTTTAATACATTACAAGATAGACGAGTGAAAAATGTTTGTGGAACTAGTGAGGGAATACCTAATCACATCCTATCCATTACGTTAAGAAAGTGCACTATGGACATGACAATATTAGCGAAATGTTCACAGATCCCAAAAACTGACCAAGAGCGAGATAATATGCTAGTGGCACAAGTGAAGAGAGAGGACTTTCCTGTGGCTGGCTCATCTCTGTCAGTCACAAGCTTGTAAAAACATACCTGTGTGAGAGAGAACACACAAGTGAATCTTATGATTTTTTACAGGAACATTCGTACACTACAATAAACACATTGTTGATTGGATCATCTTCGTGATATACAATGAAGATGATCAAGTATTGCTATTTGTAGAAAACGCACACATCGTATAATCAAAGTGATGATCATCTTATCACGACTTTTTATTGGTATTGTTGTACTGCATGTGTGTATGTGTGTTCGTATGGTGGGCGCAACACTCGTCGTGGTCAGAAACTGTGTGGATGTTTCGTCTTCACGATTGTAGTATATACCTGACTGAATGGATTTCATTCACAACAGTGTACAAAGTACAGTTCGCAGGATCACTTGGAAGGATTCTTCTTCAAGCGTCCTCTTCCACACGTATACAAGACACAACCATCATTCAGAAAGGAGAACCTTCATATTTAATACATTGCAGTATTAATTATATTTGCATGTGAATAAAAAAAAGTATCATTGTGTGTGCTACTACAACTACTACTACTACGACAATTTCATCAACCTTTACTTTTTCGCCTGTCTGAGCGAAAAAAAATTTGCGCATGCTCGCACGTACGAGTAAACTTTGTATTTTATATATATATATATGAAACTTGTTACAACAACGACAAAAGTGAAGGAAGAAGCAAATATAGAAGAGGACACATATATAGTGACTAAGTTAATCTTCATTGCGTACAGCTTAATGGTTTTGCAAAGTGTTGATGACCATTTTGGTTGAAACTTTTTTTCTACTAAGCAATACCACCAACAGGATCACTTTTTTATTGTTAGCAAATTCATGCATTGCTGTGTAGCAAGTATTTGCATCTTCACTCCCTCGCGCTCATCTAATGTCCTCTTCAGTAATTCCTTACAATATCCTCCTACTATTTTTTAAACAAAATAACCAGCAGCAGCGTTCTTGGTGGCGGTAGCAAACAATACAAAATACCTATAGAGAGTAGGAATTAAGGAAGTGATGATGATGAGGGTCTCTCGCACTCTATCTCAACGTTATTATCATCGTCATTCTGACCAACAATGTACATCTCTTCTTCTCATCGTGAATGAAGCAGTGAGCAAATAACTTTATTGTTTAAAGTGGACTCAATATAAATATTTTTTGGAGAAGTAGCTTATGACTACTTCTTGTTCCGTATTCCGTTTCGCTCTCCTTCAAAATAAACTTCTCCACTCCTTCGTTGCTAGCTAGAGAGAAGAAGAGTATAATATAGCATGCGACTTTTAGTGGATATAGGAAGGACGGAAGGAGCAGATGCGAGAAAAATGGGTTCCATCACATCAAATACCGATTGCCATCATCATCATTATCACTGTCAACAGGGACAGCATAACAACGATGATGATCTTCATGATCATTGTGGTGACTACTGCTGCTTTGTTGTGGGAAGTGGGGGCAGCAGAAACAGTGGTTCTGCTGCCATTATGGCATGTCCCTTGAGGAGAAGGATTAATGATGACGTGAACCACGATGGCGAAGAGGATGGTGATCGTTATTATGTCTGTGACACCAATTGCCCCAGTATTTGTAACAAAAGTAGCAGCAGCAGCAACAGGAGTAGCCAAAATGTCAACCATTGCTCTTGTTTAATTAGCTGTGGCAATAGTTTCTCTTGTTCCCTTCCCTGTGCTCCAGCAACGATTAATTGTTTTAGCGAAAACGAACTGAATACCTCCTCTAAAGATGTTAATGACATTAGCAGTTGTAGTGGGAGAAATAGTGTTGAAAATAGTTTTAACGATAATACTAATATTAGTTGTAGTAGAATAAGAAGACTCAGTAGAGGAAATATTAGTAATAGTAAAAGTAATGAGGAACTCAGTAGTAATAGTAGTAGTTTTAATTGTGCTAATGGAAGTAGTGATAATCACAAAAGTAAAAGAAGAATAAGTAGCAGTTTGCTGACAAGACCCTGTGCCCTTTACCTCTTTACCGTACTCGTCATCCTAGACTTGAGTGACTTTAGTAGTATTCTAATTACATCAAGTTATGGTAGGACTGCCAGTGATAGTAGTGACGTATTGAACAATGTTATTCCAACAATGAGAAGATACAATGGCTTTCTTGTGAATGGAGCTTTTGACAATAAAAACGGTCATCATCATGGTTTAGGAGGACTGACAGTTTCACCTGAAGTTCCGATTCTAAGCATGGATTCTGTCTTCTTTGATGATTCTATTGGAAATCGATTGACAGGTCAGTGTACTTTTCATTGTAGGTAATTGTATTAGTGTAAATATAATAAATAATAATAGCATACAACAAAATGATATGTATGCTTATTTTATTGTCACTCCTTCCTTTTTCATGTCATGATTTAAAACCATATATCGGCACAAGTATATAAATAATTCTCAAATGATACATACACTTGAAAGCTTTTCACACTTTTGAGAATAGCTGTTGACAATAATCACCAAGTTATGCCGCCGTGTTTTTCCTTGTGTGTGCATCCATTCATCCAAAGCAATTATTGTTCAAGATTATATATTATGAATAAGAGCTGAGTGAGAAATAGGCGTATATATAAAATGTATCTACATAACATTATTGCAGGTTCATCAGAATCCGCCGAAGAAGAAGGTGAAAATATTTCTGATGAGGAGGAGGATAATACCAATGATGAGGAGGACGACGGTAGCAGTATAGAGATATCCCGTACTGTCGAGCCCCAAATGCTGAAGCGTCTTGAATCCCAATTCCTCAAGCTGTTTGGCATGGCCAAAAGACCACAAAGAGCTCAACAGCAGCAAAAGAAACAAATCAAAGTCCCTAAATATCTTCTTGATCTTTATCAAAAGCAAACTGGGACGGAGTTGCCCACCTCAAATCTCAATTTACCTGGAAGACATACGCGAACAGCAAACACTGTCCGTACGTTTTATCACCAACCCGGTAAGTATCCCGTACTATTCTCACAACAACCCATATATATTCTGTCAGTGATATAATATATTTATCTTTGAAAAAAATATAATTTTTGTGGTGTAGTGAAAAACAAAACTGCACACACGTATAACGAGTGCATATACACACATAATAATGACTGCAACAGTAGCAATATATCATTTTGCTATTTCATTTCTAAAACTTCCTTTTGTCGAAGCCATAAAACTGCCATTAATATCAACTTTTTCATGCCGTGCATAGCATACCCATGTAGGTAAGTGGGTACAGTACACAAAACAGTAAAGCGCACTTTCAAGGCAAAAATGACGAAAGCTGAGTGTTACTTAAACAATTTCCAACTACTAAACTCCGAGCTGAACTCAAAGAAAAGGGGAATTTTTAACTCGGTTCAGCCTCAAGTATTATTATGTCTTAGACAGACACGCTCACACAAAACAACAACGAAAACGAACTAACTGACTTTGTCGTTTGTTGTTGTTTAGCAAGAGATGAAGGCATGAAATGAAGTAAACATCGTTTTTCATAGGGACACAGTAGAGCAAGTAGTGCAAGTCAACAAGGAATTGAGCCATAAACCACAATAATTTACTTGTGTTTCCACATAAAGGAACAGCAAAAATATGTTATTTACTAGCTTTTTATTACTTGCTCGTATTACTGAGACCATCCCTCATAACATTATTGCCTGGAAGCTTTTCTCTCTCTGCCCTAAAGATCTATTTGAAAACGGTGTAGAGGAAGGATCGCAATAACAATTTTTACGTTGCGCTATGTAACTGTAGACCACAACAGAGTAAGGGGGAATAGGAAGCAAAAACTGAAACGAAAAACAACCATCATCTTTGATGAAACGATTAGATCGGTCAACCAAGCTTTAGTGTGAAGTTGGCTTACTAGAAGATAAAAAAGAACGTTGGATGGAGGTGGTGAGATGTTGATGATATTGATCATTATGTTGGATGTATGTACATCTGCACATAAATATCTATTTGGGGCAGAAAGGTTCGAAAATGATGGTGGTAGTGTGTAATAAAAATGATCATGATGCTAGCGCTATGTGGTGTTGAGAAATGGAACTGATCTGTATCTCAAAATAATACACATTTAAGTACAAAATGTTTATTTGCTTTTTCTTGGGGCAAAATTCCAGGTAATCCCAAAGAGCCATCTTATCCCTGGAAAGGTCGTGAGAACCACATCAAGTTTGATCTGAACTCAATCCCGTCAATGGAAAAAGTAACCGGAGCAGAGCTCCGAATCCCTTTTGTAATTACCGTATCATCAGACGACAGTGAGACAGTGAATAGTGCGTCGTTCAGAGAAAGTGGTGTAGACAATCATGGTGTTGGTAATGGTCAAGCAAACAAGGACGACGAAGACCAGCATGGTCAACTCAAAGGTGTGCGAATCTTACTTCACGATGTAGTGAAGCCAGCGACAAGCCCAAAATCTAAAAAACCCAAGGAGACTCATTTACTGGAGCCCATCTCCTACCCAATTGACAGTAAACTGGTGGTTCTCAGTAAGAGGAGGAATGGAACCTCTACGTTTTGGCTGACATTTGACGTGTTCCCTGCGGTAGCCAGATGGATGAGCAATCCAAAAAATAACCACGGGCTAGTTCTTGAGATACTTGGAGTGACTAATGAGGGCCACATTGTGCCTCAAGAGACTGTTGTTCAGAGGCATAATTTGCGAGTGAAAAGAGACGTTGCCGATGATGATGATCATGAGAATAGTGTTGATAGCGATGAGGGTAGCAGAACAAGTGATGAAAGTGGTGGTGGCAAAGGCCGTAGCAGTATTACCACTGAGTCATCGCCGTCGTCTTGGTCGACGTCGTCGGCAACAAGATCATCATCAAAAAGTACACAGGATTCCGGTGAATCTCTATCTTCGTCTATGGCAGAGACGCCATCAACTTCGTCGGTGGTGTCCACTTCTTCTTCATCGTCGCCAACGGAAGTGGGGGTGGCCACTGACGACGGCTTCATCAGCTCCAACAATGAGTAAGTACTGGTCTACTACATCATTATAATATGCTTGACTATCTATCCGTTGCTTCTGCTGCCGTTCATTCATTCAAAGTACTTATCAGCCACGGCTCCGCTATATTATTTATGTCGAGTCGGATTGCCACCAACCTTGCACTTTACAACTGCGCTGTGTCCTCCTCTCCCCTGCTCTTTAACAAAGAAAACCTGCTTCACTTACCTACCTTTACAATACCTTTTACTACTACTAACCAAAAACCAAACCACCACCGCAATCGACAATGATATTGTGAAAAAGCACACACACAGCAAATTATCCAGTTTGTTGCGGCTTCCTTTTTACATCATCTTGTAAAAAATAGGTTGAGCATTTCATTTCTTTCTTATTACTTCATAGGGTCTTTACTCAAAAATTAACTGTCGGACCTCTCCTTTCATCTTTGTTTTTGTGTACCTGTTTTCTGATGCTGGCGTGTATAGCTTGATTTTATATTATTATAATGATACAGTATCGGAAAAAAGAGATCTGCATGTCTTGCTTTTTCCTCTTCATCTTTAATGAAGGGGTTTCTTCAAAGTGTCGTTTTGTTCTTTTTTCTTTGAGTAATTGCAGCAAACCGACCAAGCGACCAAACTAATTCCCACGCATTATACCTCACAAGAAACTCTATTCGATTTCGTATTAAACAATTTTCAGTTTTAAGTTGAATTGATGAAAATACGCGGCATTTTATTCGAAAGCTAAAAAGTATATATTCCTAATTTTCGTGTATTGTTTTTCTACGCTTAATATACAATATGCTGATTGAAGTACATACTTCATTTGGATTTTAATCAGTTTATGACATGCATGAGGGAGCTCATTGAGAGCCAACCAACAATGAGAGCGTAAACCTCCCATTTCATTACACATATTATACTTTCTTTTCAATCAACAATGTTATCGTCACCAACAAGTAATATAAAATCTACCTACTTCCTTTGTGTTCCCAATTCTATGCTTATTCTTTGACAAAATCTGTGCCGAAATGAAAGAAACATAAAAAGTGTTGACACATGCAGAAAATGATTAAATGGCTGGTTTGATGTGTTTTTCCATTAAAATTTGTGATGATCACTAGATATTTTCTACAAATGCTACACTGTTAATGTATAATATTGAGTTTACTCCACACAGGGCAGTCAGTTGCATAAGCGTTATTTTGTTTAATATGGAAATCTGGTTTCTCCGACCGGTATAGTACGCGTATGTATGTATATCGATCGGCTCATAAATAAATTACGCTCAATAAGACAACAACAAGCCGAAAGTAACTGGTTTTCGGTGACTATTATTGATGATGAAACTTTTTTCTAAAAATGAATTCTCAACAACCACCGCAGCCTACTTACTACTATCCATCTTTTCTTGCACTAGCACAAAGTGATGTTTTTAAGGCTAACTTTATGGGAATTAAAAAGAACAGGTTACTCACCATCAGCACCAAAATTATATTGTTGTATAATAATTAGGGAGTATAGCATAGTGAAGGGTTGCTTGGTGGAGCGATGATAGCACAAATTAATGTAAAAGTGTCGAGCAGATTCCTTTGAAATTATACGAGTCATGATCACGCATCATCATCAACTTGTTCAAGAGAAAAGGAAAAGAACACAGGATCAGAATGGAAAAAAAGTTGCTGGTTGATGGTTTTTGATCCACTATTGTTATTAAGAATAGGTACATCATCATCGTCATAGCCAGCATCACAAGAAGAAGAAAATAGTTTTTTATTTTTTGCTTTTTACCCAAATGCATAAAGTGCATATGCTGGCCCTGTTTGTTGTATGTTTTATCACGACGATATGATGCAATGAACACTACCAAGACATGGATCCTCTGCCTCCATCTAAAATAGTATTATATCAGCTTTGCTTCATTTATTTATTGAGTCCAGTAACAGAAGCTTGTTCTCGTGAAAAGAACAACAAGACGGGAGTAGTATAATAGCTCTTTCTCCTGATTCTCCAAGACCTTCCCTGTGAGAACCATGTGCATGTATGTATTTCCTAAGGAATTTGATAATTTAGTAGCCAATTCAACTTTTATGATGATTATGGTGGAGTTGAAAAAGAATCGTCATCATCCTTTCTTTTTCTCGTTGATACGATGTGCCATCATCACATCATATCATCCAGGCCTACATATATATTTTTTTAAAGAAAAAAAATGGTATGATTATGGGTATAACTATAATATAATACAATGTTGTTCACTCTGCTGATGATGCAATATGCAATCTGTATAGTTATCAACTCCTTTTGATAATCAAGTTTCAGTTCCAGCTTTTATGATGATGATGATAGTATTATTGTTATTATTAAAAATATGCCAAGAAATAAAGCAGGGAAAATTTTTCTTGTTCTTGGCATGCCGCTCTGTCGGTACCGTACAATAACATTATCAACTTTTTAAATACGTATTTGAATACATATTTTTGGTCTCTTCATTTCATCCCAAGAAGGGTGGCGTTCATGCATTAATATTATTATACATAGTTGGCTTTTTACAACATCTATAGTACTATGACCAACAAAAATTGAAGAGTTATCATGATGATAGTGATGCTATCGATATAAACTTGAATATTATGTGGGCTGTGATCATATTATTATTAATATTATATCAAGTTTACAATGTTTGGTATGCAGGGGTTGTGAAAAAGGGTTGGTGCGACTAGTGAACCAACTCATACGTATTTGTTGTTCTTCTCCATTTAATTGTACTTTATGAACATGTGGATGAAACACTTGGAACGATTGTATTTTTTATGACATGCATGATGATGGGTAAGCCGAAGCCGAAACGACCTGTTTCTCAATCTCTCTGGTCACTTTGTCTAGCCACCACATCAGACAAACTGATTCCATCGCGTTTATTTTTTTTCTTCTTCTTTCTTTAACCCTACCCTACCTTTAGTACACCACTCATTATGTATTAATGGTGCATACATTTTCAAAAAAGGATGGATGGATTTTCTTTTTTTTTTCAAGGGAAACTTTTTATTGATAAATATTACAATAATTTTATGGGATTAGTATAATTGTTTTGACAAGGAGTTGTGAAATTGACACCACAAGCGTATAGAGCAAGAAAAAGTGAGTAAACCAATCAAGTAGAGTCCTATACAATATCATCATATCATATAGGTTTGGATTTATCGAGATGCATCGCAAAACATGATGTGCACATTCTGCTGTATCAACACAACTCATACACCGACAAACACAAGTAATATTTTGGTGTCGAGTTTAACAAAACAACACGAGTTTTAATGATTTTTAAGTAGATCACACGGGAGAAAAAGGGTAGTACTGTGTAGAATGTAAGTATACCTATGCACGTATTGTAAAACTCTACTGATTAGGCATTAACTAAAGTAGCATGGAAACCAACCGACACAGGCGTGGAAAGGAGGTGGTTATTGCTGTGTGTAGAAAGAGGAGTTGGAGTTTCTTCAGAAAGTTTTTTCGGCCTTTTGTGTTAAAAGATTTTCCTAGACAGAGGTGCTACAAAACTCGAAAGATTTCAAAGTAACACTCTACCCTTATATGTGGGTACATATATAGGAACAATAACAAAAACAAATTATATGCAAGGAGTTTAAATGGTCTTAATAATGTTGGAAAAACAAAATAGTAAAAAATAAGCATAAAAAAGGAGAGGACTGCGATTTATTTTCATTTTTACCGACAGAAGATTATATTATGTATAGCGCATGTAGTTTTTTTTCTGAGAAGAAACTGCATAAATATAGCGGATTCATTTCACTATTGTTGTACACTGCTCTCTCTGGCCGTGTACCTTTGTGGACCCACTGTGCTGCATGCATGTTTTGTTGGCTTAAGTAAGAAAGAGAACGTGTAATAAATATTATCAAGTTAAAAGTGCTAAAGAGCGGATGATGGAAGAAAAAAAGGCCTTTTCTCTTGTGTGTTTTGTTTATTTCTGCTCTCCACATGCTGCTATATGATTTGATGAATGCGTTTTATGCGGTACGTGTACGTGCGCTTCTGCTCTTATTTTGTGAGCAGCTTCAAAGAGGTAAACGTGACACAGGGAATTTGGTTTTTTTTACTAAAAGTAAGACTGTTGGATGAGCTCACATCTGCAGAGAGAGGTCTTTTAGCCCTTTTCCTATAACACGCATTGTACACCTGATACCACAGAGGCTTTGCTGATGGATCCATTGAATATGTACAATAAAGGTGGAATTTCATTTTTTTTCCTTCAAGTTATTTATTATATGAGCACTTTAACTTTTGGAGAAGGAGTTTAGTAAAGTATGTAATGCAAAAGGTGGGCTATTATTAAGCCCTAGCAAAAACTGGAGCGCTTGACGAATGTCACGTTCGCACTCAAAATCCAAACGCTTCATTTTTATCGCAAAGTTCAATGCTTGATTTTTTGAACGTTCTGTACAAAATTTTCTGACCAAGACCATGCCTCAATTTTTTCATAATTGAATTCTCAATACTCTCTGGCAGTACTATAAACTTTCCCTTGACATAAAAAAATGAAATGTTGCATGTGGAAATGCAACGTTCAGTGTATACTCATTGAAGCATTTCGTGATGAAAGGGTTTGATTATTATAAAAATAAATGTATTATTATCATGTTTCTTCTTCGAAAAGATTATAAAATGATCATAATGGCAATGCTCCTCAACACAGCTTGTGTATTGTCAAATCATCAGTTACATGTGTTACACGGTTTCTCATGTTGGTATTACTCTGAATAGCTATATCTCTCAAGATTGTGATTTTACTTTCAAATTTCATCTACAAATTACAGTGACTGTCTTTTTCCTTTTAAAACAAATATTTTTTGATGCTGTGCAGTACCATTTCATGATGATGATGATGACGAAGATCATGCAAGGGAAGCTGCATCCGACCCATCCTGTAATGATGATAGGTAATTTTTCGGATAAGTACATAGAAAACAGAAATGAAATCGGTCATAATTACATGGAGAAAACCACATTTTCATCTAAATTGTAGGTAATAGTCAATGCATTTCACGAAAGACCAGACTGTCAGACTTTTGTTGTATTATTTTTTTTGTTTCTGGTTGGAAAATGAATTTTTGTGACTGTTGCCTTCTCAGTTGAAAAAATTCTCTTTGATTTGTTTTCTTCTTTGTCATTATTTTCGGCTGGAAAATTATGGCTTTCAAAAACATGTATTTGAAATGGTGAACTATTGGATCAAGAGGAGAAGTTAACAATATGTTGTATTTGAAGAATCTTTTAATGATGATATTTTACACATTAGGAATCTGAAGACATAATAATAACAAACCGTGTCGTGCACAAATTCTAGAAGAGAGCAGAGCCATATTTTTTTTCTTTAAAAAATCTTTGTGTAGGGTCTTTTTTGGTCAAAAGGGAAATAATATTAACTACGGATAAGCAACAATACATAAAATGATATGGTCTATAACACGTTACATCATCAACACAATCACACAATTTATCTAACAGCAAATATATATCTCCTTAACACAACTTATGAAAATTTCGCAATGCTCGCATGTTTCAAATCATTATTTGCCATGTTGTGCAATGAGTGATTACTAGCCAAAAAAATGTTGTTTTAACATAATAATGAAAAAAATGAGGGTGAATGGAGGGCATAATATAGTGCCACAGACAGCGTTTTTTTGTTACTTTGAGATTTTTTTAATGTCTCAAATATGTAAACCCGAATTTCATATTGATGCATTATTGCTTTTAGCCGTAACATTACTTTGCATACTGCTTGCTTGCTAAAAAAATTGCTTTGCACGGATAGAAAATTTGTTTTATGTCAAAAGCCTGTTGTGATCAGTGAAATAGACATGACATTGTTGTAATTTTGTATGTCTGCAGGAAAAGGAGAAAGAAAACTGGTGACACATCCTCTTCTATCGTCCTCTTCACATATTCTGACGATGGGCACAACCCTGTGAAGACCCGTGATGCAAAAACCCTGTCAAGGCATTACAGATCGGCTCAGGCTCAGAAGAGGAGGAAGAATCATCGAAATAAGAATAGGAAACGGAACCTCTGTCAACGACATGCCATGTTTGTCGACTTTCAAGATGTTGGATGGAATGACTGGATTGTCGCTCCTCCTGGTAAGCCAATACTTAACATTTATCCTTTTATTGATAAGATAGATGGACAAACATGATTTGGAGAAAGTTGCGTGGTTGGAGCAAAGTGCATTTCATTATTGAGCGCACAATGTTGTATCATTCATGTTTGACAGGGTATATATATATATTAACTTATAATATTTTGATTTAACATATGCATTTACGTTTTTGTTTGATTGTAGGTTATGCAGCGTATTATTGTTCCGGTGAATGTCCTTTTCCAATGGCAGAGCATCTCAACGCCACAAATCACGCAGTGATTCAAGCCTTGGTCCATTCGATGAACCCAGCTCTTGTTCCCCCGCCATGTTGCGTGCCAACAAAGTACTCAAGCCTCAGTTTGTTGTATACCGACAGTTCGGATAAAATTGTTTTGAAAAATTACAATGAAATGGTTGTGGACAGCTGCGGTTGTAGTTAGTCATCTTTTTACAAAAAAAGCTAAATTACACACATATGTATCCTATCCTAAACGAGTTGTGCAGTACTACTTTAACCAAAAACAATGCAATATTAATATACTTTACATAAATACATATCTAGGTAATTTTTCGAGAAAAAAAAGAAGACTTTCTGCATTATTATAATCTATAGCATTATTTGTACCACCACATTTGTTTTTAATGACATCAACCAACAAGAGTATTATTTTGTACCAATTATATGCATACATTTTTTATCTGGGAAACGGAATACCAAGGCTTTTGAACATTTTTTCTCCTTTGGTTTTTATAACTATCATGAAATTTTGGTCGCTCATATTATGGAATACGGTCGGTCACTTTTGTTTATATGGTAGTTATAACAAGGTCTTTGGAACTGAAAGCACTGCGTTGTCGGCCTTTAACAAAAGAGAGATGTCTGTGTTTCTATTTTTGTGGCCAAATTTTAAGGGCAAGACCACCGAGGCTCCAGGGGAGGAACACAGTGTGTTATTATTGTTATTTGATGATCACTGCTGCATTCTTGACAAAGATTCTTTTGTATGTGCTCCCAGACGGAAGTCATTCACGAACGGAAGATACTGGAGTTCATTTTATTTAAATAACAAAAAACAAATGACAATATATTACTATTATAAATATTTGCCTATTTACTTTCAACATTATTCTGTGTGCTGGTCCTTTGTCATACCTAAGTATAACATATTTACAATTTATTTACATTAATACACTATGTGTAACTAGTATGAGTACTTTAATTTACATAACTTAACATAACGTCGTCGTATATCCATATAGCTCCTACGCGTCTTTTATATATTTTAACGTTTTGTTATACTATAGATCAAGTACCTAAAAAATTAATGTAGAAACTAGGCTTACGATTACATAATATATCAAAAGAAGCAAAAAATATTTCGGCGGATATACGTTAGCAGAGATTACTGTGCGAAGAAGGCTGGAAATACAGTTAATTAAAACTGTTGTCAGCCACACGAAATAAGCGCAAATTAATGTAAAAGTCAACACTAACACACTATGTACATAGGTCATTTGTAAAAAGAGTAGACTAAATATAGTTTGTAGTTCATAGTACTCATAGTTCATCTACACTTACGTTCAACGTTATAATAGAGGAAATGATTCGAAAGAACCGAATTATATTTTCTAGAGCTGCATTTTATTACAATGCATGTTTTTTCTTAATTTTAAAATTTCCTCTATTATACCAAATTATTTACAGTATAAATATTATTCTAATTATTCTAAGGATAAAAATTTTCTTTCCAGAAAAAAAAGACAAGCTGAAGAGAGGCTATGAATAATAAAGACGTAAATACTACTATATATACCTTTATTACTATTTTTAGAAATCAAAATTAACGTAAGGAAGCATGACAGCAGTTTACTACTATATACTGGAAATGTGATAATTTTTTTTGTATGTTTGGTCTATGAAATTGTACATTTGTAATGATAACTGTTCTAGTACTAGTTTTATAAATAGTTATTTAACTGTGTACTCAGCTTAATGTAAATGTTGTGCTTTATATAGATAAATATAATGGAAAATATCTCAAAGTTTATAAATGGAAAAATGTGTCAATGAAAGAAGAAAAAAAAATATTGAGAGTGTAAATAACGTGAAACTTTTGTATGAGAATAATGTAAATACTAGCATTTAAGGCCTATTTTCTATGAAATTAAGACATGTTGTTTGGATTGTGTCTTAGAAAAATATAATTGTTACAAATGTTTTAAAATTTGAATGCCCTTGTAGTCTGTAGTAAAAGCGATCAGAGTCAGATATTTATTTTTCAGATCGATAATTAATCATAAGAGCGTGTTGTTACATTTTATTACGAGTCGGGATGTTGTTGAGGTGAGATATATATGCAGTAGTATATCGTACGTAATGGTAAAGGCTTAAATATATATATCTTAATCAATTTTAAAACTTTAGAAAGTTATATATATATACCGATATACATAAATTGCATACTGTAACTGAAGGTATTATGTACCATGCTGATGATAATTAATATATAATGCATAACACAGAAAATCTGAAGAAAAAAACATTAAAGCTGAATGAAAGTTGAAGAATTTAAAAAAATGTTTAATGACTGTTTATTTACCTTACTTTCACAAAACTCCTTAAAATGGCAAAAACTAAATTCTTTTGTTAAGAAACATTCATATCGACTCATTTTGCCCCAATCAAGAGATCCACAGTTTTGGGAATATGATACTATCAAATCAACTATGAATGGCTTGGAACCAGGAATGGTGACGAATTTTTTCCTTTTGAACATTTTCAACACAAGTATCAGGATTGGGTTTCATAAATTTGCAGTTCATGCTAGACAGTTTCAACTGTATTGCTTGAAAAAAGCCAAAAAGAAATGAAATATTTGCCAAGATCTCTGTTCATGACAAACCAAACATATAGTTTTGCTATACATACTTAATTATGCGTTGGAGAAACTTGATGGTTTGATATTCCATTGCATGTTGCAAATAAGCGCATTCGTTTTTTACTATTATGCAGTGCATAATATGCACTAACTATTCTTGAGTTTTTTTCTATGTCGTTTATCTGTCTATCCATGAGACGATAACTCTGTCTGTCTATACATCTTCCTTGGTTGATTTTAGACATAATGAAGTGATATTGTTAGTCGTGGAATCGACAGGTCGCTTTTATTTCACTAAGACCATTGACGGAGAAGGATTGACGTAAAGTCTGCAATAAAATCACCAAAAAGTGTAGATACAGATATAAAAGTTGATTCGTTACGCCAATATCTCCTATTGTGGATGCTTGCTACAAAATACCAAGAATCGTTTTTATTCCGCCAGCTTGTCATTTGTGACTGATGACACTGTAAAATAATCTTAATGATTTGAAAAATGAGAGCATGAAAGATGGCAAGCGTATCTATTCATTCATATAATTATGTTGAAACAATAATTCTAATCTTCAACACTTATCTACCAATGGCAGGGCCCGTAAAATTATTTCAACGGAAATGTAATGGGAAATTAAACGTCACCGCAAGTACTACAAGTGAGGTGAAGAACAACCAGAATCTCGTGATCGTTCACTGAAAATATGTCATGCATAGTTGCATCATAATATAACCTAACATGCGATTTTCAATTACATCTAGTCTGCTTATTATTGAGAGAGAGAGAGAGAGAGAGCGATTAGTAGCACGAACAAATCATGTACCTAGTTGCAATAATGTATTGAATATAAAAATACGCCATTTTAAGTTTGGACATAAATTTTACTTTCATTTGCTACCACAAGTAGTACTTTTAGTTGGCACTTTGCATGCCTAAATTAGATGATAGTACAGTAGCAGTGTCACTGTTTATGAAGGTCAGTAAGCACGACCATTAATTAAAGGGCTGACGATTTTTCACTTGAAATGAGACACTTTCACAAAAGTTTTGATTTTGGATTCACTAATTCATTCCCCCCAACTCTGACAAGTAATATATATATACATAACAAGTTGAAATACAAACGATGTACTTACGTAAGTGTGTTTTATTATGCAATCTGTTACAAATACAAGGTGTGGTAGTTAGTATGGATATGATCATAGGTATTAATGAATTTTAGTTCGACCACCTAGTTAGGTTATTCCAAAAGCTTCAAGCGATTTTTGTTAAAAGAGCTCCCTTGGCAAGGTACATAGGTACGGTACGAAACATTTGCCGACAAATTGTTTCAGCGTGCTACTTTTAACAATCGAATAGATCCTTCTAATTGCTAACAAGAATTCATCACATACTACCTACATACCTTAACAGATCTCTTTCTTAAAGCAAACCAAATCATTATTGTTTCCCTAAACTGCCAACAGAGTATACCGATATCACACTCATAAATTATACAATAAATTCCAGAAAGGCAGAGTGGGAAAGTGTCACCGTCATCGTTCATAACGTGATTGTAGCTGTGAGCTATCTTATCACAAGAAAGTGCAAATGGAATTTTTATAACGTTTCTCACAAACATTTTTGTCTTGGTCTTTGAGATTATGTACGACCATTTCTAGTAAACGATCTTTCTGTGTCTTTTTTCACTGTTATGTCAATCGTTTGTCATTTCCCTTTTCAGAAACACTTCAAGTCCCAGAATTGTTTTTTTTTTTTGCTAAAAATGTTTGTCTTTATCTTACCGACTCACAAACATCTAAAAATTTAACTTGGAAAGCACAATTTTATTGCATCTGTAAAGCAGCAGAAATCTTATCTTCTTTTCGATAACGTGAAAATGTATTTTTCATACTAAATATAATATATGACCCTTTCTTCATTGAAGATTGTCGGCAAAGGATTATTAAGAATTCCATCGTACAGTCGTATAGAAAATAGCAGAATCACAAGCCATACATAGAATTACGAAAGAAGGCAAACCGTCAATTCCTAGTGGAATCGGTAACTTTGTTTGTGTGTTGTTGAATAATATTCAACTGTACAATTCTTTATGAAATTATTACTGTTTCAAAGTCATTTATCTTCTCTCACTCAAAAAGAGGAACACTTGAAGACCACCAAAGCGGAAAAAGTCGACCAATGTACTATTGAACCAAATATTTATCTGTCTTAATTTTTCTCGAAATGACTTACCTATAAGATTCGAAACCAAAACGATTCAAAGTCACATCAACATACCCCGCTAACTATGCTTTCCTCTGGAATTTCAAGAATGAATAGCGAAACGAATTCATAAAATAAATAAAATGAACAAGGCAGGCATAAACTAAAGTTTGCCGATTTCCCTTCATTTTTAACGTTTCAATAAAATTAATATTCTTAGAATAAACCATAAATAACTAACTGATTTTTGTTAAGTTGTTCAATCTTGAACGTAGTTGTGTCCATCAATATATTTGATTGTGAGTTTTTTAGCACAACAAGATGTGATCGGGTTGCATACGCGCGGGGCAAGCGTAAAGCGTAACAATAAAATTCAAGTGCAATGGTCATTTGATGATTGAATATATGCTGTGTAATGATGTGTGATACATATTCCAGTAATTCCATAACAAAAAGTAACAATGACTGCAGGCCAACAGGGAAGCATGGAGTCATACCGAGTTGCTTTTTATTATTTCCTTTCTTTATGTGTAGTTATGTATTTTATTGAGAAGCACACAATGGGACCAGCAAACGTATCTGAAGCAATTATGACACAATCATCATTATCATTTATTTTGAAGTCCTTGTTACAAGTTGAAAGATCCAGCTGAGTGAAAGACTGGAAAATATTTTTTCGTCCAGTGGATGACTTAATAAATGATCGCCATCGGCACGTCCTTAGCCATTGTTCATTTTCTGGAAGACGAAAGGAAATACAGTTTTCTTGTTATAAAACTTATACATATATTACTAGTGACGTCTTTCAAAACCGTTCATTTCAGTCTCCATCTCGTTTCCGTGTTTCCTTTTCTATTAGCGCACTCGTTTCCGACGATGAAGGATGTGCTTACAAGTTGTATAATAGTATGTGGTTCCCCTTCGGTGAAAAGCAGTCCTTGCTCTCTCTGGCAGGACCTGTAATTCTCCAACAGAGGAAGGAATAATATACCTACAAAGGTAAAAAGACCAACAACAGCGAGAAATAAAGGAATGACTCATCTTATCTCATTTGCCTTTCAAAAAACATACATTGTAATCATGAGAAAAATGAAGATAGGAGCGCAACAATAGGGAAACCCAAAGATGATAATGATGAGGGAGGATGGTCACTGAATCATTGTTTAAAGAGTAGAGTCTCACATCATAAAAGCGTCAACAATGTAGCTGTAATTGGTATTTCTTGGTACGTTCTTCTTCATCGTTCGGATCGGAATGGCACAAAAGCACATCAAAGCGCACTACCTCATTACACTTTTGGTGGCCTGAAATCTGTGTGGCAAGGTGGTAATAACACAAGAGGAGAATAATGATAAGTACAAATATTTACTGTGAATGTGCTCTGCTTATTCTCAGCTAGATCACTGAAATGAGAAAGAAGTTGATTTTCTTGAATGAATTTTTTCCTTTTCCATCTCCGTCCCTCCATTATTTTGCTAAATCATCACTCTCTTATCTGCTGCCCCTCTTCACTGTACTTTTCATGCAATGGGCATAAGATATATAGGTGTATAAATTATCTACCTATATACTTTTTAGTAGCCAGGAAAATTACTTCCACCCTACCATTGTTACAATTCATTCGTTAAATGTATTTTTGATGGTTGTATTGAGAAGAATGAAGAGTGTGAACTGAAGTGATGAGGAAATGGTTCCAATAATTTCGCTTTTATCGTGAAGCACATAATAAGGGGGGAAATGTTGCGTTCTTAATGCTTCAAACAAAAAGTAACAAAAATGTTTGTTGTCTCTTTTTACCACGCATTTTTCAAATTACAAAACTATGTGTACATTTCTGGTTATCAATCCTGTCAACATAAAACAAACATTTTTTCTTCGCCAAGTCAAGGACTTGTGTCAATGTAGGTGGTACACACACATACGTACAATCCCCGTGTCTTTCGGCACTTTGTATTCCTTTTACCTATTTCTTGTCTATGTTATTTATGCATCTTTATCTTCAGTTCCTTCGCATATTTGCTGGAAAAAAGTTCGATTATGGGCGGCGGCACTGCATGAACTTTCATAAAAAATGAATTGCCGAAAATTATGATTTTTGTTTTTATTATTTTGTATGTAAGTTAAGCCAGCAGATGTAAGCTTGAAATAATCTATATATCCATCAAACAGTCGGCAATTTGCTGATCTTATTTTCAGGGCTTTTATGGTAACTTAACATACAAACGGTACAATAAAATTCGTTATCTCAAATGACCCCATTATGTAGTATACTTTTTTGGCTTCAAGATGCAGAGAATGAACTTTTTGATAACATGCATATCATATTATGTATCTTATTGCATTTTGAAATCGTGATATTGTTGTGACTGTGACGCAATACTTCATAATTGTATTGCCATAATTATCAGTTTGAAGAGACAAGTCGTACAATATGTTACATGCCATGTTTGATGTAAAATGTCAAAATGATAACGGTTACCTTTAACCGTTTCCGCTGAAAATAATTATACTCATAGAGCGACTATGACCAGGAAATTATCACAAGAAAAAATCGAAAATTCGCTATCATTTTGAACTTATAACTTGCACGCACAGACAGACATGTGATCTCAGTCTAATAGGTATTGCTGTTTTGTTATACGCTGTATTTACATACTTCGGGAATAAATGACAAAGCAAAGCGTTAAAACAACATTGTTAGTACACGTACAGATTTGTAAAACAGATGTGTATCTGTTTTTCTTCGTTTCGGTACTGATGTACGAACCTGGAAGGGAAGTAAAAGTAAATACTTTTGAACTAATTAAAACTACAGCATGAGCTGAATTTATAAAGACCCGTCACACTTTTCCTTTCATTTTGTTCTTTGTTTATTCCACGCGTGTTAGATTCGCATATACATTTTACCTGGAAAATGGTATAGCGTGTGCAAGTTGCAGTAACCTGAAATTATCAACTAAACAGTCAAATCGGAAACTGTGAATGTTGAGTTGCAATACGTTTTAATTCATCTCTTTCTTTATTACGTGAATTTGCACAAAACTCTAGAGTTTCGGCTAAACAAACATTCTTTAAGTAGGCATGTGTTTGTTTATGTGCCGCAAGCTCATCCTATTTCTTCTCCAAATCTGTTCCAATTCAATAGGGAATTCTTGCTCAAACTACTGTCATGTCAAGTTGTTGGAAGTAATGAAGAATGAACGATCAACAGACAATAATAATATACTACTATATATGCGGCTGATCAAAGCAATTCCTCTACATGGACAGGCAAATTTATCTTTATGACACGGTAGACAATATTTATGTAAAGGTAAGTGTGCAGAGAAAACTTCATGTCGTGTGAATACACGACTTTATATCTGCAAAAGTTAATGTTTATAATAACCTAATGGAAAATGGGATGATATCCTTAATGATACGTTTACTCTTTTCTACTATATCTTTACTTCAGGAAGCCGACCGGACAAAGACTTTTACTTTGACATTATTATTTAAAAAATATTTCTGTAGGCAAGAAAAGCTATTTTTTCGATGTTAATTGTTTCTTAGATTTCACGTCGAAACGAAGGGGAACATCCGTCGTTGGTGTCCGATGGTGCAGTTTTCTGGGTGGCAAGTAGCACTCTTTGAAGCTGTAACCATACTTTTTCAGTCAAGATAAGGATATGAGTTTCGTTGAAAGTAACAACTGAACGCTTTCCAATTCTCCAGCAACTAATGGTAAACCATATACATAACTAGCGTATCTGTTCTTAGGAATGAAGAAAAGCACTTTTAGTCTGAAAAATCATTTACAAACTTACTGCTATAGACTAAATTAAAGTTTGCACTTTTTAAATAATATGCTTTTCACTAGAAAAAGATATTTTTTCTGTGTTCTTACACTTTGTGATGCTAAAACTGAAAATAAATGAATTTGAAGTATGCTTTTAGGTTTAATTTATGAAACCGTTAAAAAATTGGTTTTATTAATCGCAATACATCATGTGTCACTAAATTATAAGTTCGGATTGGGTTTACAAAGTCGTTCTTCCGTTTCAATATTGAAAGGTAGGCAATTACATCTTCCAGGGAGATTTAAACTGGATTCTTTGCAAAAGGCCCCTTCGACGCACCCAGTTTTCACAGCACTGATACATCTAAGTCCCTCATTATCCGTACAGCACTGCGCTCCCGATAGTCCGACGCATGTATTTGTGCTTGGATCGTATACATGGAGGCTATCCCGACACGCGCATATTCCTTGCTTGCAAACTAACGGAATGTTTGTGTCACACTCTCCTTTTCCATGACACGGCATCCCCACTCCCGCGGCACAATAGCCAAACCTAGTAATGGTGTAAAATACACATGTTTATTAACAAATACTTTTTTGTTTCTGTCCAAGTGTTTCAAAAACATTTGTTTATTTCGTTTTCTACCTAGATTCCACAAATCCAGGTTTACAAACACAGCGGAAAGAGAGGCCATTGGGTCCAAATGATTTACAAAGTGCGTTTTTTACGCAACCTGTACTCGCTTTACTAAAACGCACTCCAACTTCTGTGGAAGGTGGCGTACATGACCCGCCAACCTTACTCCGGCAACTTCTACCTGCGAATTGGTAGTTTTCCGAGTTTTCACACTCACAGCGGTTATCAATGCACACCAAACCAATCTCATAGTTACACGAATCCTTGTTTGTGCAATACTGCCCCCATGAAAGTCGACACCTTTTGTCCGATGTGGGGTCATACCCCTCGGTGCAGTTACAGCGGTGGAGGTTGTTTTCACTTGGAATACAGTGAGCGTAAAGTGTGCACTTGTTATAAACAGGATCGTCAGGATCACAAATTTCACCCACTAATATTCTGTTCAGATTATTGTTTTCGTGTTGCTGCATTTGATTATGCTGGCCGTTAAAGTTTCTATTTGGATTTCGAGATTGTCGACGTCCCTCTGGTCGGTTCCTATAAATAATTCCTCCCGTGGGTGAAGGATAGCTTGTTCTGTAACCGTAGACATTTTCCATATTATCCGGGCTCGGATCTTGATTTTGAGTATACCAGGTAGACGCGCTTGATGATGATGTGGATACGAATGCGATAAAATGCGCTATTGCAAAAAGTAGGGAAAATAATTTACAGATTGTTGCAGCCATTGTCTCTTTGAGTACTAATTTAACACGTCGAGTAATATTATGTTTATTTGCTTTCTTTGTACTGCGAAAGGGTATTAGAATATGATTATACGTCAACTTTCAATTCTCAGTCTTCTTAAAAAAATGATAATGAGATGGCGATGATATTTGAAGTTTGAACCTTTGAGCAAGTAAACTGATTTGGACTACTAAAATGGCTAACCAGAGTTTATCTCTGGTAAAATTCCAGATTGCATTATTATATTGCAGATTTAAGAGTCACTCTAGTCTAGAACAAACGCAATAGTAGATCAATTTGACCCTTCTCGTGAGCATTGTTCTAAAGTAGATTTTTTTCCAGGCAGGATAATAGAGTAATATAAAGGTTTCTGGTTTCTTCATTTGAAAATGTTCTGGTAAAGCAAGTGGCAAGTGGATAGAATGAGAATTTATGTATGTACTTGCATGCTGCATCCATCATGGACACGAACCATTTATTATAGTATAACTTATTAGAACAAATTTAAAAACCTCAAGAGTGAAGTTAGAAGTCAGATACAGCACCCAGATATTTAAATAGGGATCATCCGTCCGAAGTCCTTTTTCAGCAAACGTTAAATCAATTTGGCATTGAATGTTGTGATGTTGTGCTAGAACAGAGAATGCTACGTTGTACCTAGTGAAGAGAATAATTTGCAGTATCAACATTTACTGCTCCATAAAATTCCAGCATCAGCGTCATCAAATCTACATAAATGACTCAAGGACTCTTAAAGAATTCAAGCCAGACATTTATGCTTTCCTAATGACTTATTTTGGTAATTATATTGCAGAAAATTTTATCATGTTCTCTCTCGCACTCTCAATACAAACCTACCAGTCAAATTGTTTAAATGAAATGTTACTTTGTTCATAAATTATAGATGGAACGTTACGCATTATATGTATATTGAATGCGGCAATATAGGTAAGTGTGCAAAGTGAAAATATGTACGTACATATATACAAACACTGGTCAGCTTATTTACACGAAAATATTTGCCAAGGGATATATTTATTTTAAAATATATTTTACACACTACCGTCAGGAATAAAATATTGACATTCCCACTGCATGTCATTAAGTTAGCAGCATAGTAAAACAACGAAATCACGAGTCACAGTTCCAAACAGCACGTCACAACCATATATTATTTATATGTTATAAACGCTTAATATCGTATATTCAATATGATGTGAGGGAGCTATCATTATTCATTGCGTCATCAATTGTGGATAGGTGCATAATTCAACTGAAAATTATTTTTTGCAAAGGAAAACTTTGACGTATACTTTCTTAATATATACCTAAGTAATAATAACATATATTCCTGTACTCATCTTGTACATACCTACTTCATATTATTGTGTTGCAAGTTAAATTATGCTTCTCCATTTAATAAATCTTTCCAACAACACCGTTATCACATCGCCCCAACCTTAAAAAGGAGTACGTTTCTCAGAAAACTCCTTGGATCCACATACTTATTACATTACATCATGAAGTCTACAGCAGCTGCAGTATTTTTATCATAAATGAAGCGTAACAAAGGTAGTTAAATGCTGAATACTTAATGCATTAGTAAATCACTATCAGAGCTAAAAAATAACAACAATAGCTTCCCATGTTGTTCTGTTCTGATAATATGTAGTTATTTTAGTATTACTAATACCACTCGCTACATCCTTCATGTATGTATGTATAGTAACGTAATAAATATAACAACAACCTATAAACTTTATTAGCTTTGAAAATATCATACCCAAAATATTGAAGCTTTAATTACTTGATACTCGTATATCAGCGAAATTTACTATTACGCACAGCAAAAAGTATGTATATCATTAACTTACCAGCATTGGTACTGGTACATTAAAACGATATACTATACTGCGGAATCAGTATTGGCTTTTGGTATCGATGAAATGAGTCATTTATAATTCACATGACATTCGTGTTCATGTTTCGTATAGTATGAACTACTAAAAATATGACGCTTTATTATTTGACAGACACCTTTAAAAGTAAAACACAGCTTGAATTTATAATGCAATTTAATCTTTTTCAGTAACGATCTCTAAAACAGTATGCAATCGCAATAGTTTTTATTTGTATGTGTTGCACAATGACACAATAAGTAATACGTGCTTTCTTGTGAAGACGAAGAAATCGTAAAAGTCTCCTATCTTTAGTTGATAGGCACGTTTAGTTAAAGCTTGTTAATAGTTTAATGATAAGTAGATGTGAGTTAACATGGTGTCTCACCTCACGTCTTCAGTACGTTAGTCGCACCTCACACAAGTCACAAATACAAAATCCCAATTTTGGACACCCAAAAGTTGTTTTACATAAGCATGTGAATTGTATAGCTTTCAAAATGTGGAAAGCCAGTAAACCTCTCGTTATCTACACATTTTCCTGTCTTTTATTTTCCCAAATACCTTATTCGATTAGTGCTAACAACATTGATTCAGTGAAAACGGGTGTTTCGAAGGGTGGAGAAAATCTAGTGGAACATTCATCGAATCAGAATAGAACGGCTGCCAAATCTGAATCAGGTTCCAGTCATGAAAATGCAACAGAAGTTCCAGGAACGGAAAGTAAATCAGAAATTCTGACAACTCATCTCCCTTTACAATTGGCAAGTGATGCAAGTGTTGGTAAACCCACGGATGCTACCACACCAATGGCCCAAGGAGTTAATGAATATGAATATCATACAGCAACAGAGGCCACCACGACTGAAGAAAATAAAAGCAAGACCCCTGATTTGAGCAAGAAAGATACGCTTTCGGAGAGTTCGCAAAATGACAAATTTTCACCTATAGGGAATCAGGCCGATTTGAGTGATACCACAATCTCGTCATCCGTATTTACAAACGATGGAAAGAATGCTGGTGTAACGGGAAATGATCAACTGCATAAGGTCCAGAGTTCTCAACTTTCTCAAAGTGACACCCAAGGGTCTAATGTTAGGTAAGGTTTAAGATTAATGTACAAATTGTACAGTACAATTGTAGCTAAAATCATTTAATAAAACCTACATAAACTTTGCTGTAAACATTTGATTGACAGATTGTTCCCAACATTATCCACTCACGAAACTTCAGATGAGCATGAATACGGGTCATTGGCAAATGGGAATGAAATGAAATCTACTCCAAATTACAATTCAAGCCTAGTTGATGCCAAGACTCTCCAAAATCATGCTGGTGGTAACCTTGAACCACAAGATATAAATGAACCAGTTGTGGAAACGTCTACAGAATACAACTCTGCGACCTCGACTAAATCAACGTCATCGACCACGAGAACGCATGATTTTATTGCTGAAAACCTGAATCCCGAGGTCTCAACATCGTCATTGAATACTACGACAGTTAACAGTAGGCCCATTACTACTGCGTCTACAACCGATTCTATTCCAGCTATATCAACATTGCAAACTTCAACAAGTTCACCTACTCTTAATACGGCATCAGTGCCACCTTCTGACAACCCTAATGACAGCAGTAACACAGTTCATCAGTTCTTCTCAGAGCTTCGCACGCACACCGTCCTGTGTCTAGTCTCGCTTCTTTTGCTGCTCCTGGCCGGAACGATCGCATTTTCCTTTATCTTGGCTATTTACTTCATGCTAAAGTACTCTGCACTTGGATTAGTGAAACTGTGCAAAACAATTAAAAAGTGTTTTCCACGAGGAAAATGTTCACGAAACGGAGGTCTCCAGGAATCAGGCAGCCTATTTCCTAGATGTGATGTGAATATTAGGCCGTATGATCCAAGTCAAAATGATAGAGATATGTACTGATGAAATTGTATGAATATTATATCATTATTGTATATAAACTATTTTCTTAAGAAGATATGACATGATCTATGAACAGCTCCAAAAAAATCATTAAACTAATTTTGGCATATAGTTCACCAGTGTACAGATACATACACGTGGATATTTTGTATTTTTGAATGAACAAAATAATATTTATTTTAAAGCAATGATACAGCAACGAATGTCAATAACGTCATACATTGTGGGGACGAATAAATATTAACAGGGTAAAGTACTTTAAATAAACCCATTTATAATATCCTGATGTTTGAACGAACGTTTTAAAATGGATTTTGCCCAAGAACGAATAATGTATTCCATGCTGCAATTAAATGTACAAACTCAAATTATAACAATTGTAATATTTACAATAAAATGTCGATAAGTATTAGTAATTACGTTTCTGGAACGAAAGCGCACAACTAATTTTGCCATGTTTGTCCGTCTGTCTTATCCGACTCTGGCCATTTTTTGCATATGCTCATCTCATAATACACGATATAAACTGGCGTATTCCAATTATTCGGCCACTATATTCCGAATACATATTTTGCTGGACTGGAGGAACGATGAAGCAAGGAATGTTAGTGATCATCGTCACTACTTTCAATGTCTGAATATCGCACTAAAGTTTTATAAATTAGTGTAAAGCAAATTATACTTGTACAAATATTTTACAATTATGAATATGTCATTGTCACCTATGGTACAAAAATCATGGAAAAACTCAATGTATTGTGCATTGTGTCATGTGGATTGTGTGAAAAATATGCATACATTCTGAGTTTGTATTCATTCATGTGCAAAATCTATGATCACTGCAGATATAACATTTTGTCATTTCCAAGTACGTACTAGGTATTAATTGTCTGCTATACTCTGGATTTAGAAAAATCACAATGTCACATTTTTTTCTAGTTTCCAGGTATTTTACGTAATATTGTGGGATGCCATTGCATGAAAAGATCCAAACCGAATTCAATTTAAATTAGTGTTGCTTACGTACGTTGGCTCCTCATAATGACTGTAGTGTAATAATATAATTTTTTTACACTGATAATTCGTAATGGTTGACAAATATACTTTGTTCAAACATCTTTTCTGCTTATTTCAAAAACCATTTTGGCGATGGCAGCATACATGTAACAACAAAACTTAGCAGTCGTAAGAAAAAAACTTAATTCATGGAATAACTTTTACTTGCTTTTGATATAAGTGCAAGGAAGGATGTATTTTGTTCAAGTATTTAAGTCTTTGTTAGGAGTCTTGGTTTTCGCGGCTCATCTAATTCTCTCGTTACAGGTACGAATTTACGATTTGTAGAAATGCATAAGCTCTTTTGAAATTAAACGTTGATAAAACTGTATGTTCAAAAGGACTCGAAACCCTTTATTCCCAACTACTCGCTGGAGATTGAAGAAGTAAATCATGACAATGGGCTTGACACCAAGAATTTTACTGAATCCATTTTACTGAATGCTACAACAAAACAACTTCCTCCGCCACATGGCGGACATGCCTGTTATCCTTCAGGAACTAATGGGGTTACGCAGTACCTGATTGGTTACGGTTCGCTAATGCAACAGGCTTCTAAGGATAGAACGTACCCAAATACGGGAGAAAACATTCCCATTCGAGTATACGGTTTCGAACGCTCATGGACTTGCAAAGGAGATTCCGTCAGCTACAGTACGACATATCTTGGTGCTGATGTGAGCACAAACAAATCACATTACTTTAATGCAGTGTATTTTAGAGTGCCTTCTGCTGCTGCGTTAGCAAACTATGATACTCGAGAGTCATTCTACTGTAGAGAGGAAGTCCTCATGAGCCGAATTCAATTACTGGCGACAAATTCCGTTCGCACTCTACCGTCTGGACAGTATTGGGTATATGTGACAAGACCAGAATTTAGAGAGACTCCTACCGAGGAATATCCCATTGTCCAATCTTATGCTGATACATTTCTGTCAGGATGTTTGGAACTGGAAGAGAAGTATAATTTACCTGGATATGCAGAGGAGTGTGTGTTTACAACAACCGACTGGGAAAACCCTTGGAAAAACGATAGAATCTTTCCGAGACGACCCTTTATGCATCAGCCAATGGCTGGAAGGATAGACAGTCTTCTAAACAGAACTGTGCATGATGCGTTTAGAAGTATTCAAATTGAAGGTTGACCCTTGGAACTGTGACAAGTTATTATTACTTCATATTAAAAACATACTAACCCAAAATATTCAAAGCAGGAAAAAATAGAAAAAATATATTGCAGAGAATCAGAATCATTAATAAAGAAACTAATTATTATGAGATTGAAAAAATAATTATGTCCTTGATTAAAGTTCATTGAGCTGATCCCACAAATCTCCAAATGTCCAAAGGCCACCGGCATTCATATTGTAATGATCAGATAAACGGAACAAATGGTAAACCGAGTAAAGTAACTTTTTAGAGCGTTATGCAATTGATTTTCTCACTTACTGAGTTACGCAGGCATCATGTGTCAGCGCATGTTGAATGGCTGATCGTGGTCACGGTTAGATTAACTATAGTCTCATTTTTGGTTCGTAGAAATGTAATTGAAAACGATTAAAACACAGGAATGCATTCTTCAGTACTGTAATTCAGTGATATTTATAAATAGTCAAAGAACAAAAATACTTATTCATATCCTTTAAGTTCGTCGTATGCCAAACCCAGTGTATATCGTTGTTAAGCGAATTAATCAGTAAATGTGACCCTAGTGTACCTCTTACCACCATCTACAACAGTGAGAATTTAGATAAGGTAAAGGAGGTTGGAGTACAAACATTGGGATCATGATTCATGAATGACGTATCATTATCATCACCTTAAATATACTCTTCTCTCATGAGTTCTCGGGCGCTGTCACTCTCATTCATATTACCAATTGTATGCAATTTATGCCCCTTCACAGGGAAATACTCCTCACCCCTTGTCATGGAATTCACTCCAGGCAGTTAATTCTAAACTGGACTGCACGGCACACTGTAGAAATATGTTCCTTGGCATTACCTTAGGGGCCAATATGTATCAGATTCAAACGTAGGGAAACGTATGGATGGACACGGTAGAAGAGTTCACAGACAAATGGGCGCTATGCATTCTGAAGTGGAACACGTTGCCAATTCTTTAACAAATTATAAGTACGTATTGTGCAATCTGGTTCAATAAATCATGTTCGTGATATAGAATTATTTCGAAGATCTCACTTTCCACTTTTATTCCATTCTTTTTGCAAATTATTAGCTAATGATGGCTACACTTTAATGCATCGTGAGGAATATTATATTACGGTTAGTGTGCGTAATATTATGCACATATGGTTCGTTGTAACCGTTCCCAAACATTAATCATTTGGTTTTAAAATACTATGGATGTGAAGCGTGCTAAAATATTGTAAAATATTACTACGAATTAAAGAAAGAAAGAAAAAATTGTATGTATTACCTTCATTTTAAATAGTGACCTTATATGCACGTGGTAATGATTTCATTCTTCTGAACGTTTCTATCCGTATTTGTATTTATTTTTCTTTTCCTCGATCATGCTGACTTGAGAAATTGTCACTCGTAAAATTTCATTAGCCGTGACTATGACCTCATTCTGTGAATGAAAATACAATTCCAACTTTAGAATATTATTTTGTCGGTGTTGGTAGCAAAACGTACAAATAAGGACGAGATATTGCATACATTAGCCGTAGACAGCACATGATTTTTAATTGAAATTCAATCAAACATGTTCATAAATATGCGCAAAACTATTTTCATTCATATTGAGATTTGAGTGGTGGGAGTGGGGCAGGCGTAACTTTCTGCTCATTTGTCGTCATCATTCATGGCAAACAATCTGTTATCTGGTTCGGCATAATTTATTAGCAATCCTGTGTGAGCAGATAACACCCCATATTATCTGTAATTTCACCTACGTCAGTTTAATAGAAGCAATAAATGCTGTCATACGGAAACAAAATGCATAAATAATTTATTGTCCGTATTTACCGATGACAAAAGAATGTAGAAAATTACATTGTATAGCGATGCACATTTCTTACCGTGTGCATGCGAAAAAGGAAAACATTACAATAATTGCTCCCGTTAAAATTTCATCATTTATTTGCCATAAGTCTAAATGCGCCAAGTTTTCTTGTGAAAGTCGATGGATAGCTTGCATCATCCCGAAACCCACAAAACAACAGCTCTTAAACCCAGAACTACATACACGCTTTGCTTAGCAATATAGCTTTGATCATGCATTTTTCTCCTACGCTCTGTGCGTTGCAATGCCACACTGCCAGTCAATTAGACAGGCGCAACAAAGGAAAGTGGAGTGTCAAATACCAATAAGGTATATACTATAGCAGCGGCATCGGAAAAGTACTGAGATTGTTGGCTCTCCAATGCGACGACGCGAGATGCTAGTCGTCTTCTTGCTATGTGAAATAAGATATACCTCTTCCATAAGACTAATCTCAAGAAAGTAGTTGCAAGAAAGCATAAATACATAATATATTTCTTCTTGTAGTAAGCTAATACCAAACTCAGCCAAGTCTTCAGATTATTTTTAAATGTGTGTAATGCCTAAATAACAAAATGCATGTAATAATACGGGAGAAATGACCATGAAGAGATACTTATACCAGAGCTAAATAAACCACTTGCAAAGCTACCAAGCTTTCAAGCTTGCAAAGCCGTCTATGAAACTCGCGTGCAATGCATTGTTCAATATGTGTGTAGAGACTAGAGACACTTTTTTTAGCGTAAGCGCAATGTAGTAGATACTACATTTTGCCAGCTGCTGTAATCAGTAATAATGCTCATAATGCGTGCTACTGTGTTACTTTCCTGCGATATTATTAACGTATCGACCGCATGGGATGCTTTACATGGGAATGTGCAAGCAATATGACCGTCTTATTGGACCTACACATTGCGCTCATAGTTCATATCACAGATATCCAATATTGGCGTATTCTATCTAGCACTCCCAAACCCTGCTTCCTCCACTTCTGCATAAATGTGTTGGTCGTAATATGTGCATAAATTTTCCTGTACCACTACTGCATGTAGTAGCAATATGCCTAGGACGTCAGAAAGACGGTGGTGGTGGTATAAAAATCCACATTGCAGACTGTCATGAATTCATTTAGTTCACTGATTTGACTGATGAAACAGGAAACAGTTAGTTATCCTTTCTATCAGGCTGTGCCTGCTCCGTAAACGCTTTATAAGATTTATACAAGTTACTTTCGATACACATTTTTTCATCGTATAAACCTTATAATTTTCGTGTCGACCAAGTTGTAGTAGCCGCAAGGTTATATCAATTTGACTGCTTCTTTGATAGAAGCAAGAAATCATTGAAATCAAGCAAGTAGTATCATAATCAAGTGAATGGCTACTACTAGAATTGATACGTCTGCAAAAAAGACAAGATATTTTTTTGCAACGTCTATACATTAGTAGGAATAAAGTCTGAAAGCAGCAATTACCACACCGTCAATTTGCAACTTTCAACCCTCCTCCAACAGTGAAGCGGTCAATATTTTCTGAGATCAGTCAATCTCTGAAGCTACACCGAGCAGTTCGTGGCCTTTCAATGAGAAAAGAAAAGTAAAATACCTGTCCATTCTGACACAATCATTTTGGGGGTTACTTGAATGGATTGGAAATATTTCTTCAATTTTCGTAGAAAAGTTTAATAGATCTGATCAGCGACATCGATGGAGATCTCGTAAGTTTCTTTTTTTTCTTCTTCTTTATTATACGTCAGGGTTTGATATTTTAGTTAGCATAGCGTGTGTCACGAAAGGTGAAAGAGTATTAGATATGCAGCTTCAGTTATCATCAGTAGCACTCCACAGACACGTGTTAAAGTGCGTGCACTTGTATGCACAATGCACACAGAGTTTTATAAAGGCAATTTATATGAGATATACGAGACGTCAGTTATGTACTATTTAATGTGACTAGGCAGCTTGCACAAAAGTTTAAACGCCGGCTAGTAGTCTGGCTCTTGAGACTGTCAGTGTTTAATAATATCACTCCATAAAAGTTTAGTTAATTCCAAGATGCGTCACTTGCGATTTATTGTGACTTACCACGTAAATGAGTTCTATCGAGATTAAGCCACATCATTACCCCCATTATCTTTATAATTTATACATGATTGATAAATTCTAAATATTGACCACCAATGTTACTTGTATACCCCAAAAGGCAAAAAAGTCATTAGTGCCAACATACCCATTTTTGTTTTCCACTGTAAAATATGCACCTTGTATTTCGTATAACGTATAGTTGCAATACGGTAAATAACGATAAACAGGTATACATTACGTCAACAAGAAGTGCTTTTCAAGTTAAGGATAGTGCGTAAGCCTTATATAGCAGCTGCCAGGGTATAAAAAAGTTTTATTTCATGCTTGCACGGTTTTTCGGGTACTCCTGGAAATCTACCGTGAATATTACGTCATGCAATTCCCACACGCTGGCCAAGATGAGTAAAGGAAGGCTAATGTCATAACAAAATTGCTGATGAAATTTTACAGACACGATGCATTTTACATTTGCTATCAGTGTGCATTGTGGTTTTTGAGTTGTACGAGAACGGTGATCCTGTTTGTGGTTCTGTGCGGTGCTTTAGCTGTCAAAGTACATAAAGCATAATAGTTTATGTAGTTGACAAAGAGAGTGAGCGTTACTGTGCGTAAAATTGCTAAACAGTTAGCTAAATTTTCACCGTTATTAATATTTTCTTTAATACCGACTTTGGGCGTATTATGTACTAGCGTGGAAAAATACCCTAAATCAGTCCATGTATCAGGTATATAATTATAATTCGTTATTTATTGCGTGCCTCCCATTATAATGGATTTAGTCATTCACACATAAACAATTTCTTAAGCTGCGCTGTGAAATAAACAGTTTCGATCAATAATATTATGTACAGTGGTGCCATTCATTACACAATCATTAGCAAGCTGTCAACAAATTACACATTATGCTGACAATAATATTGCACGCAGTATTTTAAGTTGTTGTTTGAGTTGAACTTTAGCTTGAGCAAATGATTGACTAGGCCATTACACGAAAATAAATAGTTTCATAATATCCCTGATGATAAGCTTTGCAGTATACTTTATTTCATTGATAAGTGCAAATAATGAAAGGCGAAACGTTTTTCAGTAAAAATGGCAAATAATAATAATTGTGTTCTACAAAACATTTAGAGGCTTGACCCAGTCATTTAAAAACAATAATAAAATATCTAAATACGTTGTATGTACATGAATACATATAGGTACATAAAATGTACGTACCTATGTGCCTTAAAAGTGAATCACTACACAAACTGGCATTGAACCGTTCATGCACTCATTTTGGACCACGTTCTCAACGAGTGATACACTAAATAGTTTTTTCAAAAGATTTCTAGTGATCACATGGAAGCAAGGAATGCGAACTGAAAACAGGAAAAGCTCAGAATAAATTCATAGTTTACGCAAGAAAAATCTATATATAGACTGCATACGGGAATTTAGGAGGAAGATACCAAACAGCAGAGATGTGAAAGCTGCATTTGAATTTCGATAGGTTAGTAGAGTTAGTACTGGGATTTTTAGTTAGGTAATATGATTTTGTAGTGTTTAAAAGCGGATATGGAGGAGCTGCGTCTTCTGCTGCGTATGCACTATGCTATTTTTTAAAATTAAAGTGAAGTAGGCATATTTGCTTAGTATATGGGCGGATAAGCATAATTATTATTCACCTAGTGGGCACATGCAGCCTTGTGCTTGCCTTGTCGTCCCTGGTCTAAAAGTAATTGTAACATATTTGAACTACACGGATACAAAATTTTTACAAGAGGATTTAGTACGCACGAGACGTAGACCGAAACCAAAAGTATAAGAGAAAGGCAACGGCATTGAATGAAATTGAATTGAATGAAGTAAGTAAAAAGAAGATAGGCATAATGAAACCTGGCTTTCACTTTTACATCTCAGCCAAGCTCACATCTTTGCTCAGTGCGCATTTCATTCTATTGACCCTAAAATTAGATCTCTGGGTTCAGAGTCCACTTGTTACGTCATACCATGCTTTTACTATGCGTATTGTAGTCTTAATGCAAGATTTTTTATTGCATTTGAAAGCATACAATAAGCAAACAATTTGTGCATAAACTTTTTTATTATGAAATTTGCAGATGAGTCAAAGGAAAATTGCAACATCAACTTTTGGACCTACTAGTAAGCTTGTCAATTAAACTACACGTCAAGCGGACAAGGATTTCCAGCAACTTTATAATCGTGACGTCCGGCGATTTTATAAGATAAAAAGCAATTCCACACAATTTATGTGATACGTAAACCTGATACCTGTCGTACCGAAAAGTCTCATTCAAAATCCTGACCTGACTGGTGCATGTCAGTAAATACAAACGAAACCAATCCAATATTACCGGAACGGAATAATTTATCTGATAGATAACGTAGAATTGTTGAAACATCATCATCAGCGTTCATCCCGATTGTTTATTTTTAAACGGCTGTCGGCTACACACGATTGGGAAATACACTTTTGGATTCATCGAGGCACTTCAGTAGTAGCATTGAGATAACAGATAACCCTGATCTCATTTTTTTTGGGAAAGTCGAAGAGTGGAGATTTAATATAGTTCCTGTATATTTATATCATTTTTACTACATACATACGTTCCTACCACTGAGATTAGACTATTTAACTACCACATATAAAAATGAAGACAGAAGATCTCTGGATTTTTGCGTACGGAAGCCTTTGCTGGCAACCAGGCTTCGACTATGAAGAAATGGTGGTTGGACACATAAAAGGGTGGGTGAGGAGGTTCTGGCAGGGAAATCAAGTGCATCGTGGCACCCCAGACAAGGTAACCACACATTTTTATAACAAACTCTTCTACAAACTTTCCTCAATCATAATATCATATATGATATATATGTATGTATTCCTCAGCATTTTTGTGAGCATGAGTAGCCCGTTTATTACTGTAATGTCTGCGAGTTTGCGTGTCGTCAGTCAAGAATTCATTTGGCTTAATAAATGGCTTTAAGGGATGTTAAAATGATGTAGTTGTACATAATTAACAAGCCATTTCTTTATGAATTTAAATATCAAGAACAAACCCGCATTGTGCTGCTGAAAACTGCCTCATCGCCAGAATCAGCAATGCAATGATTTCTCATGCCCCTTGTTACTCGCAAGAAGCTGTAGGCTAGGTCTAATTTTATGAAAGCCTGTTTCAGTAAAATCACGAAATATTCACGTGTCAATTTTATTCTTTTTTTTACAGCCGGGAGTTGTTGCTACATTGGTACCAGATCAGGATGTAAGTTGCACTCATTTCAATCTTATAGAGATATATACTAGTTGATAGTATACGTGACCGACCATGAATGAATACCTATCTATGTAGATGCCTATAAATTATATGACAGACAGCCAATATACATACAATTTTATCAAGTTACTTTGTTCATCAATTTACCCAATAAAGACAAAGTATCATTAATTTCGGTCATTGCTTATAGTATATTATTATCTATGTATATTAATTTAACTTTCATCCATTTTCAGGGTGAAACGTACGGCTGCGCGTACCGAGTTAACCCACAAGCCTGCCAAAAGACGCTAAAATATTTGGACAATAGAGAAACGAAACTGGGGGGATATGATTCGAAAAAGGCATTGTTCTATCCTTGTGATACAGAAACTCAGCCAGTAACGGTAATTCTGTTTATCGCACTGCCAGGAAATGTGGATTGGAGAGGGCCAGGAGACTTGGAAGACATTGCTGATGAAGTAAGTCATTCACTGGAGTCCAGTGACTGGACGTATCCAGTTAAAATTAAATATAATATGCTTATCGCTCATTAATGTGGGTGGGTACCTTGTCGTTTACACTACACTACTATTTTGTGACCATAATTATATATGGCTACAAATAACTAATTTACCACACGTTTGGTAGTAACAGATTAAATGGAAGTGTGGGCGAGGCATGTTTTTCTCAGATGCAGTGGCACCGAACAAATTACAAGCAATGATCACGGTATTAATGACTCTAAAGTCTTTAGTATCTTGATATGTGCTGAAGTGATCTTTGAGCGTGTCAAATCATTTGCCATTTATTGCCTTTTAAGATAAACTTTGCAAAAAAAATAACTGTAAAGATAAAGACTCCAATGATTTCAGTCATTCTGCTCTGGTGTTAATTTGATAAAGGTTATCTGGTCAGGTTATGTTAACACCACAGAAGAATACGTATGTTAAAACGTGCCTTGATTTAATCAATATGCCAATTCATGAGAATGAGAGGTTCATTCATAAATCGATCAAAATAATATGTACATTTTCCTTTTGACGAAATGAAAGTACAAAGAATGGAATTCAAGCAATTGATTTAAAAAAATATTTTAATGAGCTAATATGGTTGTTGAAACCATTACTATTAATGGTAAAAGGAAAAAAATCTTTTAAATATGAATGACTTAATTAACCACAATGATCTTTGTGTCCTTTGCTTTAGGTGATAACAGCATCTGGAGTTTGTGGATCTAATGTAGCATACGTAACGGACCTCGCAGCGTTTCTGAGAGCACACGAGTTTAAAGATGATCATGTCTTCGAATTGGAGTCCATCGTATTAGAAAAGCTGAGACTAGAAGACTCAAATTCCAGTAACGTCAGTGCAGTGACATCAGAAGATGATGAAAGTACGGACAGTATAGAAAGCTCGATAGAATGATAATAACTAATTGAGCTAAGTGCAATGTATATTGTTAAATGCCACTTTAAACTGAAATCACAGGATTGGAAAAAGCGCCACATTAAAATTGATAATAATTGATGCTTGCTTTAACAATTGAAGTGAATTTAGAGAAATAATATATCGTATTTTGTTTTTAGCGTTTTGTATGAATGAATGTACTATTATATTATACATATATTATTAAGTGTGTAACTGATTCAACCGTGATTTTACAGTAAATCATGAGGAATAAAAGTATACATAAACAGTTTTATACCAACTTTGGGGGAAAGTCGTGTATTTTTTTAACTAAATGAATATAATATTTGCTGCGTTATGACACAACTTCCAATGAGCCAATAGCTTCCATTTAGGTCCAAAATACTTTATGCGATGCGCTGTAAAATTGAAACTTGGAACAAAGAAGCAGAATTGAATCTGTGGAACAAGCTATTTTAATAATAATATTGACCTTTTCATTGTTCGCATATTACTATCAAAGATTAGTGTTAAATGCATTATCACACCCCTTCGACAATTTTACTTACATAAAGCAGAAACAAATAACAGATGTATTAACGAACGTGATGCTACCGATAATAGTAAAATTCAAATAATAAAAATATTTTCTTGTCTTTCCTTCTTAAACCCTTATTAATATTTTCATTGATTGTGCAAGAAGGAAAAATACACGATAAGGTGACTCCTGTTCCCTTTGTTAATGTCATTTCTGGCTTTTATTGAATGTAAGCACAGGAATTTGGGGATAACGAGTAGCGTCAATTTGTCTCTTAATATCGATGAAGGTCCTCATTGTGAAGAAATAGAAAACTTCAACAAGCGAGAGCAGTGAAAATCCTAAACAGAGTGACAGTACTCCGCCCAGATTGCCTAAATAAAGAGAAAACTGTATGACGATTTGTTCATTCATTTAACTTAATTATGATATTTTGCAATGAAATGAAGCTTAAATTAATCGTGACTTAGTCACTGTAAACATTCAAGTTCTTAGTTCATCATAATAGGCATCTTTTTCGTACAGACAAAATCCTCCCAAGTGAACAGCACATCTCTTTTATATTGCATAATGGATGACTCCCTGAAAAATATTTGCACAACAGATATGCTTCCACTGACGTAAGAAATGTCGTTTAAATGGGCATGTCCCTGATGTATCGCTTCCCTAAGAATTTTTGTCTGGTTCGCCTGAGGCTGATTGGGAAAGTCTGCAGCGGTGACAAAAACGTTGTAAAATGTTTCATTGCACTCTGGTAAACAGAACTCTGTACAACTTTTCTCCTGGGTTGTTTCTATTCTTGAGTTGAATTTGAACTCAGAGATTTCTATACGCATAAACAGATAAAATGCAAAATAAATTACCTACTCAATCATTCAGCCACGCGGGTTTGAACCATTTGAACATATATAAAAAAGCCTTCCTAAAAAAGGTTACCTTCTTCCTTTGGTAGGGGTATAGACATAGATTTCTTTTGAATTATATCTAAAGAGTAAAATTTAGTAAAAGACCATTCGTAAACATATTAATTACTAATTACACTACGCTAAAGTGCAATTTTAAACCCACAACCATGATACATAGAATTAGATCTCTACAGTTCTCACCGACTGCTTTCTTCACACAATCCGTGTATTGCTTTAGCTTACATCCGGAATAATTCCCTTGTACATTCAGGAAACAAAAATTGTATGCTAGAACAATGACCCGCCACATGTAGCTACTTTCATGAAATGGAAACGATGTAAAACATACCTGGAGAAAAGTAGCGAGCACAGAGACATTCTCGATTAATGAACTCTGTTTCGCATTCCTCCACGCAAGCGGATCGACTATATTTTGTATAAAACTTTAAAGGAAACTCTTGCGGAAAAAAGCATCCACGTGTTTCCGAACTAAACGCATTTAAAGCAGACCTATTACATCACAAAAAACATTCTGCGGTAACATTACGCTATCAAAGTAAAACATGCATCATGTAGATGTAGTATATTCTTACGCGGAATATGTTTCGATTGCAGTGACTCCAATTTGAGTTTCCTTTCCAGGTCCAATTATGTAGCCTCTTTCATCCACTGCAGGAAAGTCGTCGGCGTTATGGACTAAAATCTGTTGTACACCCAAATCATAAAAAAATATAATTTCAGCTCACTGATCCTTATCAACAATCAGCACATGCCGGAAATCAGTTTTTTTACAATAAATACGGTTAATGGACCTACCCGTAAACCTTTGAACGAGTCAGTTGGTATAGAGTCGCATCGTAGCGTGTCTAACATTAATGTTAAGCCACGATTTCTCCCTGCACCTGCAACACGCAAAGGAAAGCTTTCTTGGAATATATTAAACGAATTCCGTGCATTGGGTAGTGCATCGCCTGAAATTGGTATGTCAGGGTCTTCGGTGGAGGCAACACCATCAGGTGAAACCTTTGCTCTGTTTTTCAGTTGACAAGTTGGACTTTCTCTGCAGTGTTGCAAGTACTGGCATATTCCAGGAAATAGGTCGTCGTCATACTCTCTGATGCAATTGAAGTTGTCTATTGTGTTCGTGGGATCCTCCTCATCCATAATATCCTCTGGGAGGAAAGGACCATTTATGTCCCGGAAGTTGTCCGTGTAGTCCCAAACAGCTTTTTGGAGGTACTCAAACTCAGCTTCTTGTATCATTACTTCCAGGTCGTGCTTTCTGTCATGAATGCAATACAAATGAGCGAATGAGAAAGTTATGACCGACCGACAGTTACAGTTATGCCATGCTGCAGGCAATTAGTAGGGCATGGCTTCTGATCTAAAGTCATCAGCCACGAACAACCATTTCCTAATTGTAAGTAAGCATCCATTAGCTAATTAAGCTGTAATGGTGGGTTACGCTGTGAACTTACGAATCTTTACGTATACTTTGTGTCTCAATGGCATTGAATGTACAACAATATCCAGAATCAGTCAGTGTGAGACGAAATATGTGATTGCACGGAACGGAAGCAGAATTCCATTTACAGGTCAGCAGGTAGTCGTTACATTTTGGGGCGACCAATCGTAAATATTTAAGAGCCGTTTCCGGTTTTACATTAATTTTCTCCTCGTTGAAATAGTCATTGTTTCTCGCATCGGGATCCACCAGTATTGAAATGATGGTTTTCATTTGGGACAAGGTATAACTTAAGAAGCAAAATGCATGCACCAAGAATTTATGATCATTCAAGGTAATTTAATTTTTGAATGTGGCTAGGTATAATTCTTACTTGTAGCGACAACCCTGTATGATTAGCTTTTCTGTCACGGCTTTGTTCACTGTACAAATGGTTACCGCTGGAAAAATTACATTTGTTACCTGATGGGATTTTAAAAAATACCATCAATTTTTGTCATTTCTGTCTTGATCGAAACCAAAACTTATTGAATGGAGTGTTAGATTTGTTATATACAAGTGTAATTTCACAATGTACCGGATAATTTGTTGTAGCCACACTTGTGAGGATTGGATTTTTTGCCCATTTAGTCCAAATTTTGCTCATCATATAGCAGGCACTCACTATTCCAAACATGCACCAGCATATCCAGAACAATCTGAGACAGAAACGTTACGCTTAGCTTACAAAAATTGTTGTTTTCAAAGGAAATTCTGAATAGGTAACATTCCGAAATCTTACCGTTCTGCGTAACTTCTCTTTGGTTCTGAAATATAACGATATCCATGAAGTGAAGTGGCCTTGCAATACTTTTGAAATTGATTTGCACACGAAACTTCTGTCTGTTCTTCAAAATGAAGCGAATGGTAAATTTTCCCTGGTCCTGCCATCTGTACCATAGGTTTATTGGAAAATTTGACCCTGCCTGTTAACCGCCTCTGGTTAATCGAACTTTCACTCTGAATTTCTTCCTTTACAGGTACAGAAGAATTAGCGAAAAATTTATACTTTTTATTCAGTTTGCTGTCTGTTTCAGAGCGCCGATGATGAAATTTATTTGAATAAAATTCAGTATCGTTTCGGATGTAGTCCCATAATATTTTGTTGGACATGTCAGCACCTCTCATCATCGTGACAGAAGTAACAATACTAGCAGATCTGCTCCTTTGTTCAACTTCTTTCTTAACAGCAGTGGAACCTTTTTGGTTTACATGTATATAAGTTAGTTCACACAAGTTTGAAACGGGAATGAGAAAGTGACCCACTGGTCACCGAATAGAGACTGAAAAGGCTAAATACCTAGAGGCCTTGAGCTAAATCATTGTTAAAACACAGACGTAGTTAGCATTGTTACAATTCAGAATGAGAAGCTAGAAGGCATCAGACGCAGGTGTCCAGTATCAATATTTCATAAGAGTTGCATCCGGTCGGTTTTCTTGAAAAATCCATCTGTAATAAATTGAGTGTCAGACAAATTTCAACTTGTGCAAGAGTTGCATTAAATGTCATGTTTTATTAAATATGCTTAGCCACTGCATTACAACTCTCCATTCCATTCCAGAAAATTCTTGTTCTGTTTGGAAGGTTTGTGTACAGAAAGTATTATATTGTTGGAGACAAGCAAAAAATGTCAGCATCATCACATGCGTTGTAATTTAAATATAAACAAATCTAAAAACGCTGTACAATTGAATAAAGCAAAACTTAAAGTTTAAAAATAGACGTTATGGCTTTTTTCAACGCAAATGGGCATCAAAATTACGACACATGGAAGGATATAACCGTTCATACAAGATTAAAATTATCATAATAATTTAAAACTAGAACTATCCGGTTATTCTGCTATACTTCACTCCATGAAAATACATAAAAAACTGGATGAAATGTAAACATCATGTTGAGAAAGGATTTAAACAGGCTGTTTATATGCTAATGACAAGTTCACATGTATTTTTACTAGACGATAACTTGATGCAAAGCGTTGGAAATTACTAAAAGAGCGTGAGACAAATGACAATTTCAAAATTACATGTAGGCATGCTCCTCCACAAGCTAACTCCTTGTTGGAAAACATTTTGACAAAGACAGGTAAACAGAATTATGCATTTATACCATTTATAGTAGCAACTGAAACTAGAAAAACAAACCAATTAAGACTGCCTCTATGATTAGTTTTGAGAGAAACTAAAAAAACGTCGGTTGATGTGTGCTTATGCACTAGTATCATGTAAAACATTTGTAACAAAGGGTTATTGAAACAGAAGAAGGAAGCAGTAAAGGTTTTAAGGTTTTTGAAAGCACAACAGTTGTCTTGATCTTAATTTAGTTTTTCCTTTTACGTAATTTAATGATTCTAACTACTGACTAAGAACCGATTTGTGACGCCAGTAGTGCATGCGTGCCGCTACCTATATACTGTGGATATATACTGCGTATTTATATTCTGTGGAAAAAGTTGCAAAAACACCTGCTTAAACTAATTTTTAATGGAAAATAAAATGCTGCAATACTATATTAAGGTTGAAATGATCGCATTTTGTGGTCAAATCCTTCTTGCCTCCTGTGTTCTCTCTGGTCAAGCAGAGTCGCTTTTGTCTCCGCACCTGGAACGCTGGAATATTGTTCCAGATCCATTTATTATTTATAGAGCTATGTATAATGAGTAAGTAGATAAAAATATCATCTTTTCAATTGGAGAAAGTTTTTTCAGATTGCTAGAGTAAGATTGATTTTGGTGTGTTTTGATTGTTGTCATATTAAGAGTGGACCACAGGACGTATCACAAATTTGATGGTCAACAGTGGCACCCAGACCTGAAATGGAACAAAGAATCAGTGCTTTCTCCTTATGAACTATCTGTACTTGCACTAATCACCCTTTTGGTGATTTTTATTGCAATTTGCATACTTTGCTGCACATATTTGTTCTATTACATAATTTATACGTTTTTTATTACTAGAATCACAAAATCGGGTAAATTCAAGTATACTAATATTTCAACCAAAAAAGATTTAATAGAAACCCGCGTTGTGAACGTTTAATATTTGTTTGAGCATTGTTTGATTATTAATTTTAGGTAATTATTTTTTGTATTAATATAAAATTATAACGCAATAATTATTATTTCTTGGCTGATTGTGGCAGGGAACCCGACTATACGATAGTTGGGTTCCCTGTATTTCTAGTGATTGATTTTCTTAGTAATTTTAAAAACGATTACCTATTGTAAAAATATTTTAAAAATATACTAAAGTTTTGGAAATCAATACTGTAATGTGTGCTGTAGTTATCACACTAATAAGTTATTAAGGCATAATTTTATTAAACAATAAGGTATCCATGTTTTAACGACAACCTTGATCATTTGTATTACCGTGACCAGGTGCGCCATAACTTTCGTGACATGTATATTTGCTTCAATCAAATTCATCAATTTCATCAATCCATAAGGAACATCTTTAAAAGTACATGAGCCTTAAACGGCAATTCATATTCTTTCTCCTCCACCCACCATTAGGTTTTTGTCAAAGTAGCAATTTTTTACTTATAGGCAGCCTTTGCCTGGAAGGTATAACTGCTATATTCACTCCAGACATCATTTCAAGTAGAGTCGATGCCAAATACACACCTTTATTTTGCTGAAACAAAGGAAAAGAAGAAGCAATATACTGCACTCAATAATATGCATGTCTAGTCTCTAGAGTCTAGTCCAGTCTTCAAAGTGACAGACAATTAGTATAAGCCACTTAAACATTCAAGTAGACGCGCAGCATATTATTCCTGCAGCCAGGTTGTACTACAGGAGAGATGACTGGTCTCACAAGAAGATGTTTATTTGATGTAAAACGAAAGGCTGTCCTGTTAAAAGTTTAATAATATGCTATTGCCTCCTTTATATTGTTCTACTTATTGTCCTTTGTTATTTTGCGGTGCTCTCTTATATGGCTTTATGGTTTAGTTTTCATATAGTCTGGGAATGCTATATTCTTCCTAGATTTACGAACCAGCAACCTGATTAACACATTACTTCTACAAGGTCAACCACAAAATAACATCTCTCTAGTACCGAAGCTTACAACAACACACCTCTCTGCCGATATTTGTCATGAAGCTCGTTTGTTTGTGATCACGGTATTATTCTCTGGTTTGCTCATTAAACTGCGTATACGTAATCTTTGGTTTCATAATAAGCTGCTCAGTCCTTAGTGTGATTGTTGCTTCACGGAGTCAACCGAGCGTACATGCAGTTTGTGAGAAATTCTGGTGATGAGCAATTAACGATAAGTCCCGCTAACGAAAATGGACCCTGAAGTTGCATTCATCGAATTAGGACAAGATGGCAAAGAATCGTCGGAGTTACCCAGCTTTTTCCAGACAAGTATAGAACAAAGGATCGGCATGATAGGCAGTGGTGTGATCGCCGTTTTGAGCCTATTAGCAATTACCTACCTGGTGATAAAAATTCGACGCGAGAACCGTCAAAGGGGTGGTTCAATATCGGGCAGTAGGCTTGTCAGTTCTGGAGGCGGTGGAATGTTCGATAAAAATATAGAAATGCTTGCAGAATTCCCATACTCTCGTAAGTTGTGCCATAAATACTATACAACAAAAATGTCAATTTGTACTATGTTTGCTGTTTTATGGGTATTTGATGATTAGTCCTCTCAGGTTGAGATAACATAATATCTATAAGCCTTTAAGTCCGGATTATTGCATACTGATTTTGTTCTTAAAACAATAATTGCAGATTTGTCCAATGAAGATTAAAGTGGAAGGCATCTGTAACCATTGCTATCAGTGAACTACACCAAGTGAAAAAATACCACTTCAAAAATATGACCTTACCAATATTAGTTTGACTGAATAAGAAATTATTGTAAATAAATAATATATAAGCGTTTATTTTTGTATTGAATGGAAACGAATATAATAAGTGTCATTTCTTGTCATTTTCATCTAGCACATTTACAGCTTTGACTTTTGCTCATGTGAGTGATATTTTTGGATTTATGCATAACGTAAAAGTCTGAATTTACCATTACCGCATACTATATGTACATATTCCAACGTGTAATAAGTTGTAAATTTTACGTCAATGTTCACCTCAAGTTCAACTCTTTCGAGCTAAATATGACAGTTAAGAGTTTAATAAAAGCTCGTAAGCCGTAATTTTATTCATTCAACAAGAATGCGTTGATTGCTCAGCGTTTCCGCTTGCTTTCTCATATTATTTGTTCGCGCAAGTGATGACGTGCATGTAGGTAGGCACGTAAATATCCACAATCATAAAAATATAAAATGCAACGCTTCGTGATGTGGATCCACATCCATGTCAAATGGACAGTAGTCATAATTGTCCTCCTAGCAAGGCTTTTGATCTTTACGGGAAAGGTGATTGATAATGACACTGTACTGGTGCTACGCTGGAGGAGAATCGAAGGTAAAATTGGCAGTAACTCGAAATTGCTCCACCTTGCAATAGTTGCAATGGAAGTTTGGATATGAATTCCTTTCATTATGGTTTGACCTTGCATGTCCAGCGGTATCACCTTTACAAAAGCTTGTGTGACATTGTTTAATTGGTACGCAAAATAGCGTGTCGCGATACGAGAAAGCTTAAAATTGATTACATTGCCATTGTGAGTTAGACTAAACATTTGCAACTATTTTGGTGTCTAGGTTCTTTATACTGATAATATCATATTTCTAACATAATCGTAATTAAAAATTGAAATGAACCAGTTTGCTGATCATGCATAAGTAGAAATCTTATTTTAGTTTGCCTTTCGCATAATCATGCTTAGAGGTATAAACTTCTCGATCAGATAAACAGTAGAAAACAAATGTTGGTGAGTGTGTAAATCTAATTAAGTCTTAGAAAGCTTGCAGATTAGTGTACGAGGTACTAGAATAAAGAGTCACGTAATCATGTTACTTGTAATGAGTATACTAAACATATTAAACAGTTAATTATGCTTAGTGAAATATTTCCATGTGTTAAATAACCTGACGACATAACTGTTCGGAGCAGAGTCTGCTCTCGTTTCATGATTCATTATAGCACGCCCAATATTATATTCAATATTGGGATCAGATCAATTATCAACGAAATTGTATCCCCTCATCCAACTACTTCTGACTAACGAAGTCGAACTAAGATTAGCGTAAAAATGTTCATATGTATACCTATGCGTGAATGTAGTAGAATATTTTAGTAGAACATCGTATTCAGTATTCATCTATAAGACACAACATCACACCACAAAATATCTCCATTTTGAATTTCTAATATGTTTCAACAATGGACATCCATGTCGCTACTCTTGTGTGAATTCATGGAAGTTAATAAAATCAGCAAAAATGCTATTACGTTCGAATGCGGAGTAAGCATAGTGGTGCTATTTTTGCTCTGCGTTTTTTTCCAGCACACAAAAAACGGTTTGTCGTAGTAGGTATGTATAATGCTTGGGATTATGTTGTTCTAATAGTGCGTCATTCACGTTACGTCTACACGTTCATGTAGTTGTCATTGTTGGAGATATTTACCAGAAATGCATGGTACACGGCATTATCAACAAAAATATATTCTGTGTACTTTAATAAAGTAATGAAATGCTTGTTGTGCCTTCTGAATCTGCACGAAAGTATGGCTTTATCCTTTTATTAGGAACAGATCTGCCAAAGCAAAATCCATAATGTAAAAAAACTTGTCACCACACTACCACACAACAACACAATCTGCATTGCTATCCTGATTAACTACGCGTGCACAGTGCACACTAAAATCCTATAGATACTTATAGATATTTATGATGTTCAATGAATACGAACTACTGGATCCAATTACTTTATTAGGGCCAGAACAGTTCCAATTTCCAATAGTGGAGAAGGAAAAAAAGGATCATGTTTGCACCATTGTCGGTTATAGTTAGTTCATATCATAGACAATGCCATTTTCCATTTTCATAACTCAAAACATAACACCCTGACATTGTAACGCCCAGTATCGAGGAGTGTAAAGAAGAATATGAAATTCATCTTCAAATCAGTCAGCCAAAATAAAATTTAACGAGAACTAACAATAAACCATCGACAAGAAGCAAAACAAGGAAATGTGCATGAATAATATTATGGTTATGATGTTGACGATTGTTTGCTGCTTGTGAGCAACCGCTTGTCGTAATAAGTAAAAGGGCGTCTGCAATTTTTTATGCGTATTTACCTATATGATGTTATATGTATGTACTGTACCATTCGCTTGAGACTATTTATACACAGCTATGGCTTATTTAGTCTATTCATTGTTTCTTAATATCAAATATGTGTTTGGTTAAAAGCATCATTGCATGTTGCATTAAACACATCCTAAATGAATTAACTCCTGTGATAGCGTTGAAGCTGCTGCATGCTGCAACGAAACATTTTATCCTTATTGGACAACAAACTCCACGAAATACTAGGCGTTCAGTCTGCAAACATTAGACTATTAGACACAAGACGCACAAAACTTAATGAGGGTTTCGCATCACGTTCTATAACAAGTTCACTAGTTGAATTTGGTTGAAGCAAATATAGCAGGATACATACATCCAGCTTTTAATTTAATCACAGATCTCGTTATCATTAATCAACATAAGTACATTGTTTAGTTCATTAAAGCAAAGTGAAAGATTCCATACACTTGCATAGTGCTGAAATGTGTTTAGTCATTGTCAGCGTTTCACATGGAAGAATATTTTGCGCCGTACTCCTGACATGCATAAAACTACATTATAAATCTTCAATTCATGCATACCACTTCTGATGGCTTCCAGCAAATTTTGGCCAAATAAACTCTTAAATATTAACCAGATTTGTCTCCCTATATGAAAGCACAGGTTAGACAGTGAGAATAGTTTGATCTGCCATTGTCTCATACAGTGTATTGTACTATACACTTTAATTTCACACAGTTCATGATATTCATATATAGTATAAAATGAGTCCAATTATTATCTGAATCTATGTCGTATGTACATATAAAATACATCCATCGATACCTATCTGTCAATTAATAATTCAGTTAGACCATTACCACGAAAATCATTATGCTGCAATGCTGTTATAATATAATACATATTATTGCATATAGTTCATTGATGCATTTTTATATTGGAACAGAAACAACCAGAGTAAAATAACTTCATTCATCAAAAAATAATTCACAACTCAACAAAGACTCACGTATTGAGAAGCCAGTGTGTGCCAACCGTTTTTTGGTTGTGGTTCATAATATACTACTCAGAACTGAACAGTGATCATTGTTTGGCATGATAGGTTCTAGGATTACTTACATAAAAAGTAACTAAAGAACGAATTTTGACTGCAGTGCAGTCAAGGAGCTTAGGGGCAGGTTGTTATTATTAAAGCTCGTGAAAAATGCAACATTGTGATGTTGGGTGAATGAAAAGGCATCCCTCATGACGTGAGCGTATGTATGTGCTAGCTACTTTACTGTGTACTAGAGGAATTCCCTCATCCGCTTCCCAACGGACGTATCGTCAGATCAGTTCAGTGTAAGTAGTATGAGTCAGGATTCGCTGTAGCCAACATCTTTTAGGGCTGTTGCTGGCAAGCATGAAAATAAGTTGATACGATATGAAAAGGAAACACATAAAGAGGTAGTGCGAGTAAGTGAGGTGGAAATTTTTGTTAAAAACAAGGATCTCGGAAACATCATCGTTGTATGTGAACCAGCAAAAATAATACCTGTTTAAGTTCTAGTTTATCTCATTTTCTTGACCCGGATTAGGATTTTGGATAAATTTCGATTTTAACGATATGTAACTGTGCAGTGGCAGCGAGTGCTTCTTCCAGTTCCTGAAATCGACAACAGCATATTAGGTAAGTAAAATAGACATAGAATAACAGTGCAGTGGTCATGCTAGTGAAGAAAATGTTCATAGTGAAATTTATAATTGTTCAGCTTGACGTTTCTTGAGAGGATTGCAACGAGCACATGATAATTTTATTGTCACATTGCCATAATAAGTGGAAAGTTTGAGAATATAAAAAAGTTTCAAAAGCATGTGACTATGACTAATACTTTTTTCCTGTTTCTGCTGCTGGTTGAAGTGGATTTTATATTACCGATCCATTAGTATATAGTGCAGTACGCATCGTGGATTCAATAGATACCCTAAATTTCATGATTTCATAGTACTTAAGGAAAGAATAGAGAGTAGGTATATAAAAGATAGATATAAATGGAAGATTTTGTTTGGATGCATACATTGAGTAGGAATACCGCAACCTACCAGAATATGTACCGTGTAAAATACTCACACACAAAACACAATCTAATCTTGTCAAGAACAAGATGCTCTGATAAAGTGTATAGGTCTGTGTCCTCTAGTCCTCTGTATGCATGGTCATGAAGTTACGTGACTACTGACTGCATGAACTGAATCCATATACTTTTGTATTTCAGTAATATTTAGGAATATTTTTTAAACAAGTCCAACTCCAGTTTTTATGGCTGCATACAACTCTAAGTGTGGTACGTATGTATGACCTGCTTTACATCACATCTGTGCTCCACATGTGTTGATGAGTTTCGTTATCATCAAGTTCATGGAAATCTAGATCAGAGTTCGTCTTTCGTTCGTTTACTTTAGAAAAAAAGTCATATGTGTTATTGGTGAGTTTCAAGACTCACTATACGTCATGCGTCATAATATGTATGTCATGCTGGACAAAGTTTTTCATTCAAGCCCACGGTTTTATGCAGATAGGAGCAAAAATGAAAAGTAGGTCGAATTTGAAAGAGCACACTTTGCTAAGTGGACTACCCGTTGTTGCACACATTATGTATGTAAGAGAAAGCGTGAACAGAACGGAAGTACGCTTAGTGGGTCAAATAAGAACATCTTTCATCAAGTTCGCTAAATAATGCAGAACTCACATAATATATTCGTAATATAATATGAAATATGTATCTCCGCTTATAATTTTTATTAAAAATTTAAATGACGATTTTTAATAAAAACGAAAGTTGTTAAACAGTTTTTCTATTCCAAACAATTTGTGTAACAATCTTACACAGTAGCATCAACCGCAAATACACATTGTCATAAATCGCTAAAATGTAAGATGTAATCGCTAATATATAATTTCCTCGAATTTACTGTTAGGTTTCCATTCATGGATAAAATCATGAAAAATTGTGTTCTCTTAATCACAAGCCAAATTCATTCTTCTAGGAATGCAATTAGAATTGCCGCTGGTCAACCACCGGTCGTAACATTGAATATTTTTATGCAATGTCGACGAATATACTTGATATGATTTTGATTTTTTTGTATCTTACTAACCTCTTATGTCAAGGAAAACTAAAATACTATAATAATATACAGCTCAACAGCTATATACTTTATGCAGTACATAAATAGGTATATCACTGGCAATGTAGAACTGGAGCAATCGATCGATCCACTTCATTACCAGTGAACATGGACGTAGGCAATCGTGTTGCACTTCTCTCTGAAGTTTAGTGCAGATATTTCCTATATGGTTTTTGTACTGTGGCTTTGTGCTTCTCTCAACCTCAACTCAAGACCAAACGGAACATTTTTTTCATATTTGCGATGTTTGTTTGTACCATAAAATAGAATATGCCAGTTTAGTACGATAGCTCTTCGAAGAATAATGACTTCTCGCTGTCTTAGCTATAACGTCATTCGCTTCGTGGAATGGAAGGACACTCTGGTATTGAATTAGTGATGAATCATAATAATTTGGATAAACTAAGCAATTCTTGCCCGTCAAAAGGCGTTGTACGCCAAACGTAAGGCGTAGGAGAGTATGGCAAAAGTTAATTCAATATTTGCTGTGTGGACTGACAGTGCAGCCTGTAGCACTGTTCGGTACTCAGTCTTGAACCTGTCAAACGGAAGGTTTGCACATAACATTTTCATTACTGAATTATATTTAGTTTGTGTTCAAGTGTATACGTAACTTACACGAATTCATACCAGATTCATTCTGCTCAATAATACAACGAACCCCGTAATGCCCTTTATTGACCATTTTAATTAATTGTGACAATGACGTCAGTAATAATTTAGAAAGCAGATATACCCCGTAAGCATATTAAATGTACATTATTCTGAGAGCCACATTTATAAAAGCATTTAACCCAACATATACTATGTAGGCTTTCAGGCTTATGTACTTTATTACTGCTCTTTCGCCACATTGCATACCCAAAAGCTGACAACGAACGAAGTTTGCAGAAAATACAATATATGGCCAGAAATAATTCTGGACATACGACCTTCAACATTTAGATCTTTTGAAATTGTCTAATTTCTTGCAAGTTCAAAACTCAACTTTGACTGCAACTGATATTTTCTATTGAACTTTTATATGATAACATTTTATTGGCGATTTAGTTTTATTGTGTTTCATATTTCCAGCATTTCGAGTCATTAATAGTAGTTCATTTCATAGGTTTTTGTTGTATAAAGTGTATTTAGTTTTCCAAGAGCAAATATATTCTAGCTACAAATATAAGACAAGGTTAGTAGGCAATATTTACTGAGAATTTTAGGTCTAGTAGCGAAAATATATGAAGACTTTGTAACGCATGCACCTAATTCATAAATAATCCACAAAACTGCAAGCAGCTTAACTAAAGAACAGCTTTACTTACGTCGTCACGTATGCCGTGTTATGCAATTACAGAGATGCTCATATTAATAGCCATAATTCAGTCATCAGTTAGATATCACAATAACCACGCATGCCTTATTATGTTATAATTTTCTATTAATTGCAATTACAGGTGGCAGACAATGCGAACAGCAAATTGTGAAAGTGTGATTAGTGATTTTACACCATAATCGAGTCTCGTCTCCATCTTCTATAACCATCTCAATTAACTCAGCCTTGTGATGGCCACAGCAGCGGTGACGGATATCACGCCCATTGTAAATGCAACTAGCACCAACACAAGCTATTCATCGGAACCCAGTTTCGCAATGGATACGACAACTCTCTTAAATAATCTCACCGCAACCATTTTCACAAATCTCACCAGCGGAAATGACTCGTTCATTTCCGATGGATCTGGGAATGCAACGGGCATTTTGCAGCAACCAATGTTACCTGAGGATGATGATGGCGTCCATAAAAACCCGGAACTGAAGTACTTCTCTACTGTGATAATAATATTTATGGGACTGACAATTCTCATCGTTCCAGTATTCTGCTTCGTAGGAGTCTTGTGTGCAAGAGCCAACATATTCAAAACTGTCAGGGCGGCAGCTGGTCGAGGGTGGGGATTTGGCGATTTAAACGTACCTTATGCAGGTAATTGAAGGCAAAATATTTTATGAATAAAATACTAGGAGCCTTATATTTAGACTGGAACATGTATACAATTATTTTAATCATTTTATTTCAGAGTTTGGCGCAGCGGAGGATTACAGCAAGTCAGATATCGCCACACCTGCACCACCGTCAAGTAGTAGTAACACGAATAATTGTGATGTCAATATACTAGTTGCGGAGGATAACCGCGTTCCTTCCAGTAGAAACGTGAGGAGGGGATCGTTCCTGAGAGTGCTTAATGGTAAGCATATATGAAAATTATTATGACATGATCACTTAAAGATACATGTCGTTTTTTGGACAATTCTTTAAAAAAATTAATTTATTATTTTTAGAAGAAGACGAGGACATATCATCGTTGCCTCCAACGTTTGTACGCAACCCTGCTTAAACCAAATCAATGCATAATGTTATTATTTGTAAGTTATATTGTACTTTCTTCGAATGTGTCGCATGAAACGTTGAAACTCAACTACACTACACGTACAAAAAAATAGTGTCATTTTAATGGCTTCCTTTGAATGTCATGTTGACGTTTACTGTATAGTGGTGTTATACACCTTATAACTATTATACATATTATTTATTAGCAATCAGCGCATTTCTTCAGAGAATCTATAAAGAATCTGTATTATGTATAACTATTTAAATCTATTGAAAGTGAGTTTGTTAAAACCAATGATTGTTGTTTTGTTTTGTTGATTGTTAAAATCTTTTAAAATGTATTACTGTCAGTCAATATTACATGGAATAAAATGCATACCTTCATCCAATTGTGAATTAAAATTGGCATACGATAAAGATTTGTGATGAGATCAGTTTTATATTGAGATTTGATTTGAGACGTGAGAGAAGCGAAGAGAATAGGTAAAATAATATTATGCTGTGCATGTACGTACGACTTCTAAGAATGGTAAGTCACTGATCTTCCATCTAGACTAGAAATTGTAATATACAATATATGTACACATTATGACATAATATCAACTGGATAGTATCAAAATATTGAAAATATGGTGGAATTTCTTGATGTTTCTTTCTGTATTTACAATGTATTGGATAATTTAGTGTTTCATTTAGATTTCCATCCATGAACCAAACATAAAAAATCGACTTCCAATTCCAAGGTTATCATCATCGCATGATGATTATACGTTGGAAAACCATATACGCATCACACGAGTCTGGTATAGAATGCATTGCGCACGACAAATACGTTTGGTTGTGGCGAGTGTGATAGTGATAATTATGTACATACTAGTGAAACTATAGCATATAACACGCTAGAATATCTGCAAATGCCCCTAAAATGTTGATATCAGGGAAATTATCGCCATCATCATCATCTTCATTCCATTTAGTTGATTACTTTAATAAAGACTTGGCCGGACTGGACTGGACCATGCGCATGTATGTATATAAGGATGGTGAACAGCCTATAGTTGATAGTCACCCAGAAAATTGAAATAAAAACCTTATAGTCATAACAGATATACATGATTACAGTGGTAATTATTAAGATGTTCATTCATATTTGGTCAATTGTATGGGCATAAGGTATAAAAAACGATAACTTTTTTTTTGCGAGAAATGCTACATCACGTTTGTTTAAAATATTAACTGTATCTACTCTGGCAATAATATTTTTTCAGAGCTCATCTTCGTAGCAGAAGATACCAGCGACCGAACCACTACAAACTTATGGAGACATTTCACGTAACTCTCTTTTCTACTCCACTGGAGAACAATAGCGGCAGCGCAGCTAGGTAGTTTGTATGAAGCTAGATAAATACCTAAACATAAAAAATAATATGTAAATTTCCTATTCCTACGGTCATGGTCATGTTGCTGTCCATAATTTTTGACGATTTTTTTTGTACCTGTCCTCTCGTCCCTCGCATGAATGTTATACGTAGGTATAATAATATGTATGTACGCTACGCATCTTCTTGATTTTTTCGGAACAGGTTGAGAGAGGACCATACTCGCGTCCCATCCCACTATCATGATTTCATTGCAGCCAATAAGGATTTGACGATTAGGGCATTAATGTTTATAGCAGAGTGGAGGTTCATGGTCATTAGCTATTGTACACTATACTAGTAGTCAGCATATCAATGTAACAATGTAAAGTAAAATAGGTGCGCAACAGAATGCTACAATAATATGCAGAATGTGCAACAATTTTGTAAACACTATGTTCCAGTGCGACAGATGAGGATCAGGGTGGTAGTGAAGACCATCTCATCAACCTTTTTTCTCGTCTTCGCTTTCCCTTTCTATTACGCTTTCATTTTCATCAACAAGGAGATTGAGATAAGATAGGTATAAAACGTTCAACAGCATTATATTTCCGAGCTACTGTGCAAACTGCATTATTTCAACTTATTAAACACTCCTCCAAATCCAAACGCTGAACGCAGTTTTGGTGCAAAGACAAAAAAATACTTCAGTTCATAATTGTTCTGAGAAGCGCAGCGAGACACACAGCTCACGAAACTAACAACGATGGCGGATTCCTCGGAATACTATGTGCAAATCTTTTTGTTTGTGGCGACAGTTTTCTGTTATATTCTTCTAGCAGTTTTTCTGTTTTACGGTGTCTACTATTGCTGTATCCGAGCATGCATCCTAAGAACAAAGAGAAAACGTCAGGATGACCAAGAACGTCAAGAAGGAGGCGATACGGAAAATCATAGTTATTGCAGACGAATCAAGCTGGCATATCCGTTCCAAAAAGATGACAAAAATGGTAATAAATACAATTCATTGTTAGAGAACATGATGTTGCGGATTTACGGAGTACGGTGGCGAATGAATTGTCATCTAAAATTGACATTTTCATCCCATTTGATAGCTATCATTGCAAACATCTCGAAAAACACACCTACTTCAACTGAAAAGAATGTCGATGTAGAGGACAACAATTTTTCAGATATTGTGATTTCAAATACATTTGATGAAAGGAATCCTTTCGTTGACAAGAAATACTACGGTAAATTATTCCATGAAATACTACACATCCACCCACACATATGCATCCAGAAAACACTAAACAACACACCCGTTTGTAGCATTGCACTACGCATTAGTTTCTTTTTCATGCGCAGCGCGCGATTTTAATTAAAAGTATCTAAAACGATGTATGAAAACTCGTAAATAATTTGTAACGATTTGCGCTAAAAGTGAGCTGCGTAGAATACAATTATGCATGGATTGAATTTGTAGTATTTAAGGGGAAATTAAAATCTGAACAGATTATTTCATTATTTTCTATTTTTACAGATATATTCGTGGCATAGAAATTGACGCATGACACACCCGGTGGAAAATAATGTATAAAGCAAAATGGCAACTAGCGCAGTTGCCCAAAATCTGAAGACCAAGGATTCGCAATATTTGAGTACCTGGCTTGACTTTACCCAGCCTCATTCATCATTTGTAAATACTCCATTGTTATTAACCTATTTTACAACATTTCTACGTGCATTTATGTGGCAGGAGTACAACAAAATTTTTGTAATGTAGTCTGTTCGGTATGTATGTTAAAATAGACTGACTTCATGAATTGAATTGCAAATTGGAATATTGTCATATTTTAAGACGAACTCTTTCTGTGTATGGCAGTCACTTGTATTTTCGCATTGTATGAGGCAGATTGATTGTGAGCATTAACTGTAACGCTAGGCTAGTAGAAAATGATACACATTCTCAAGTCGTCGCATGAAACATTAATGTAGTGCGTACATTTCGTTTAGAATAAATCAAATATCGATGATTACTTAGGTGTACTGTTAAAAGTAAGTATATTTTATTTCAATCTATCAAATTCACATCATAATATGGAATTCATTATTATACGTACGTGCACTTGTAGAAATAATACAACAAAGTCACAAAAACTCAAATTCATTAAAAAATTTTAACATATAAAATAACAACTATAAAACTAAAGTTCATTCCAGTTCATAATAGCGAGCTAATGTAATTTTGTGGGCTTTTGTCTGTGAATCCAGTTTTTCATCGATTACTTCCGGAGCACAAATCCCTAATCCCAACTTTTCAGGCCTACGTTCCACCTAACAAAATGTGTTATTTACAGAATCAACTAATTTGCGTATTTATAGGCTGCTGATTGTTGCAGCAGTAGGGAAACTATCTCTACATCATACTTTTAGAAAAATAACAAAATAGTAGAGGAATTTACCGGAATTATATCTACTCGTCCTTGGTTGTTTCTGCCCAACCCTTGACCTGCATGCCAACCCATTTTTTGGAGAATACGATTTCCAATATTGTCGTCCTTAATGCCACCGTTGTTTGGCTCTTTATCGTACGAAGAAAGTTGATTCTTTTTTGTTTGCAGATATAAATCCTAAGCGCAGATACGATACAAGTAATAAAAATATATAAACTGTCTATTAACGAATTATAGCATACCGAAGAGTCAAATTGTGCATCTTATAATCGAATTCTAACTTTTTCTGAATTGTGGAGAACACTCTTGTCGGAACCAAACATTTTCCTTCTTTCATTCGCTCTATCCCGGTATTTTATTGACGTTGCCGACAATGATCCTGAAATGTCACTTGGTTCTTGCTGAAGCGCTTCTAAGTTTTTCTTGTGTAATTCAGACATTGTCACGTGTCTGTACAAATTAAGAGTTGACAGATATTGATAGGACCAAAGACAAAATGATTGATTGATTCGTTGACAAAATGCACGGTTTTCTTGAAACTTACTTTTGAAGAATTTCTGTATTGGGAAATCTTCTTTTACATAGGAGACAAGCTAGATTGTTTTCATCGACAATACTGGAGTCATTACACGTTGGAATCATGTCAAGTTTACTAACATTGTCATTATCACCGGTGTCATATTCAGGACACGTCCGACTAAAGCTGTTGTCCACGAGTGACTAAACCAGGTAATTTAAAAAGGGGTATATATAATCACTGGATAACTCGACTACTGTAATTATTTCATGAGAAACCTCGTTTTAAATTCTTACGGCAGGCAGATAAGACGTTACGGTTTCTTCTACTGTATAGGTGTATTCCGGATTACGATTGTTGAATATACTGGTCATTCGTTCCCGCTCGCTAGTTTCCATAAGGGTAGATGTGTTAGGATTATTTGCTTCAAGTGCTACAGAAGACGTCTCTTTCTTTTGATTTAGTGTTTTTGCCCATTTTTTCATTTCCTGAAGGGCAATCAAGAGTTTCAAAAGTCATAAAAATAGTCAAGCAAAAGCAAATTGTATCTTGTTTATAACCGTCAGACAAAGTAAAATTAATTTGAAACCTCGTACTTTGGAAATTCGTCTAGCCGTTTTCACTTTATCCAATTTCTCCACTTTCATTCCTTTTTGCTCGTTCGTACCCCCCTTAGATCTGTCGGTATCCTCTCCTGACACAAAAACGTACGTTTGTTCATGGGGTTTCCATTCCAGAAACTGTTTCTTCCCTGCGTCATAGTATAAACCTGACACTGAATCAAAATAGTAGCCACTGGACTCGTCGTAATGATATGATGGTGCGTCTAGTATTGGAGCACCTGCAATCATTTCAAAGAACTATATGTTATGCTCATGTTTTTTATAAATTATATTCCAACCAAAGTGCTTCTTATTTTAAAAACATACCTGCTTGCTGTAACCCAATACTTTGGTTTCCTGGCCAGACAAAAGACGCCTGAGCTCCCTAAACAATTAAAAATCATAACCGTGAAAATTCGAATCGAAAGCAGAGGATTGATGCATGACACATGAGGACGAGATTTCGCAGTGAAAACCGCAGTTCGTACTGAAGCCGCTACCACAGAATTATTGGAAATTGGCAGGGACGAAGGATGTTGACGATGATGTAGGTTTTGATGATGGAGTGAAGACGAATGGGCAGCCGTAGTCTTTGAAGCCTACATAATTACGTATTCAAGGTTAATATAAGAGGCAAAGCGTTGTATATTCTAGTAAAGGAATAGCTATGGGTTCCAATATGTATGCAGTTACCTCTTGTTTATAGTACTCCCGATAATAGGTAAGATGCGATAGAAATTCATCAAATGTTTTAGCGTACAACCGCGCACTGTATTGAGCCATTTTTTCTACGTCAGCCTGGAAATGTTTTGTATAATTTAGCACATCACTGTTATCCCGGGATTTAAAATATAATATTTTTATGTGAAATGAAAATCGCACCTCTGTTTTCACTTCTGTACACGGTGGCCCATTTGCAGTTGACGCAGGCATGTTAGTTGTATTTGTCCATTTAGCTGCGGCTACAGCAGCGGCTGCTGCGTTGCTGTTTTTTAACATTGCAGCGGGGTTGGCAATCTTACTATAACACGCTGATGCTATTGGGAAATAAGCAAAAAGTGATAGAAATTAGTAATGCTAAAAAGCAAAGGAGGAACACAATACAATCTTTAGTTTTAAAGGTCGTTTAACCAATTCTTCCGTCGATTTCAAGGGTGCTCCCAGAAAGAACTTCCATCAGACGGATTGCTTCGGTGATGTTATTTGCTTCCAAATAGCAGAATCCTTTGGACATGCAAGTGTCAGTTTCTCGTGCGATCTTTACAGTTTTTATTGGCATGCACGCCAAATGCGGTATGGATTGAAATGCTTGAAGCACACTTTCCTCCGTTGACAGGATGTCCAAATTACTTAGAATGATGGCTGAAAAAAATTAATTGCTGTTGCGATAATTTGCGGTAATTTTTTAAATGCACTTCCGTATAGGAATTACACAATAATTTTTAAAAGTTTGCGTACGACACGCAACATATAACTTACTACAAGTAGGATAGGAACTAATTTCATCAGAGAGATCTTCACCTTGATCCTGCGGTCTTGCAGCTCGACATTGGTAGCAAACTTCACGTCTCTTAAAGTTATTACTATTACACTTTTTCAAAACAAATACATAATTATAACTCTATAAATAGCTGTATATGGTTCATATTTAAAAACTATATAAATACAAATATGCTTTCGTCTCATACATTTTCACAAAGCCAGTCGGACATTGGTTTGAACAAACCTCCAGAGGAAATCTTTGGAATGCTGTAATTAAGGTTTGCTTCAAACTGGTCGTACAGAACCAGTGAACCCTGAAACGCAGAACACAACACTTGAATCGTTAGCAAATTGATCTCTATGTTTATCTTTAACATTCGTAATGGAATATAATTACAAATATGAATTCGGCTGACCTTTTTCATATCCATCCATTGCATTGCATCTGCCAGAGTCTTGAATTCTACAAAAGCAAAACCACGTGATCTACCTGTGTGATAGAAACGCAAAAATAAATTGTTCAAAGTAGCTCTTGAACTTATCTGATTGTTTTTAGTTCACTCATTTTTGTTATTTTCATGTAACAAAACTCCATACCTGATTCACGATCTCTTATTAACCGAATTTCTTTAATCATGAATCCACATTTTATCACATCTTGCCCAATCTATGTAAATGAAAGTACATTAGAAATATTCAAATAACGATTTATTTTAGAAATGCGATTCAACGGGACAGCAAATTCATGCTAGCTTACATCGTTCTCGTTTAGATGGGAAGCCAGACCTCGAACCATAACGGTACTATTTGGCTGTAGGTACTCGGTTTTATGGCCCCAATATTTTTCCTTATCCCGGTGATGGTCACTGAAAGTTACGTTTAAATCATTAAATTCATTTATGGCACACATTTCAGTGATTTTTGATTTTCTCATGATTTTCAGTTTCCTCTTGACTTACTTATAAATGTCGTCAGAAGACGACCCAGAGCTACAGCGATGTCTCCTTTTCCGCGAGAGTCTACTTTTCCTATTCGATGACCTAGATCTGGATCGGGACCTGGAATCTGATTTTGAAGACCTCAGCGAGTGTCTGCTTTTCCTATTCGATGACCTTGATCTGGATCGGGACCTGGAGTGTGATTTTGAAGACCTGGATAAGGACCTTCTTCTGTGTCGTCTGCCCCTTTCTCTGTCTCCGCTTGTACTCCTAATTCAGGAACCGTATAAAAATTCGATCATTATCATCTCACATTAACTAATGTACATGCTTTTCAATCTGCATTAATAAAGTGAAAGAACTTTATATACATAAATACCTATGTTTCCTACGATGACTCCTGCGTTCCTCCGACCGCGGACGACTTTCTCTTTTTGCCTCGCTTCTTCGACTTCCAATTTTGCAACTGGATTTGGCATCTTCTTCGCAGCGGTTGTTGCTGGTGCTTCTACTCGCACTGTCTCCCATCTCGTTACGGTTATTCACAACGGAAGTTTCAGCAGAGTTATCCAACTGCTGAGTTTCCTCATTGGAACTCCTACGTTTTTCTTCCTCCGCGTTGCATGAATTCTCCATTGTTTACTTCACTTGAGTTGCTGTGGACCACAACTAGTGTAGTTTGTATTGGGGAAAGTCTCGTTTGGAAGGGGGCGTCGTGCGTTGATTCAAACTCCAGAAACGTTAACAGATCTCTGCCCAATTTTAACTTTAATGCAACTCACTCATTAAATGTACTCTGTACACCTAAACAACCATCATTAATCATTATGATACGATTTATGGATTTTTTATGAAAGGAACACTGAAAAATGATAATGATACGTAATCGTGGTGTATGTAGAATGTAGAGTTATGGTGTCCTATTTGCCCAATTTCTTGAGAACTACTACCAACCTTGTATGATAATGCATTGCATATTAGCCCACTGAGAACAATGCATTTATTAAGCCTCGTTGCATAAACCAGCACAATTAGCAATACGCATAATCAACTCTATGTACCTAAAACGTTACAGTTATGCTCATCTTTTATGATCTTGTATCAAGATAAAACAGTGGGGAATGATAGACATAACTAGTAAGGTGTAACCTTTAATATGTAACTACCGGAAGAATGATACAAAAATAGCAGATTAGGTACGTATTTGACCATCAAACTATGTCAGCGTACCTCAGATTTAACATCCTCATCGATTTATGGAATAAAATTTTTTGACGACTGGAGACCCTCACACCTTGCACGGCCCACCGTGTCCCCATTTGACCGATTTGACATATAGTTACATGGCAAAAAATGATCGCCTTGAACTCCTCTATTCATTAAGGCAATAAAAAATTTTCACGTGAAGGTCACCCCCACCACCCCAAAGACGTCGTCCCCCGTATTTCCGGTCAGTGACGAGGTACATGGCTGAAAATCAATAGGTGTCGTGACCTTGTGCCAAGGTACCTCTATGCCAAATTTGAGCCAAATCGGTCAACGTGGAGGGAAGTTAGAGTGTTCACAGACAGACAGACAGACAAACAGATCAATCGCTATAACTACCTTTCAAGCATTTCATGCTTCCGGTAGTTAATAACAAAAAGACACAAACGACGTCGAGTCATGGTGATACAATGATAATTTTAAACAAAAAATATCACTGTCTAGAAAAAACCACTAATTAACCAATGAAAGATCCTAATTCCAATACATAATAGTACCATGACTACCGTTATCTGCTGCTGGTCAGTGTGTGATTCATAAATCATAAGACGGTTATAAAATGCGTATACCATGGTTCATGGGGTGAAGTGATAACTCATATTTGACGGTTGGTCCTGACACTGCTTGCTATTAACTACTGACATTTGCATTGTTTTGCTGTAAAACTGGAATAAAATTACAACTCATCATACATGTTTAGACTGCATGCGCTGGAAATCTGAGCCCAATACTATTATGCAGCTTCTTAGGATTCAAAAAGCTTTTGTTAAAATGACCAGGAAAACTCTCGTTTGAGTATGTATTTTTAATTTCCATTAAAACTACCAATGATGGATCAGAAAATCGTTTTAGTGTCTTTTGCTCCTTCCTATACCTCAGTCAATAAACCAACAGAATCGCTATTGGCATTATCATGGAGGTATATATGTATGTAAGCAAATAAGGGTAAGTACTTAAATAGTTAAAGCAGGAAAAATGTTTTAACTCTAACTGGCAAGTAGTAATTTCCACCCATAAACTACAACAATGCAAAAAACTTTCTTCATTTTTACAGCTGAACATTACATACTTGTATTTACGGTACAAGATGACCAATTTGTACTTGTACTTTTGCACGTGACATGTAATAGTATTTTACATTTAGCCGACGGGCGCATGTTACGATTGTTATTTATGCGTGTCTTTTACGTTTTTCCAGGTATTAGCAATTAAGCGACTACAACGACTCCACAGTGAGCATTTAGGTATGTCAATGTGCATGCCTATTGTAAGCGTAAAAAGATTATTATGACTTTTAACATAAAACTGACTATTATTCATTATTGTTGTTGCAAGTTGTTGACTAAAACGAGCAATATAAAAGCCAAAAACGCTGAGCATGAACTATTTTATGTTGATGTGAGTAAACGAAAAGCATGCCTGCCTAAATATTTTGCTTACCACCAGGGAACGCAACGCATTCAAAAGTACGAAACCGTATCCCATCAAACCAACCATAAAAAATGTTGTTATATTTCCTTACAAACTTACCTGTATTATTTATATGATTTATCTTGATGAGTACATACTTTCTGTCGTTTCTGACTCGCAGTCAGCACAGTACAGAAACAATTAATTTGGTAGAATTTTTTTTGCCTAAAATGATTTTCAGTTTACTGACTCCGATAAATTGGAACGCGAATCTGTACATTAGTAATTATCTCAGGCACATTCCTACTATTTGTATGGGTATGTAGATGAACCTATATACATGTACCTATCATAATGATTAAAATCTTGGCTTGGTCTATTATCATACTCATATAACATGTTAGGAGATTTTTTCGTCTTATTCAACAAACTCCACTTTTCTCATGTTTAATTTGGCTACTTATGCAAATTTGCCACGTTATCACAATATACATGAACTCTCCATGCATGTTGTTGTTGCGTTTGTTGGATGATGGTTTTGATATATTAGCTAAAATCATGTGAGTCCGGCTTCAAAAGAACATTACTTTCAACTTTTTTCTAGCTTATAGGCGTCTTTAGGCATAGGCATGGCATAACACACAAAATATTTGTACCCTTTGTTCCTACCAGTACAAGTTGTACGTAATATCATGGCGAGTTCTGAAAAATGTTGCTGGTGCAAACAGAGGCTGCCTCACCAACACTTACCACAAAACAAATTCCATTCACATTAGCTATGTAGGGACAATGGTACAAAAGAAAACCGTGCGCTTCTTCAACTCATCATCATCATCACCGACGCACAAGAAACCAGCTTGCCAATTTATTTATTATGTCAAATGAAAAGTCAAATATCACCAAATCCTAGCTTCAAAATACAGGTTTCCTTCCACACGGCACAACAATGCAAAGTAATGTATAGAGAGCTGCAGCATCCCGTTTCTTCGCTGCTCGTTAGTTCCAAACCAACAGACCAACAGAAAAAAGGGAGAAAAAAATAAAAGAAAAAAATAGAAAAATAGGAGCTTAAAAAGAAGAAGATTGTATCATCAACAACAACATTGCATTACATGAAGTACTTTATATTGTAACAAATTCATTTTCGTCTGTTGTTGTTGATTGTGTACTGGTGTTGCGCAGCTTCCTCACACAGCAACATGAGTTCATTATAGACCAGTGCAGTGACTGAGTGAGTACTCCATCCCATCCGTCCATCCACTTACTATAATAATATATTTTTTGCAATGCAACGTTATTAAACAAACCCAAGTCGTTTACTCATTATCATTAATAGGCTCACATAAAGACACACTTAAATTTTAGTACATCATGAACAATTATTACAAATGCGTGCTTTCTCACGAACAGTAAAACAAACGAACGATTGGATTTCTTTCTTATTCCATTTAAGGTTTTTCATGTGTATAGTTTGACGTTTTGGACTTTTAGTTACCTACCTATATTATTATCAAGTTAGTTTTTTTCTCGGTCGTTGTTTAAAAAAATATTTTATAGTGTTTGTCGTATTTTCAAAGGGTTGTCACAAAGAGAACTGCTGGTACATGTATTTTTTGCTACCCCCAGTGTGTATAGAACAAAGCCTAGTTTTGTTTTGTCTCGCACAGGAAAACGTGAAATGATTATCTTTTCCTTCGCTCAGGAACAATGTACAATTATCTACTTTTAGCAAAGATAAAGTAGGTATTCATTTCATACAGCACAGAGCAGCGCAATTGAAAGCTTGAAAGTTACATATATGTGTATATAGAAAGGTGTAGTATTAGATCACATCTCATCACATAAAATGAAAAGTGCATTATCCATTGAACAGAAAGAAGCATGGAAAGTTGTTGTGACTCCACTACCGACGAAAAACAACGTTGGTTTTGATAAACATTCGCGCAACTCAGATTCGTATGGGATACGCTCCCCCCATCATCATTCCATTTCCATACTATTTGGTTTGTGTGGTACCACGAAAAAGAACCATGGATGATTCATTTCATCTCACCGCACAGCACGGATCATGAAGAAAAAAGAGCTTGTCAGGTTTGTAGAATATCTCAAAAATGATATTTTTTGGTGAAATATTGTTCGCCTGAAAAGTGTGTAAACGCAGGAGGGAAGTAAAAAAATCCTGTGTACAGTTTGGCAAAACTACACGTTTTATACATTTGAAAAAGGAACTAGCGTGATACCACCACCACCACCGACCGGTTGTTGTACAAATGTAATCCAATTCGTATCATCATCAACCCACACCTACAACTACAATATAATATAACACGTTATATAGATTAAAAATCATATCATAAATGAAACGTTGAACTCACTTTGTTGCATACTCCATTTTTTCCCTTGCTTTAGAGTGAATACGTTCGTTTTAAATACCTACTCACACAATTGCCAAAGCGTAATATCATTATTATTCCTTCGACCGTCGGCCGTTGTGATTGTAGCTGTGTGTGATATATAAAAACTGTTTTACCAACTTGACTTAACAAACTTCATTTTCTAGTTAGCCTTCGCAAAACAACGTCTTCAGGATACCAGTTCTACTATTTCTTGGATCCAGAAGAGCGGGTGCGGTTGTACGCGCGTGCATTTTCTTTGTGTTCTCCATAATTTACAATGTAACATTTTAACTAATTTGGAACCGGAAACAGTGTGGACGTGTATGTTATCAATGGACTTGTGAAATATTTGAGTGATTAGCAGTGCAAAGTTATAGAGTTCCCGCAGAAGTGTTTGTGGAAAGTAAATGGGGACAGTTTTGCTGGTGCCGCTACAAATCTTTTGTGAGAAATAGTCGTCGCAACTTCCGAAATGGCGTTAACTGGTTTTGGAAGTCGTAGCTGCTGCTTATCTATCGCAGCATCTGCAGTTGTATCCGTACTTGTCATTCTGGGATCCTCATCACAAATTCAAGGAATTCCTCTAGTCTACCCTAATCGATTCAGTTTTCAAAAAACGAGTACTACCAGTACAACACAAGTGCCGCTGTAAGTACATACAAACTCTCAAAAATTAGTTTTTCATATGCAATGATTAAACATGGAACGGCTTTGCCAACATTTTCCTTTAGATTAATTATTAGGGCCATTACATATGAAGCATGTTTCTCCAAAATTCATGAAGAAGATAAAATCTGCATAAAATCATAACTCATTGTTATCGTCCGACGCTAACGACTGCTCCATGTATTTCTGTGAACTATTTAGCTAATTTATATGACATTGTTGGCTATTGTTACAGGCACGACCATGACCATTCAAACAAAAGCATTTCTTCATTTGGAAAGGGAGCTACAGATTCAGTTCACCCTTCCTCAAATGGCCGAAGCTTCCATGCGGCCGCTTGGGTGATTGGAGTTGGAGCTCTTTTACTTGTATGTTTGCTGGTTGCAGTATTATATCCAAGAACAAAGCGAAGGAATGACCTTTCATCATCGTCATGCTATGCATTTCCTGTAAATTCGAATCTGAAAGCAGATCTTGACTCATCCAGTATTATCACAATCACTAACTCCGAAGTACCATAGTATGTAAGTGTTAATCGCAGGTCTCAAAAGTCACTAAATATGAAGCATTAAGGAAAAACATGACATCATGCAAAAGTCAAACCGATGTCACATGAACTCATTTTGCAGCTGTCTCAAAATATTGTTATGTTATAACTTATAACACTTTCAACGATAAAAAGTTATTGTTATTACCTATATGAAGTAATTTACATCATGAGACATGATTATATTATAGTTTCCATTTATGTTCCCAGACAAAATATTCTAGTTAAATATTAAGAAGTGTTTTGCACAAGTTGTTGTGTTGCTTTTATTATTCGCATTTTTTTTATTTATTAGATTAGTTTATCAAAATGCGGATGCATACCTACGTTCATGTAAAAAATATTGACCACTACTATTTGTAGTTTGTAGTACTTATAAGAAATGTCAATATAGCTAGTGCGAAAAGTAATTCTATATAATAAGCTGTGCAAATTTAACTTGCAGTGGTACTTCTTAAAAATATAATCCATTTACGCTTATTGTTTTTATCTTAATAAATTCTAGTGATACCCAACATTTTTAAAGCATCGTCTGTATGTATATTGTTATTGTATTCAATTCACTAAAATTGAATAAAGATATCAGCGGAATATTTATCTTTGGAAAATTCTTTATCTGTCACTGCGCTTCCTGTCATTTATCATACAACCTTGGATTAGTTGGTAACTTGTCGTTTTGGCGAATGGCATCATTAATACGAACATCATTTTATTTCTTCTTTAGTAATGTGACTTCACATCACGCTGTGGGCCACTCGTCCATATCTACTGTAATTAACTGTATCAAAGTACAGCTTAATAGCCAAAAGCACTGAATGAAAACGAGAAACGGTGGCGCTCTTCTTGTAGAGGTCCTCCAACAACAAAAAACCTCCTGTACCAGTAGCTATACCTAAAATAGTGTTATTTTATCCATAAAGGGTTAAAAGGCCAAAAAACTAGACATCCAACATCTAATTATCGTAAAAATGTCAACAGCATTGTGCCAACGCATCAGAATCAGAAGCAATACAACAAAGTCGTAGAGGTACATATTATGGCTTGTCATTTTGTAAGTTGAATTCTGTAGCACAAAAGAAAATAAGAATTTTTGTGACTGACTTACCAACTATTTGGCAATAAATAGTAAAATATGACTATGTGACTGCGACATAACAGGGCGATATGAATTAATGAGGATTTCAGACTAGACGTATTATTATTTTGAATAAAATCTAGCACGCCGAAGGAGCATGAAGCCTTCCTAATATATGTCAGATTTTAAGTATTTTATTTATGGATAACAAAAATGAGCCATGTGATGTGTCTGTCTAGTGAAGTAGCAGATTTAGTCAATGCATTCCATACAAATGATTCAGCAAAATCCTTACCTTATCAGGAGTTTTAGTATGACCAATAAAAAGTACGAACCAACGCACTTATATGGAAGTTAGAAAACTGATGCAAGCAAAAGAAAAATACATTAACCAATCGAAGAAACTGCCTACATAATTACCATTTTTTAAATGAGTATTCTCAAGAATGAAATAAAATCATCCTTTCATGGCATTGTAAAAGCGGGTCATATTCGTCCCCCCAGTCATGCACCACAGAAGTTTGACACGATCCCATGACTTCCGCTCATAGTCGAAAATCAAAAATCTTCATTGAAAAATTTCGCAATCGTAGAGGAAGCATCCACTATCTACTACTGCGCAATGCCTAATTTGCCAATACTAAATATTATAGCGCGTTTCAAAACATTAGCCATTTGTCAAGAGATGTTAAAGTTATTAATATTGCCTAATTAATTTGCAAAACCTTTTTATTATTTTCTAAATAGTCCTTGAGCCTGGTATTATTGCAAAATGTAAAGACGTTTTAATATAAAATGCATGCATTAATTACAGCTATCACTTCCTATCATCCGAGTTCAATACAGTTATTTATTAGCTAATTAATGACAATGTTGTGAAACACAAATTGCCAAACTATTTTATGATATTTCAAAATTATGGTTTTCTGGTATTTTAAATAGCTGTCAAATATGCCTCTGCCTCTCAAAAGCTAACTACACAGTTCAAATTAAAGAAATTTCCGTGTGAGAAAAAAAAATCCGTCAACAATTTAAACATACAATGGGATTATTCAAAGTTATTACTTTCTTAGTGCCAGTTATGGTCGTCTTATTGTTCGGTAAAACAGTCAATATAAAAGAGACACTTAATTAAATCAGGAGTTGAAAATTAACACTGGTTTTTCTAATAACGCTTCTAATATTGCCAATTGTAGCAGCAGTAACTGATTCAGTTGCGGAACCAAACAACGCCACAGAACAGACCAAACAGGCACCAGCGCCAGGCACTAATTCTACTGTTTCCACTTCCAACATTACTGGAAGTGGTGACATTGAAGAAGAAGAAATGTCACCGGAGGATGAAGAATTAGAGAAAGCTATCGCCGAGCTGAAAGAAAAGCAGTGTTTGCTTCTGTTGGGAGATTGTTGGCGTGAGTATGCTCATCATGTAACCGTTTGTCAATTCAAAACTGTTTGAAAACTTATTTAACCTAATTTTTTTGTGCCATATATTTACAGTGTGGTACAAATCAACCAAACCATATTTGCCCGAAGACCAGCGGCTGAATACGTGTCTAAAAAGGGTACAAGGTTTTATGGTTTGCGATTCCGTAAACGAAACTTTTGCAGAGCAAGCAAAAGATGATGCAGAACAAAGACAAAAGGTGGAAGAGGAGGCAGAAATGGAAAGGCATAAGAAAAATGCTTATAGAAAGGAAAAGTTGGAGAAAAGAAAGTTGGACTTGACTTCTCGGCGGTTGATGATAAAGGAGGCCGCTGAAGAAGCTCGTCTTGCAAGGACCAAGGCAAAGGAGGGTACTGAGGCACCTGGAACTATAGCGGAAACAACCACAGAAAGCGTAGAAGTAATTGAAGTGGATGGTGAAGGGGATGAGGATGATGGAACTGGTGATGCTGGGACCGAATAAAAACTCGAATGCTTATTTAATTTATTGGTTTCTAATTTAATTCTATACATTCAAGTGAATTTGTTTAGTGATTTAATTATTTATTTATTTGACGTTGTGAGTTATTGTTGATGATTACAAGCAGAGCTTTACATCACTCTATGCTTCTTTAAAGCTTTGCATCGACCATTTCACCAACAATGGCAACCGCTTCGATCTCAACCAAAGCTCCCTGCAACAGTAAAGCAAAAATATATTATGTATTAATCTAATCAAATCAAATGTTATTGATCAAAAGTGAACAGAGGAGTGTACTCAAGTACAAACTTGATAAACAAGAGCTTATTTATTCGTACCGCAGGAAGTTTTGCAACTTGATATGCTGCTCTTGCCGGTTGATTGTTTTTGAAAACTATAAGAATAAAAAGTACGACAAATTATACCGGTTTCTTATTCAAATCTAAATTTCACAAACAACGCACCTATAGGAAATGCATCAGTGCAACAATAACAATGGGAATTGCATAACAATACTGAACAGAAAACGTACATGACGAATACACAGCATTCATCTTAGGCCCATCATTGAGGTCAGCCAGTAACACAGTGACTTTTACCACTGAAATTGAACAATCGTGCGAATATTTTTCATGAATTCAAATGAAATGATCTGATTATTGGAAGTATAGGTTTGTAGGTAGTATCTGCACGTAATTTACCATTAGAATGATTTGCACCAACAACCTCCAGAACATGGCCCATATTTTCTAAAGCGACTTTGGTCTGCGCTTCAATTCCATTAGCCAGTTCACCTTTTATGTTCCATCCTATTTGTCCAGAAATGTAAAGTGTTTTATCAACCAGAACTCCAGGACTTGAAATCAATCAAAAGTAAACTATGTAGGTATATATCTCAGATAATCCAACGGAAAATAAATATTATTGCATTTATGTATAGGTACATACCTGTATGGGAGTCCAGATTGGTAAAGTTTTGGGCTGGTAATTATCCTTCTTAAGCTTGCTGCCATTGTTTTTCGTATTTGGTTTGAGGTGAAAGTGCTTCGTATTTCAAATAGACAACAACACAATGTAAGTCAAGCCTATCCTTGTTGCTGATAGAAAGTAGAAATGACATACACCATTAATTTAATTTAGTGATGTAAAGGTACAATAAATATAGTCACCGTTATCAATTACAGACATCGCTCGACACCGTGTCAATGTGTGCTAAGTATGTATGTGTTACGTTATAATATACATACATACCTAGTATTTTAATTGGCAAGCATAATTCATGCGATACATGTGTTAAAACACACTGCATTGGTACGGCCGGTAATCACATAATTTTTTTGTTGAGTAAAATCATCTTTGAATTAAACTAATGTATATGGTATGATATCACTTTTGTACATATCAAGATCAAGGTCGCTCATCTTTCATTCACCCTATGTAACGCTTTTGTATAATATGTTTGTACGCTGAATGTATGTGTAGCCGTATGCAACCTAAAAGTTTAGGTTCTTTTAGTAATACGAAGCTGACTTGTGTTGCAGTGATGGGCTGTTGTGACGAACTGACTGAGTGATTTTGCTTCGATTGATAAAATCTCTATATAAAATCCAGTTTAACTTGATCACGCTACACGAGAGAGAAATATAAAGTAATATGCTGCTGTAAATACATAATACGATGATTAGATGAGTTGTGTGGTTTTTAATTTTGATGCGTGACACCGTAAACAAACTCATATTTGGACAAGACGCTTTGACTAAAAGTAAGAAATTCTGATATATTAGTTTGTGGAGCCCAAAAATAGAAATACAACTTGTCTTAATTAAATTATCTTAACTTTTTTCGTATGAGTAACCAAGTAAGAAGAATCTTCTAAATTAATATCTCCCACTTCAACTTCCTCGACAGGAATAGAATTTCAGAATATATTATGTTTGTGAGTGAATGATCTAATTCGCAGTATTCCTTGGAATTTACTAACAAAATACAAACACTGCGATTTTCCATTTGCCATGAATATTTATGAAATTATGCGTTACGTATGTTTAAGGGCACACATTTGCAATTTACGTGCTCTTGCATTTTTAACTTGGTAAGCTATAAACACTCAAAATTGAAATTGAGGCCATGCGTTTCCAAATATTTAGTGTAAGCAGAATTAAATGAAATACTATTTTCAGTAGTCATTTAAGTTAACAAGCCAGTCATAATAGCAAAAGGATTCCATTTCATGTCATCCATATTTCTAAAATATCGGGCTGATTTTTGTGTAAAAATTCATTGTACAGAGACATGCAACTATTTCCATTTCTTTTTTATTTGCTCATTTCGAAAAATGAATGTATTCACTATTCTTGTGACCAGTCTCTGTTCAGTTATCTTACCACGCATACTTACGCCAGTGTACTGTGAAATTACGGATAAACCCTCATTACCATCCTTATACAGCAGTCACAACGACCAAGCATCGGATGCACAACGTCATAAACAAATGGTCAACCCAAATCCCGCAGTGGTGGAAACTGCTCAGTTAAGAACAGTTCATCTTACTTTCACCTTGTCCAAACCGAACTGGTTCAACAAAATGCACTCGTTTAATCTTCCACGACAGTCAAGGGACATAAAAACTCAGCAGCAAAATCTTATTCCATCGACGTCTCCTTCAACAACCACCACTACCAGATTTCAGCTAACCCAACCTACAACCCAGAGATCCACTGCGATCAATTCAAGGCTTCCAGTTATCTCCTCTTCGACAGCGACAACCATGAAACCACGCAGTATCGCATCGGGGACAACCGCTCCCAATATCATACATTCATTCACAATCTCTTCAACTAGTTCTACAACAGTTCCTCCGATTTATCGTAAAAATTATGCCATTCGAATGTGCCCGTCAGGGCAAGCTGTTGACTTTAACGGCAACTGTCGACCAATAATAAGGTTTTAATAGTTAAATACACCGAAGCAGCGCTTAACTTTTAGAAACAAAGATGGGCTTGTCAATTAAAAATTATAGAGATGGTCATATAGACTTATTATTTATTATTGTTAAGTACTACTGAAAATATTGTACATGTTTGGAGGTTGTATACAGTAGACATTGATTTTAAGTGACTATGTATGTACAACAGTAATTTATCAATACATCTTTTCATTCTTTTGCATTTAAACTTGTTACAATAATAATATATATGTAAATGTATAGCCAAAGTATGATTTAGGTTTATCGCTCCAGCAATATTTTTATCAGTTTTATGTCAGTTTCATCTAGACGTGGTAAATATGTGTGGCAATGACACTGCATGGTGCAGCTTGAAGTGCAGCATATAAATGTCACATTTCGTACTTTCCTATTGGTTTGTTCACAAATAAATGTAACCCATAACTGACAAGGTATGTGCATATCCCATATTCAAACCGGTTATAAGGTGGCCAATTCCTTTTTCTAACAATGAACAAGAATAATGTAATGTAAACAAGAATATCACAAATAAATTATTCCACAACGTCGTCGTTTCAGTGATATACAAACGGAAAATGTCACTTCAAACTATAAATAAATCAGTTGTTTGTATTTGTCCTTATTTATAAATTATATTTACACAAAATATCTCATAAACATGTAAAATCTAAATAGGTTGTAAATACCAACTCGCAGAAACAATTACATACAGCATTTTTGAGCAGTTACTCGAGTTTTCTGAAAGATGCCAATAAAAAGTTCATGCATGACAGAATTGCAGTCATTCATTTTTTTCATTTACAAAAGTACAAGACGTAAATCTTCATTTGCAGCACGGGTTGGTTGATACTAGGAAAAACTATGAATTTTGGCAATGTTTGTTTCACTGTTGTTTGCATCACGATATGTTGCAGCATGATTGGGGTAAGTAGCGACATATTCACTTTTCGATTTTTTTGCTGCTCCTCGTCAATATTCCGTGAATTCGAAGTGACAATTGTGATTCCTTATAGTTTTCATCGCCGTCATCCATGGAGAAAGACGGTACAACTTTCAACCCTAAGAACTGTACGAACGATGATGACTGTGCAAATGTTTGCATCAAAGGAGAAAATTTGTATAGTAGGTGCGATCCGAACGGAAACTGTATTTGTGACTGCAGTGATGTAAGAATCATAATTAATTAATTGTAATAGAGTTATCTTCCATTACAATGCCAATCTCTTTAGCTTAAAGAGTAATAGCATTCTTATCTGAAAAGACAAAATGGGTATACTATATTTTGCAGGAAAGTTTGATAACATCCTCATATGCATCAGCTTGTGCCGGTCAGCAACCAGATGGAACGTGGAGAGACTACTGTGACAAATACTGCACCCAGGAATATCTGCGACCTTGTAGATATTGCAATGATTCGCGAGGAAATTTTTATTGCACTTGTGTTTGTAATGTAAATCCTACTCCAACCCACAAGGAGGAAATCCTTTTAAAAATGTCTAATTTAAATTACCATGTCTGATCAAATTCATATATGTCGTTACGCAGTTTGTTACATTTTTATGCTTAAACTTGAAGTGCGAATTTTTACATCTCTACCTAGTTCAAGTTGTCAAAAAATTGAAAATGGAGGCTTTCATTTTTTCGCACAATTCGTCATATATGCATATACATGTGTGTATGTATGTGTGTGTTGGGATGCTCAGTTAAGATATGACCGATGATACGAGAGGGTGGTTAACTTTTTTAAACTTTAACTTCAATTAAAATAATAGGGGTTCAGCAAGAGGTTCATACTTTTTACAAACGCTTTTATTCTCACATGAACAATACAAATTGAAGTGCATTTACAATAATTTTACATACAACGGGTGGCGAACTTGGCTTCGCCGAGAGATCACAATTCAGTGACAACAAGAAAATTACTAACTAAAATTACGACTGGCGCAGCTCCTTATATACTCCCGTGATTTTCCTTCCGGTCCGATCTGACTCCACCGCGCAGCCCGAATAACAAATAAACAACTAATTTTCCTTGGCGACTACCCTAAGTTACAACAAATACCTTATCCTATGGTAGTTGCTATGCATAATACCTACTTGACCTTTGACCCTAATTTTGGCATGTGCGACTGTACCAATCTTTCTAATATTTAGTATACATGTTTAACTATGCATTAACTATCATTATACAAATTATGAAATATCGATCGCATAAAATACAATAATTACGGTTAATTAACTTATACATTTTTTCTTACAAATAACATCTTTTCTTTATAAATACATAAGCTATGCTACATATTACATTTTATTGCGCCCTACGCTACACAGCTAATATCTACCTTCATTCCAACGGTTGACAAGTCATACGACGCTCCAACATACCCCTCCTCGTGATTAAACTTGCTTGAATCACTGCTCAGTGGCGTCGTCCCATCTATCCCTAGTTCCACCGTTGTCCATGCGCGTTTATCCTGTTTAGTGCTGGTATCCTCAGATCTCCTCCAGTCCAAAACGTTGTGGTTGCCCCTCCTAGTGACATGAGACGTCTTGATCCCAGGAACGAACACCGTTTTCAAAGTCCAACAATTCTTTTCTTCATCCATCCTCGGTGGTCCTGGACACCCGACTTCCAGGTGATCAGCAATCTTGGACCTCTGTTCAGCTTCGGTTTCTTTTGCTGGGTCCCAAGCCTTAGCGGTTGACATCGAGGCCTGTCCAGTCTTCTCATTGTTGAATCTTCTCAACGAAGTCACGATTTCATAAGCGCCTTCAGTCTTCACCGGGATGTCTCCTTTTTTCACTACTTCTTCTGTTGTGTCCTCCGGCTTTCCTCCGATGACGCGATGGTCTTCCGCTTCTCGTGGAGTCCCATTCGTGGATTTCAAACTTGTTTCCTCTTCTTGGATGACATCTTCGCTTTTTCCTTGTTCGATGTCCAACCAGTTATTTTCAGCCGTCTTCGTTTCAGTATCCTCTGCTGACGTCTCCACGTGTCCGGTAGACTTCTTGTCCATTGATCCTGGCATTTCTCCGGAGTCCTCAGCAGCAGGCCTGTTCTTCTCAACGCTTGTTGTCACGTCCGTGATCTGCACAGTGAGCTCTTCGCACGTCTTCACAGTGTCTTCCGATCCTTCAGCGACTTCCATCTCCTTCACTTCAGCAGTTTTCTTTTGTGAGGGTCCGGCCTGTTCCGGAAGTTCCTCCGTGTTCTTCATTTCTTCTGGGCATCTGAGGCGCGTTGTGTCCGCCAGCAGATTTCCAATCTTCTTTTCTTGTCTGAGGCGCGGTGTGTCCGCCAGCATATTTCCAATCTCCTTTTCTTCTTCCTCATCTTCATCCTCAATTTCTGCTCGAAGTTTAATTAAGTTTCTTCTGTCTTCTATACGTTCAATTGCTGCCCGATCTTCAGCTAATTGCTTCTCCTGCCTCAGTCTCACTTGTCTTTCTTCTTCTCTTAACGCAACCAGTTCCTTTTCATATTTCAACCGACGATGTCTAGATGATTTCGATAACGCGATGGATCTTGACTTTAGGGACAGGTTACTACCGTTGTTACGTGATGTTGGACGCTCATTGTCATCGGCGACATTGATACTTCCCCTCCCGGTGCGAGCTTCGTGTTGATCAGAAGCTTGCACGATTTCCGTTGACTGTCGGCGATTTCCTTGCTGCGTTTGTCCTGCTTCATCCATCACGGCATTCGTGTCCATCACTTGACTCTGGTCGATTTCTTCTCCTTGATGGTCCATTGGCCAGTAAAGGTTGCGCAATTCTCTGGATTCTGATTGACGCAAGGTTCTCTCCAAGACGCTAGATTCTTCTGCTGCTGAGGTTCCTCTCGTGACAACCGGCATACCCTGAACACTAATTCACTGAACTGTTATCCGTAGGACTGATTCTGTTGTAGCTCGAAGGACCACTTGTTGGGATGCTCAGTTAAGATATGACCGATGATACGAGAGGGTGGTTAACTTTTTTAAACTTTAACTTCAATTAAAATAATAGGGGTTCAGCAAGAGGTTCATACTTTTTACAAACGCTTTTATTCTCACATGAACAATACAAATTGAAGTGCATTTACAATAATTTTACATACAAATGGTGGCGAACTTGGCTTCGCCGAGAGATCACAATTCAGTGACAACAAGAAAATTACTAACTAAAATTACGACTGGCGCAGCTCCTTATATACTCCCGTGATTTTCCTTCCGGTCCGATCTGACTCCACCGCGCAGCCCGAATAACAAATAAACAACTAATTTTCCTTGGCGACTACCCTAAGTTACAACAAATACCTTATCCTATGGTAGTTGCTATGCATAATACCTACTTGACCTTTGACCCTAATTTTGGCATGTGCGACTGTACCAATCTTTCTAATATTTAGTATACATGTTTAACTATGCATTAACTATCATTATACAAATTATGAAATATCGATCGCATAAAATACAATAATTACGGTTAATTAACTTATACATTTTTTCTTACAAATAACATCTTTTCTTTATAAATACATAAGCTATGCTACATATTACATTTTATTGCGCCCTACGCTACACAGCTAATATCTACCTTCATTCCAACGGTTGACAAGTCATACGACGCTCCAACAGTGTGTGTGTATCAATTTCAGGGTAAACCTTGTTCATTCCATCAGTTATGTGACCTTATTGATTACCAATTACCGCAGAAATATATATTTTTGCAAATGAAGTAAGGAATGTTTTGATTTTCAAAAATTATTTTAATATGGTCACGTCAGAGCGCTTGTTCATCGATCTTTTTAAGCTTGTTAAATTTAATCAATTTCATTGTTACCACTGATTCACAGAGGACAAATGTCAACCATGTCTGTGTAGGTTTATGGGTGTCATTGTTCAGCTAACAACCAATAAAATAAAAATTACATTGATCGTATATTGATTAACGCCATGATTTACGTCTTGATAGCCCTACTCCAGTTCAAGATTACGCGTTTAACACGTTTCAATTTTTGCCAACGAAGATAAAATTCATTGTGCACTTTACTACAATCGCAATCGATGCTAATATATATGGCAAATGATGAAATCAATCATATTAATTTCAAACGTCCAGGTTGTAATTTTAAGTACATGCATGTTCATTTTCTTTAGCAGACAGTAATGACAAAACATACAGTAGGTCATTGAATTAATTAGACAAAGTATTAATATGCAGAAACAATACGTACATAACATTTTGAGTGCTGAATACCAAAGACTATCTTATCATTTCACGAGAATGCTACCTACCTTTATTTATCGGTAAGGTTATCGCTATCATTAATGACATAATTTACAAAATGTGGGATGGTAGAAAATTGATCATTTTCCGAGTAACGGTCAATATCAAGCCAAATATTATTTAATTTTACTTGCATATTAAACACATATTCGTATTCAGCTCATATTTTTTCTCACACCCGTATTCGGAGATCGGTATTCAATATCAATGTTAAAGTCTGATATGAAATCACGTCAAAAAGCTTGAGTGTTTACCTTAATAATGTTTATTAATGATGTATCGGTTTTTATGTAAGCAAAATTTTATCTTTTATCAGTTTCATGTCCATATATCCTTTCCCAGTATTTAAATTCGCATACAATAAAATATGGGTTGAAATTATTTGACCACTTTCTCATGACCACTTTCTTACTTTTGAAGCCGCCAGTCAGTCACGGTTACGACTGGAAGCAAGTAACTGGATGGACTAAGCTGATATTGCTGATTATTCAGTACATATTAATTTAGGCTTACTCCAGTGTTAAATTGACATGAAAAGAATTTCGTGACAAAATTCCTATGAAGCATTAAAACAGTATTGTTGGGACCATTGCTTAAAACTACTACGACACCATGTCGGACGGGGAGACAAAGGTTGTACGGAGGAATTCCGTAATCTCTAATCCAGGTGCGTTCAAAGCTGTGACGGGAACATACTTTTTGTCTCAGTTCCAGTGTGTGCTGGTTTCTTTTATTCTTTAAGTATCAGTAAAGTAAATAATTTCTCGTCCCTGTACAGAGAATAATGCGGTTCAGAAGCGACCGTCGCAAGGTAAAACGGATTTTGAATCCGTGATGGAGAAAATTCCATATCCGAAAGCTGTTTTCTTCATCATTGTCTGCGAGTTTTGTGAAAGATTTTGCTATTATGGAATGAGAGGTTTGTAAAAAAACTCGGAAATGTTTATTGTATCAAATTAAGGCATTTATTACCAAACATTTTGAACGTCAAATCATCAAGTTGCAATTTTCCTATAACACTTTTCAGCGGTCTTGACACTATATTTTAGAAATGCACTAAAATGGGATGAGGATTTTTCCACAGTAAGTGTATTTCCTAACAGAATTGGTGTTGTTGAAAGAAAGAGTTTTCATTGTTGAAAATGTTAAGGAATACAGTACAATCTCTATGTAGGTAATTTACCATGTGTGGGTCATGCTTTGCTATTTCACACCACTTCTCGGAGCCATGCTGGCAGATTCACTTTTAGGAAAATTCAGGTTACAATCACTTGAAATCAATGCAACCTGTCGATATCATCATTAATGCATGAAAAATTCGTTCCAAATGCAATAAATACATTTTCCTTTAACAGGACCATTTTCTACCTTTCGGTTGTATACTGCGCTGGAAGTATTGTTCTTTCGCTCGCGGCAACACCACCATTGAATATTCCAACCGTGTAAGCATTTCGAATTGTCGATTGATTCAATTGATTGGTCAAATTTTAAAGGGGTTATAATATAATACACAATTTTAATTGTTATTTTATAGCACATTCAGCATGATCGGACTCGCTCTAATAGCCCTGGGTACTGGTGGCATCAAGCCCTGCGTGTAAGTAAAAAAAATATCAGAATTGTCACTGTTGTCAGTTGTTGTCAAACACAAAGCATAACAATTAGTCGAAGAGTTTGGCCTAGTCTCCGTATGCCCCACACACCACATACATAGTATCAAGTATCACACCATTCCAAAATCCTACATACCTATATTCAGTCAAATTTAATGCCGCACAATTCATGGTTAAATTTTTGTTATTTAATATACGTTTATATCACATCATCTTAATATACCTATATAGCTTGACGTGATATGGGAATACCTGTATCGTATTTTTGTGTGAATTTTATCTCGGAGATAATGTGACACTTTACACGTTTTTTTTTGAATGAGTAAAAATTATCTTGCATAATGGCATTTCTGGCCAATGTACTTTATTAAGTACTCTAGAAAAATTGGTGAGCGTTTTTAATGTAATTGACTATGTATGCGATTCCAGATCAGCGTTTGGTGGTGACCAGTTTAAGATTCCTGGACAAGAATCTCATCTGGAATCTTTTTTCGCAGTCTTCTACTTTAGCATCAACAGCGGTTAGGAATCAATTGGATGATATTAATCCCATGAGCAAATGAATTTCATTTAAATCTTCTGTATATTTAATTTAATTTAACGCTTTACAGGTTCTCTAATCACGCAAATCCTCACACCCATCTTCCGAGAAGATATATCCTGCTTTGGTGACGACAGTTGTTATCCTTTGGCGTTCAGCGTCCCTGCCGCTCTTATGATAGTGGCTTTGAGTGAGTGTTGATACAAAATATTTACACAAGATAAGCTTTTTAGGATTATGGAATGACACAAAAATGCACTTTAATTTGTCCTAATTTAAATTTGTATGTTTAAAATATGAAAACAGTAATATTCTTGATTGGTCGACCTATGTACAAAATTGTAAAGCCACAAGGAAATGTAGTTCTCAAAGTTCTACAAGCTGTTACGGTATATACATGTTCTTTAAGAAAGAAAAACGATGAGTTGGATGGAGTAAGTGAGTATAAATGTATAAAAGGTATATATTTTTTACGCAGCATTCATTTTCCAGACGAGGAAAGGAAATCAAAGCTGGACGCAAAAGAGAGCATTGGATAGACTATGCAGATGATAAGTTTGATCAACGGTTTCTTGATGAAGCCAAGGTCGTTTTCAAAGTCCTCTTTTTATACATTCCTTTGCCAGTGTTCTGGACATTGTTTGACCAACAGGTTCTCAAATGCTCATTTCATGGTTTTTTAATTCATTAAAAAAATATAAAGAACAAGCCATTTAATCGTGGTTTTGTATTATTAGGGAAGTCGATGGACCTTTCAGGCGACGCGTATGAATGGAAAGATCTCGGGTGGTTTTGGAATCAAGCCTGATCAAATGCAGGTCGTCAATCCCATTTTGGTCCTCTTGTTTATTCCCGTATTTGACCGGGTAATTTATCCTCTCTTGGCAAAATGTAATCTCCTAAAGAAGCCACTGCAGCGTTTATCTGTTGGCCTATTGTTTGCTGGTGCTTCTTTTGTTGTGTCTGGAGTTGTTGAACTGTTCTTGGTGGTAAGTTCAATATGTCTACACAAAAGACAATGAAATATTATTATGAGCTATTCTCATCGTTGTATTTTCGTTAAATATTCCCAGTCCACCTATGCAGTTGAATTGGCCAAAGGTGAATCGAGTCTTCATATTGTCAACACCTTGCCGTGTACCATCTTGGTTGACCCGACAAACGACAAAGGGTTTGCAAGACCAGATATATTACCAAATGAAATGTACATTTATGAGTCAATTGGGACAAGGGACTACAATGGCATAAACATCAGCCCAAAAGGGGACTGTGGAGGTGTAATATTTGATGACTTAAACAAGTACACCTATACGTTGAAGTCGGAAAATGTATGCCCTTTCACAAACACATTATTAAAAATGTATTTATCATATTATGCGTTGTATTCATTCTGTACTTTTCATTACATTTCCAACGTAGGCAACAACTTTTGTTATCTCACAAGATTTGGCCACCAAAAGAGCAAAAATTACTAAAATTGAGGAACCGGAAGACTTGGAAAAGTCGGAAAGTGGTGATCCGAAATTCAGGTTAATGAAGTACAGAGATAAATAATCCTTTCATTTTATTGAATTAATAATAATTTCAATGTTTCATTTCTTCCTAAAGGGTGGCGTTCATAGGTTTTGATGATGTCGCTGGCCTGAGCTTCGAAATCGATGGTGAAAAGCAGGCCCTACGGTTTACACCCGGCGTCACAGATCAGTCCACTGAATTCAGGGAACTAGAACCCGAGAAGTATACCATCATTACAATGCTTTCAATATTATCCCATTATCAAGTTTTCTTAACTCATATTTCTGTCACACTCAAGGTATCGCATGTCAGTGGTTCATAGTAAAGCTCCAGGCGGAGTTACATTCGCCATTGAGATGGATATGAAACTGGGTGGATGCTATACTGCTACTGTTGTTCGTACTGGAAGTGGGGAGAACGATTACGAAGTCGGATTTCATGAAATAACGTCACCAAACTCTGTTCACATGCTTTGGTAAAGCTTAAAAGCATTCATTTTTAGGATCATTATCACTTTTTCCAATATTATCCATATCAAGTGTAGAAGTTCACATGGAGCGCCTAATTTTCATGATTATAGGCTTTTGCCACAGTTCGTCATAATGACAGCCGGTGAAATTATGTTCTCCATCACGATCATGGACTTTTCATACACTGAGGTAAGAACTTTGCACAAAAAATGGTCATTAAATGGCAAACTATGTCAAAGTAATACTGAAGTTTATTATGCGGAGAATGACAATAAGTTTTTCCAAAACAGTCTTGTCATTCGATAGCTCGTACTCTACTGATCATTTTGATACCAAAAAATTTTATCGCTCGGGTCGGTTTTCTCAAGAATCAGAGGCGACGACAAAAAATTTAAGCCAACGTGATCAGTAGAGTAAGAGCCATAGAATGACAATATGCTTTGGGAAGAAATGTCAGTCTGTGTTAATATTCCAATTTCTTGCCGATTTATAATCATGTGAATAAAACTTTTCCAGTCTCCTCCAAACATGAAGAGCGTCATGCAGTCTGCTTGGTATGACTCATATTTTTTTTCAAAATGATATTTAGATACCTTAAATATATATCAGATCTCCATTTAATATTTTATTTTAATTTTAGGTTAATGACAGTCGCTTTCGGCAATCTTATAGGTAATCTTATATAATCTTATATAATATTATAATATCTTATATAATATAAAATATATATTAATTTCTTTTCTGCTCTTATCTAGTTGTGATAATCGCGGAAGCCAAGATATTTAAGGAGCAGGTACGTTGATAATAGTTCGTAATTGAGGACACATCCACTTTTACTTGTATAAATATACGTATATAGGTAATAATTTTCCCTTTACTTTTTCTTCCAGTGGAAAGAATTCTTCCTCTTTGCCGGTATAATGTTTGCCGACCTTATCATCTTCACCTACATGGCATACATTTACAAACCCACTGACAAGTTCTGGGAACGCGACGACAAGAAAAATGAGGATGAGGACGAAGATAAGAAGGGGAAGGATAATGCAGCTTTAGATAGGAGTGAATAACTTCGTCCTCCTGGAGAATAATACCTATGTGATATATGTGATGATTGATGATGTTTTCAGGATAATTATGTCAGCACTTATAAAACGATATTAATCAACGATATTGTAACATTATTTTATGCAGTGATCAGTTTAAATCAATTTTATGTAATTTAAAAACGGTACATCTGTTATATTTCACTCTTTATAAATATGTACATAAACAGAATAATAATTCTTTCTAAAATATTAGTTTAAAAACTTCTTCCAGTCGAGTAATGTATTGACGAGCATAAAAATATAAGTCAGTAGACACCGCAAATTATCATCAAAATACTGCATGAAAGGCATGATGACTAACTGATAAGTATCATAAAATTTCTCATAAAACACATTCCACTGTCTTCTTTGTTTCCTCGGTCCTATTCACAAACTTATGTATTTAAGCAAACTATATGAGGTGATGAAAACTTTATGCAAAACAAGATACGGAATACCTTATGCTGTACCTGTTGTATGGCCATGATTTTTTATGGTTATGACAATGACTCATTCACAAAAACAGCAAAATGATCGTATTCAAGCAGTTCTCTCAACTCTGTGTTACTAATTGAACATTTGTCCTTTAGAATTTCCCGTGCCACATATATGTACATACAAGGATTAAATGTAGGGTCTGATCTTCATCACTTTTTTTGCTGAATACACAAGCGATAATAAATTTATATTTATTCATGATTCATATAGGCGTCTGCACTTGTACCTGTCAATTTCTTCCAGAGCTTGGGAAATAGGCAACCAAAGTAAATAATTGAATCGGAATTTAATAGATTTTAGTAAAAGAAGATGTATGGATGAATGGCATTGCATTTGAGTGACTCAATGTGTATAAATATGTCGAAAAAACATCTGCAGCTGCATTCAGCAGCAGTTGCGGTAGAAATGAAGGATAAAACCTAAAATTTAGTAGTTTCACATCATCAGCACTAGACACTAACCATTGCATTGCTCTGCAATAACGATTTGACTTGTCCTGTTGACACACAATGTATAATATTACATACGTGTACATAATAGCTATAGCAGAACTCCCCATGATGATTCAATTTTCTGGATAATCTTTATGCTATGCTTAGTGCTCAAACCTCTCTACATTGGTTGTGTTGCATAAATGACGATGTTGGTGACGGCTATACAATCTCTTTTCTTTGGCACAGCCTATACTACATAATATATTGAACTGGCAGATAAATAAATGCATCATTTGAAAACCGGGAGTGTTACCGTGCAGACTTGAGAAGACATTCAATTTTTAGAATAATCTATCATAACCCATAACTATCCTTTGCTAGTTATTAGCACGACAACCCAAACCCAACCAAGTAAAAACTGCTAAAATATGGCAGACAGCAAAAGTTTGAGCACTGCAAACAATGACTTCACAACCGGCCTGTATCAGGTATGTACATATAAACATAACTTTCAAAGGGTGCAGACTTTTGTAAAACTGTTTATACCTTTGCATACACTATACGAATGATGTCTACTTTAACCGCAGGCCCTGTTCCCATCATTGTCGTCGGGAAATTTGATATTCTCGCCATTTAGCTTGCATGCAGTACTTGGAATGGTTGGTCAAGGTGCCAAAGGTGACACCAGGACTCAAATACTGCGAGGCCTTAAATTCAATGAAGACAATGACGAAGCAATTGGGAAAAGCTACAACTCTGTGATTAGCGGCTTCCAGGTAAATTTATGTGAAAGTACTGTTTTATGCAGAGGACATCAGTACAAAAATAGCATTTCTGTATAGAACTTTTGCTTACAAAAGAAACACAAGTTTGAATGTTTATTTTTGTTCATAAACAGGCAGCCAGCAGCCCGGAAACATTTACACTATTAACCGCAAACAGGGTTTATAGCCAGGTCGGTTTTGGATTAAATCAATCTTTTGTGGGCCGTTTAAAGGAACATTTTCAAGCTGATTTTGAGCAGTTGGACTTTTCGTCATCGGATAAATGTAAAGAAGCTGCCGACAGAATAAACAAGTGGGTAGAGGACACGACCAACCAGAAAATCAAGAACCTTATCAGCCAGGGTATTTATCCATAACTTATGTTCATAAATACTGGATATACCTATCAGCACAAGTGTATAACATATGTATGTATATAAAGTCCTGACAGACAAACTCCTTCAAATGATATTATTTTATGGTAAATTTTAGATGCCTTGGGGCCTTTGACTCGTCTTGTTCTTGTCAATGGCATATACTTCAAGGGCTTCTGGGAACACCGGTTCGATCCAGACCATACTTCCAAAGCACCGTTTAATGTTACTGACTCGAAGAAAGTCGAGGTTGACATGATGTTCAAGCGAGAAAAGTTTGCTCACGGAGACCTCCCAGAGTTGGATGCCGTGGCGGTAGCCTTGCCTTACAAAGGTGGCCGATTGAGCATGGTTATTATTCTCCCGAACACTGTGAATGGTCTGGACAGAATTCAAAGCTCCATTGGAACTATTCTCCAGGGCGGCAAAAGCCTTGTGGGCGAGAAGCTGTCGGTACCCCGCCACAAAGTTGAAGTCAGCCTTCCCAAATTCAAAATCGAAGCCACTATTGGGAATTTGACGGAGGTGTTGCAAAATGTAAGGAACTAGAAATATTTTGAATATACGTTCAGCACATAACGATACTTTGCAATAACGATATTTGTTCACATTTAGTTGGGAATGACAGCCATGTTTTCATCGGGTGATGCTGATTTTGGGGGAATTCCTGACGGACCCAATCCCGGTCTTTTTGTTTCCAGTGTTATTCAGAAAGCGTTTATTGAAGTGAATGAAGAAGGAGCAGAAGCTGCAGCGGCAACTGCTGCGGTTATGATGATGCGATGCATGCCTATCACCATCCCATTTATGGTGGACCGTCCATTTTACTTTCAAATTGTGGACCACGCCAACGGTGACTTGGTTCTGTTTTCAGGACACTGCAATGATCCTACACAATAAAATCAAACTTTTCTCCGAAAAAAATCCTTGAATTGTATGGAAAAAGGTGGTTACCTCTTAGAATGAAAACAATAAGACCAGTAATTAAATAGCTCCAAAATATTCCGTCCTAATCTAACCGGAGAGTATATGCGAAATTGTAGCTTTCAATAGTTAACAAAATTTTCATCACATGATGTAGAAAATTTTACACTTAAACTTTAAAGGTGCTTAATTTTAAAAAGAACTGTTTAATTTTAATTCTGATGTGATATCAAAACTACGGTTCTTGCCAAGTATTACATTTACAGTAACTCAATTACTAATCCATATTGGGTTACCTTATTTGAATTTTTATTTGTTTGACTTATTTTTATGAAATACAGTATTATACTTTACCTTGAATAAGGAAATATAAAATCGTTTATTAAAATGTATCATTGAGTGCACAAGAACAAAAAATGCAATTACACACAACCAACCCCAATGCTACTTTTTCACTTTGGAGCCAGCCTTCTTCTCTCTGACTTTTTAGAAGCAAGTGGTACATCTGATGGGCATTCCAGAAATTCTCGGGTTCTGTTCGAAAGTTTTACCAGTTCATGGAGGAACTTTTGAACGAATCGTAATTGTCCCTTGAATTGATTTTCCTTCAACTGCATAAAACATACATGAGTTACTTACACGTAAATAATTCTGAAGAATGATTTTCCAATGTGCGACAAATAAAAACATTACCGTCACCGGTTGCTTCATTTCTTGACAAAGCAATAAGTACAAATTGTAAATAGCCGTTTTGGGAATATGCGAGACTAGGAGCTCCCGACTCAATCCATCTTTCAGCGCAAGCAAGTTATCTTGTCGTCTCCAGGTGGAAACTTGAAGTTGATTTTTATAGTCATCCATCGTGCTTAGATAAGTTTTACATGAAATATCCTCTGCTTTGCTTTTCTAGAGATAAATCAAGACGATTAATTCACTCCTCTGTTGTTGGAGAAATGTTTTTGTGGAGTTAATTTTGTGTGCGTGAAAATTAGTAACCTGAATTATTTCAGTCAACTCCTTTTCCAGTTGGAAGGCCATTTCTACCTGCTGCACCGTTTTTTCTACATACTTCTCTCGTATGCTTTTAAGTTCATTGTAACGGGCAATCACATGAGAAATTTCTCCGAATTCTCCGTTACTTTCCTCCACAACCAATTGCATAAATTCGCGATAAATCTCCGAATTTTTTAGCCTTTCCTCCAATTCTACCTGTAATTCGTTCAATCGGACCAGCTCTTTTTTAAGACGATTTGTTTTGCGGATCGTTTCGTATAGTTCGTTCTCATATTTCGCATTCATTTTCTTGTCAGCTTCCTGTTTTAACTTGGATGCCTGCAACACATAATAGTTTGCATTAAACCCTATCACCTATAATATCCGGTGAAATCATTGACGAATTTTCATGTATGTGTGTATATTATGGTTTACCGTATAGTAGCCATCAAAACTGGACATGAACTTTTGAACCAAATCATTTTTCTCTGAGCATAATTGCCAACGAAGTGTAAACTCTTTCTGCTTTTCAGTGTAATCTTTTCTGGCTTCGTCCAATAAGTTGTCAAGTTCTGCAACTGCCCTGTACTCTCGTTCCAATTCAGTTGATGGGAGAGAATACGTTTGACATTGCAGAAGAATTTCATCCGGTTGAGGAATTTCGCTAGGCAAAACAAATATGCATTTAATCTTTGTACAAATTATAGTATGCTTGCATGTTGCATGCAGTAAGAATGAGTAAATTCCGCTCACGACTCGATAACATCAGCTTTTGCTTGCAGAAAAAATGTTCCAACAAGATTTCTCCTAACTCTGTCCCAACCTCCCAAAAGCTCCATTGCGTTTTGTCTTCGCAATAGGATTGATTTTTCTTTAAATATTTTTTAAAATTCAAGATGCAGTTTAGCATATCAATAGAGACTGGGCAGTATATATTTTTACAAAATTTTATGAGGAAAGATATTTTTGCTAAGCTTTATCAATAATTACATCCAATATCATTTTTTCTCCATTGTTTGTTAGGTCGATACTCACTCCATCATGCATAATTCTGTCTCTCATTTTCCTGGCGTCATCTCCCTTCTTGTTTGCTAGTGAGTGCGACTGAATTGGTTAGATAAAATCAACCGCAAAACCTTTGTAACAGCAGTTTAAAGCAAAGTTTTCTACTAAAACGCTGAATACTATAATAATAATACACTACTATGTGTTTACCTGTCTATCAATGTAAATTATGTAGTATAGTTGTAATCTATAAATCTCATGTCATGCCGAAAACGCACATGAAATTAACTTGGGCTGCAACTTCCTTTTGTTAGTTCCTGAAAACGAAAGAACACTATTATGCATTACAAAAGCTTTTGTAGCAATTAGTATGGTGTATATAATGGTACCAGTCCACATCATCTTATTAATGTAGCATATGAAAAGAGCAAGTTTAGTGTGCTATACAGGATAGAATGCGCAAGTTTAATCGTTATTTGCATGCTGTAGCTGTTGCTCATTTTAACGTTACACTAACTACTATAATAGCCTAAACCTTGAACTGCCGTAGTAAAAATGATTATGATGAAGAAATGCCATCAAGAGCTCTCTCGACATTTGCAATGTTGCAGCGCATCTGAAGCAAAAACCATCTCCTTTTAACTGCGCCAAGAGCAGATGAAGCATTTATCAACCTCTGCTGAAGACTCAACGTCCTTCGATTAAAGGACGCCTTTTGTCGTAGTTCCATTTTTGTATTTCTAACTGAATTAAGGTACGTACATTTTTCTATATACATTTTCCATGTGCACTGCATTGTCGGGAGAAATTTTGTGACTTGCAGCATCTCATTTAGTTTTTCCATTTCTGAGTCATAAATTGATATATTAGGAATATAATATTTTATGTGAAGTGCATACGTCATTGGAAACGTCATTTATTTTATAGAAAAGGAATTTGTTATCAGAAAAAATTTGTTGATGTCGTCAGTATTGCATTTAGTGAATGCATATTTATGAGCAAATTTCTTGCATGTTCCATGTTATTACGATTGTGTAGGATATTTTTATACCTTTAAAAATTATATATACTTATGTTTGTTCACGTTCCTTATAATTACACGTTATTGTTGTTGTTCATCCTTTTTTATCTTGGAATGACGAGTTTAAAGGACAAGCGGTGCTGCATGATATTTATGAATTAAAACAAAGAGGAGAGGCAGAACTGCATGTTGTAAATGAAAAGAGGATCTCATTGAGCATGATGACCATAGGACTCTGAGTAAAACTCATCATGTGTGTACTTAATATCATACTACGTAAGCATATCTACAAGTGCCATACTGGCTGTCGCTTTCATCTAAAAGCAAAATATTATTAGTAAAAAATTGTAGAGTCTGCATAAAAATAAAAGCTGACTGAGCAAGCATACCATTTCTGTCTAGTCTACGTCTCTGTATCTGTCAAAGCTCCTGCTCCTGCTCCTCCACATGAAACAAAAAACACAGCTCAAGCAAATCATTGATGTCCATGTTATGCTAGTACCCATTGTGTACTGACAATAAGAACGTACTGCGTACTACTATGTATATTGGAGGTAGTAACTTGCAAGCAGATCATATCGTGTTTTAAGAAGGAATAAAAAATACTCACAAAATGATTATGTTTGTGAGTTGTGTCAAAGTACGTAACAGAGTAAGTTTATTTGTGCATACGGTGCAAAGCATTGTACCTACACTAAACACTTGACGTTGTGTTAATGTGTTGATAAACAAAATTACACCTACGTATGATCATCTTGTGAGGAGCTTTTTACTCACAGTTCACAGATTATTCGTGATGATTCAAGGATCGTTTGCAGATTACAAATTGTAGCTAAAACCTAACAAATTAGTAGACACATGAAAAATTAAACTTTACAAACCATTTTTCTTAGCTCAAATTTTTTCATTCCAAAAGTCACTAATTTGTGTCTCAAATTATTAAAAGACTGGCGACAAACATAGCATTCTGATACCGAAACAAACAATTTTGCAAATTGTATTTGAGCAAAGGCGTGGATTCCAGCAATAAAAAGTGGGCTATACGTGACAGTTTCGAATAATGGGAATTATGTCAAAAATTGCTGGATATATTCTAGCGAACAAAAGTGCATGTGATGACTGGTGACAAAAAAGTTTCGTGCAAAATACAATTGCCTGTTGTGTTGAGTTTAGCTTGACGTATTTGCTCACGCAAAAACTACCATCAAGTGATACCAAATTCAAAGCCTATAAAAGTATTAGTACTATATCTCCCGAATTGTGGGATTCATAATATATTGTCCAATCTGTCAAAGTAACCTCCGTGTACTTGTCAAATGAATAAATCTACACAAAGAAAATATTTTATTTATGCGGATTCAATCTATACTTATCAAAGTATTGAGGTCACAAGACTGAATTGCTCACAAGACGCTTTAATTTTTAATGATAGTGGAACCAAGATAAATTAGGTACTCATAAGGAAGGTAGGCAGGCATTGGTAGAGCACAACGGATTCTTAATTCAGACAGTGTTTATTTCCATGAAATTCACAGTTTGTGACCGCTGAATAATACCCTTTTTGAGAATTGGATTGGAAACCCAGATTTTCCCGTAAGTTAAAAAAATTACAACTCACTTTAAGTTCTTTCTGTTTACATATTGTACAAGTGCCACTTCAGCAAGTTTTCCTAGAAATTCTGTTTGTTCTTGTCTTTATGGCTTATCGCCAAAGAGTATGGTGGAAAAAGAGGTTGTGTAAAAAGGTATAAATACCACGTAAAGTTGTAAAAATAAGAATTATTTGTTTCATATCGCACGTATGTATAAAAAATTAGTCATTTGACTGGGGCGTCCTTCTCTCCTCTTCACTTCATCCACCTTCCGAGCACCATGCGATCTGGAATTTCTCTTATTGCGTCACAGATTTTATTTTAAGATGTTTCCAGTCAACAGATTCCTGATGATTATCTGGTTGCATGAACATTGAGTTAATGCACATTGCATGAAAGCGAAAGTTACATAAACTTTTTTTGTTCTATTTCTTATTTTCAATCACCTATACACACAATAATACGTATCCAATACTGTGTAGGTAATAATATTCAAATGGCGATAGGTGTGATGCGTATATTGAATTTTTAATTATTCTATTATTGAATCGCATTCTGACTTATTTTTAAGCAGTCCATTAATTCTCACTTTCATTTTACTAAAAGCATTGTTTCCTCATATTTATGAAGCGTTAAATCATTTTTGGCAGAGGCATGCAAAAATCCTTCAATTCATACCAACTACTAGTACTGAATTGCTCATCATTGATCTTGTACGTGTTGGCTGATAAGGTGTTCAGCGCTTGAAGGTTACTCTTTCATAATCAATGAATTTTTACGTGACTATTTAGGCGTACCGATTAAGAGCAGGACTATGAAAACAAAGAGATTTATGTCGTACAGGAAATAATTTGCGTTAGTTAATTGGTATTGCTATCTAGGTACTGCTGCAATTTCATCTGAATCCATTAATATGATTAGAATCATTCATTAGTATGTTACTAGCTAGAGCATTAATCATTCTCATTTTTGTCATTTCTTGATAGGATACGTTTATACACGTCACTTTGTCAATACACAAAGCTGTAAGTTGTTCAGTTTCTACAACGTCATTAATTAGTCACCAAAATGCAATAATAAAATAATATACTTGTGCTTGGTGAGCCCATGTTTCACTTTTCTGATGATTCATACAGTCTATTTATACGAACATAATATTCCTTTGTTCATGCATGAAATCCGAATCATAAAACAAAATAAAAATTCCAGGATTGCGTCCGACATTAAAACAATAAAATCAGTACAGCACAACAAGCTTTGTTCAAGAATTACAAGAAAATGAACTATTTAAGGATATATGACTTCAAATGAAAGAAATAGATAAAAATGTTCAGGCATGTTTAATTTTCCACATACATACACCCATGTTAACATCTGGCTGACAACTAATTGTATGCAGTTGTAGGATATTAACATTAACCAAAATAATGTTTTCATGAAGCTTGCAAGCAAGAGATTAGTAAACCTACATACATAAATGAAATGGAAAACAGTTGTTGCTTCCAGTTCAAAATAAATAAATTTACGCACCACTTGATCATTCGTAGTAGTGGCGATGCTAAAAATGTTTGTTCGTGATTGAAGAAAAAGAGTAGTAGTACCTACATACTTGTACTCATTGGAAGTGGCCATAAAAATGTGAAGAAAAACAGAGCTGCATAAACCTTACAGCGAGTGTGGTTGGTGGTAAATTATAGAATCATTCTTAATCATGCATCTGCATCATAATACATTTTATACCTCATGTGGGAATGAATACTTGAAATTCGAACGTGAATCTGAGTAAGAGAATAAACACTCATGAGTGAATGAATCAGGATCATCATCATGATGATGGCAATCTTGATACGTAGTAAACTTAGAAGCGTTACTACAAAAAATCTGTCTGACTGAACTGCATTCGTTGTCGTTCTTATTAATCTTACAAAATTCATGGAATGAACTGGATTGGCTGATATTTCTAAGAAACGAGACAACAAAAAATAAAACATACCTACACATGCCAGACAACATTCATAAATCAAGCACATGCAATCTTGATTTGGGATTACTGGATGTCCAGCATAATGTATTTTAAATCTGGATGTATCACCATTTAATATATTGTTGGAAAAGCTTAGATGGTTACAAAGCAATCTTAAACTTGAAACAATCGAACGTTTTTCTTTTCTACTACTGATTTACGTTCGAGTTGCACATCAAAGATTTTTTCCGTCCTCATTCTTCTTTTGGACGTCGTTTCGACAGCATGTATCCATAATTTATTAAGCTTTTATTGTTATACTCATGTAGTTTCCAATGTGCACTCTTTGCCAGCGTCATTGTCAGATTCATTATTCAGTGATTTGTGCAGTTCAGTTTGCCTTTAGCATTTTCCCCAATTTCATTATTTCGTTTTGACTCCAGATAAAAATTCGTGGATCTTCATATCTTCTCTGGATAAATCTAATATCGGTAGGTCATGCCAATTCAGTTACTATAAACGGTGTTACTAGTCGTACATACATGTCATCAAATTGTGAAAGTTGTGGAAATAATCAGGATATACGCAGCAAGCTTTCGTATTTTTTCATTATTTTCTTGCTCACTCTGCGCTGGTGAGTAGGTACTGCAGTAGCCGTCAGTAAGTCGTCCATTCCCGAAGAAACTTGTTTTCCACATGAAAAATTCAAAGCCAGAAAAGTCGACAACCTTACGTAATATTAAAGTAGTTGTATTAAAAAACCACTTTGGTCGCTGTGGGCTTTTCTTTCAATGTACAAACGCGCACTTGTGTTTTGCTACATGTTTGCCACAAACAAAACAGTAGCAAAATGACCTGCGAAAATCGAGTAAATTGTTGTACGTGTAGATCTGCAAATGGGGATGATACACAATCATGACGGCTCTCATTATTGTCAGGATGATTTGAAAAATAGTTGTTACGTATAGTATGTATGTATGACGCTTGCCATAATAAATTTGTTCTATTAGCAAGCTTTTCTCGTGACTGTTCACACAAAATAGGAACAAGTCAGAACATACATGGAAAATATGTACCTACCAACATATATTATTATACACGTAGGTATTTTTTATATGTACGTTGTTTGTCGCATCAGTGCAAAACGCCCTTAGATATCAACACGGTCTGTGTGTCTTGAGTGTCTTGCCACTTGTACACGGGTTTCCGTATTTTCTCATTTTTATGTGATATTCTGCAAAGAGTCTAGTACTGACTACGACTCATGTTGCATGAGAATTGGTTCTCTAACCGTATAAACGGTTTTGTGTACACTGTAACTCTCTGTGACAAACGAAAACGTTCCTACACTCTCCAACTCATCGTCACAGATCAATCCCAAGAGAACGCATCGCATTATCACGTATCCCAACACACACACACGCCGAGGACAACCCAATTGTAAATATCACTTGCCAAGCTATCAGATAATTTTTACGATGACACTTCTGCAGTTACTCACCACTGCCATTACCACCGACGACTTGCTCAAATTTTATATCTTATACTCCTACATCTACTAGAAGAAGCAGGGATAGTCATAGACAAATAGAAATATCCACTGTACTCCACTACACACATTATCATCATCATCATGCCAAATTAACATCCTTGTCACTCTTTTTCACAACTCCAATACAAGGAGCAAAGTACTGAAAAGTTTCATGAGTTCACTTTACATTTTACATTCACATCCAAAAGTAAGGCACTTTTGTTGGGAGAAACCGTACGCATATTATTAAACACGACGACATTCGCTGCTGCCTGTGTGTCCCATCATTATAATCCAAGCGACTAGTGGTTGCTTCACTTTTTGTTGTGATCGTTCACTTCTGTTAAAGTCTTATAGTCTGTTAAAAACTGGGAGCTTTGATGTGAGTGACATTGCCAAAATACACATTGAGAGTTGAGGTTTTATTTGTAGAATCATTTCTCATGAAGCAAAGGTCGAAAAAATCAATTCTAAATTCCACTATAGACTCAGTCAGTGTCTATTTTAAAGTGTCTGCTGCTGTCGTCGTAAGTCTATTAAAGAAGTGAGAAACTTTTTATATTCCTATAAACCAAAGTGTGTCATGCTGACAAAAGTAGATTTGATTTTAGATGAAAGTTTGAATTGCTATGAAAATCGTACTTGCATAGCTATAGCTTTACATTTATTAGGAGACATTGAATTTTACATTACTACTTGCACACAGAAAATTGCAAAGTCAAGATTGAAGTGATCTGATGAATGTGTGTAACTTTAGGTTCCATTATAGCGCATCCGGTGAATTGAATTGAATAGGATTTCTGGTAATACTGACTTTTACAAAATTGCTAACCTGAACAGCAGAAATAGCAAAGACGTGTCTTGGCATTAATTAAGTTAACATATTTTGGTATTGCATTATATTAGACGTGTCAGTCAGAGAGTGAAAATTGGTTGTGAAGCATCTTTTACAGAACAAACAAAAAGTTTACGACAGTCATTGTCACGTATGAAAATATGAGTCATCTCCGGTCTCAGCGTTTTAATAACAATACGTGTAGCTTATTCAGTCTATGAGTACAGTATGGTTGTATGACTCGACTACTTATTTGTATGTTCATAGTATCCGCTAAAATTTATATATTTTTTTACATTTTGCGCAGATTTAAAATCTATTCCTACTTCATTAAAGAAGTTTCAATCGGAGTGAACTAGTGGAGTCAGAAGGAGAAGCAAACAAGTAAATTGGCAAAATGATTTGCTCAAAGTCAACCTCACTATTCCTACGTCCCAGTGTGGTCCTTTTAGGACTATTCATTGTTGCATCATGCGGGACCAGTCTACTGGTCCAAGGATCTCCAATTCCACAACAGTTCGAAGAAACCCTAAATAACGCTGCGAAAACAACTGATGATTTTATCACGAGAACGAAGAACACTTTCACGGGGAAAGCAGATCCAAAGTAAGATTGAAAAAAATATTGTACTTGTTATGAAATGATAAATTATGCTCTTTATAGCATATTATATTAATTGTGTAAATTATTTTGACCTTTAGCACTGCCGGTGGACTGAGTCATCTTGAACTCGCAGCCGTTATTGCTGGTGCCGTAGTACTGGGATTCATTGCCTTCTGTTGCATTGGCTATTGCCTCTGCGAGTGTGTTAAGGAATTGATCTGTTGCATTTGCTGCTGCAAGTGTTGTCGTGATTAAGCTAAAGGAAAGCTATACGTCTAAACTCATTTAAAGTTGATTTTCTCTGTCATATGAAATTGTCCCGGATTGGAGCCTATGAACTATACGTCATCGGATTCATTTTAATCACATAATTAATTGAGTATTACTAATTTTAATTAATTTTCTATGCAATTTGTGGTGTGATAGGCGTCCAAAGTATTTTTCCTACATTGTTCAGATACATGTTTTCGTTTCATTCTTTGAAAAGTGAGAGTACATGGCAGCTAATGCTAATGTAACGTTTATGAATTCTTATGCCCCATGTTGAGAATGAGTTAAATTTAATTTTATGTAACAATCAGTGTGATTTTTTTGGAACTGTATTTAGTTCGCCAAGAGCTTGATAATCAATATTGTTGAATTTGAAACAGATAGTGTAGATTTTATAAATAAATTTTATAGTAAACTAGAACGTTGCGGATTAATCGAGTATTATTGTTCTAAAAATGTATACAAAATACCGTTTCGTGTGAAACCAGAACCAACATAAGGCCAATTTTAATCGGATTTGATCGTTTTGATCTTTTTGTGTGCTGAATTTTAGAAAACGTGTTAAGCTGTAACCTATTATTTTGGTTTTGTAAACATTTGAACAAGTGGACGAAATATGTGCGCAAAGAGGCAAAATGATCATACAAAGATCAAATTAAGTTTTACTTTTACCCAAATATATATGACATAAAAATGCTTTTATGCTTTTTATAGTGCCTGAATGTAAAGATGTAAAAATGTGTTAAATCGTCCCTTACTATTTTTGTAAATGTGTTTATATAGGATTTGAAATCCAACAATAATCATAACGGTGTTCACACTTACAGCTTCATTATACCAATGATCTGATATATATTGTATAGAACATAAACTACAATAAAAATAAGAATAATAGTACATACATACAAAGTAACGTAATTTTAACCATTTATTAAATTAATGCGTGTCATCCAGTTATTATTATTATTATATAGTTTTAGCAATAATTACAGTTTTCACTTTCATATTTGATACACACAACAACAAAAATAATCAAAATATCTTTATAAATAAACAAATGCTAAACTGCAAAATAAAAATGTAACAATTTTCTTTCCGAGAATAAATAATTAAGTCGAACATAAAAAGAGTATCTTAACATTTGCAATTGCCAGTATCTTTGTGTGAGTGATACTCATTTCTTTGCAGACTCAAGTTTCTTTTCCATTTCAGGAGGTAGATTCCATAGACCGCATACTCTGTTCGCTGGCACAGCGGTATCCAACATTTTCGGTGGATTATTTTTACTCGCAAAATCTTCCATGATTGTAATGAATTCGGGGAGTGTTCTTGTTAGTCTTGGATTGAACTTCTTCTCTTCTCCTATCGTGGAACATGTTCTACCTAAAATAAAGAATTAGATTAGACGCATGCGTGATATTGTTGATTATGCTTCGGTCATCGTACTATCCTCATGTCATTTATTCATACCTTTGTAGTCGTGTGCTGGGTAAACTATGTAATCGTCAGGTAGAGTGAAAATTTGTGAACGTACAGATTTATACAAGGCAGTTGGACATCCTCCCTGGAAATCTGTCCTACCGCAGCCTCTAGGCAGAAACCAGAAATTAGCGAATGGAAGATATTTTCGCAAAACAATATATTCAATATTAAAATTGATAATTATGGTAAGGATTTTTGTACCTAATTAGTAAAGCATCGCCTGTAAAAATCATTCGACCATAATGAAAGACTAAGGAAATACAACCTGCAGTATGACCTGGAGTATAGCGAACCTACAAAAAAATCAATTGGTTATTTAATAAAGAAACTATGTGACGCTTGTACCTATTTGAATTGCATGACATGTTTATTATACCTCCAGTGAATATTCGCCCAAACAAATTAAATCCCCGTGACTGACTTTTATATCCGCGTCAGCTCCAGAAGCTACAGAGATTACGCTTAATAATGAATGACCATACAACTGTTTCAACAACCCGGATCCACTAACGTGATCGGCATGTATATGTGTATTTAAAACAAATCTGAGATTTAATTGGAGTTCCTCCACGAGTTCATTGTCTCGCTCAGCCTGATCAAAGACGGGGTCAATTAATAGAGCGTTACGAGTCAGCAAATCTCCTAACAAATATGAGTACGTGCAACTTTCGCGATCAAACATCTGCAGACATTTTTTAGAAATGCTGATTACCACGATAATTCAGTGGGAAATTGTTTGCATATTAATGGCAGAGAAATGATTATACCTGACGAAGAATAAACCCGCTTTCTTTGGGATTGAATTTCTCTCGAATTTCGTTATCGTCACAACCTGCATCACTGTCGTCTCCACTCATTCTTGGAAAATTAATTTAAAGTACAATTTGCCGTTTAGGTGATTTGGGAAACCCAATGGTCAATTCAAAATCATTAGTCCATTTATAACAAAGTTAACCTTTTCAGCCTAAATTTTCAAAATATTTTATTTCCATACAGTACCGTATTTTATTTTGAAGAATTGTACCTTGACTCCCATAAACGTAACTATGTGGCTATGGGTAGGCTACCAATTTTTATTTTTGAGGGGATACCCTTGGCTCCCGAGTTTTCTAAGCCAAATTCATTACGCACAACTCGATTTCTAGTTACTTTTCGAACTACATTTTATTATAACAAAAAAATAAACAACAAAACCATTACAGCTATACAAGTTTACAGCTAACATTTTTACCAACACATTTTATAAATGTACAATAGTATAAAAGAAACACACTACATGTATCACTTTTTAACTTTTCTTACTACTATATTGTGGGAACGGGAACTCAAATGGAGATTTTATATCAATCATTCAATACACATTACTCGACACGACAAGAATGATTAAGCAAATGACAATAAATAACGCAGCACCAAAGATAATAACTTATACAACAACTAAATCTGCCAAAAGACTTTCAGAACAATCGGTTTCGTGAAATTGTACATCCATGTCTACAGAATTTTGACCCGGAGTACTGGCAATTTGGGGATGAAAAGAGCCCGACAGTTCCAGAGAATTTTGTACATCGGAAAGGGGTTGTCTTGTTACGCGAGTCTTTTGTTTAGGCTGCACCAAAGAATACAAATTCAGTTATCAAGCTTATCAAATTAGATATTATACTGAAAATGATTTTGATGAATTCATGAACTTTACCTTTTGAAGCTCTTCATGATATTTTGCATAACAAGAAGTGTCACCTTTCTGAAGACATAGTCTGATGTTACATACACTACACTTTATTTGAGTTTGGCATCTGATCCCATTACTTTTGCATAAAGTACAATCTCCCTTCCCTTTTTTTATCGGAATGTGATATTTGACCGTTTCGGGTTTCGAGGAAACTGTTGGCCGTCCTGGAGTGCTTCTCTCGACTGTATTCTCTTCGAAAATAGCCTCAATAATGCTCAATACAAAATCCATGTATGTGGTATACTTTGGAGATCCAGTCCGAGCGATGTTTTTGTAGACTTGATACGCATTGTAAATAGCCACATCGATGAGGTGAAAAAATACTTTCTTGTACCACTTATAGGTCTTTCTAAGCGTAGCGTATGGTTTAATTGTTCTATCCATACCGTCCACCGTTCCCATCGTCTTGTTGTACATAAGAACAGAATTTGGCTTGAGTCTGGAGTTGTGAGGATTTCGAGCTGTACTATGGGTCATGGCATGAGGCAGAAACGTATTCATCATGATGACCTCCCTCCTATCCATCCATCTAAAATGCATATTAATATTTATTGTTAGCCCTTTCTGCTACTACTGCGTACGGTATATACTACAAATGGAATGTAAAAATAACCTCTCCAGCAGCATCTTGCCGTTGCAATACGTTTTCACTTCTCCTGATTTTAACTTTCCGGTCATTTTCGGCATCCCAATTCGCCTTTTCTGAGCGGTTCCAAGTAGAAATGTCCTATTTTCTAGGAGCCGATGTGCCAGACCTGGGCTGTTAAAAAAATTATCAGTGACAACCTTGTGATTCTTTCCAAAGTACCGTTGGACCATAAGCACCACAGTTGCTCCTCCACGTTTCAAATCTTTGACAAGGGCTGACGGAAGGTTAGTTGACTTTCCTTGGTAGGGAAGAATGTCCAAAACCATTCCGGTTGTACAGTCCATCAAAATGTAAAATAGCAGACCGAAACGAGACCTCTTCATGGGATTGAACTGCTTGAATGATAGTCGTCCCTTATAACCTAGCAGAGATTCGTCGAGACATAGATATTCTCCAGGGATCACGGCATTTCTGAAATTGACTAGCAGATTCTTCAAAAAGTTGCCCAACTTTACGAATCGATCTGTACAATTTGGTGGAACTGCTTGCTTATCGTTGAAATGCAAGGCCGAAAGGATAGCTTCAAATCTAATTATGATCAATAATGAGCATTAAATGCATTAACCGCGAGAAGTTTTATAAAACATTTATGTCATTGTTCATTTGTGTGTACCTGTTTCTGCTCATTTGATCACCAAAAGAAGGGGTCGCAAGGATTTTGTTTTTTGACCAGTACGACTTTATCGACGGTTTCTGAACTAGCCCCATTGCGAGATTAACTCCTACGAACCTCCACAGTTCACAAACGCTGACATCTTTCCACGATGAGAAGGCTTTTGGTGTTGCAGACTTGACTTGCGCAACAAGCTTGTTACTTTCATTGCTGACCTCTTGCAGCATATCATCAGTTACAAACTTCCTCAAAATGGCGAAAGGAGTAGAGTTTTCATTGACATCAAAACTGGGTTGAAATGAAGAAGAACTGGATTGAAATGCCGTATCACCTGGTTCAAACGATTGTCGCCAACTCTCTGGTGCACCAGGATCCTGTTGAATTGCATTTACATATTTAAATATTATGTACATATATAACAAAATATTGATAATTCTGATGTAATGAGGTAAGCCGTACTATATTATCAATTTCCAAAAAACGAAACGGACAAAGTACATCGCAATACCATGCTATACAGGGATGTATGGCTGTTTTGGTAACTGCTTTGTATCTTTGTGCAAAAACATGCATATGGTGGTTACTTAAAACCTTCAAACAATGCTTAACGTTACAAATATACGATGGATCAATGCTCATTGTCATTATCAGCGGAATTTTATTTCAGGCGAATGTGTGAATTAAAATATTGCACGGGATTTTGGAACGTTCAAAATGAAAGACAGGCACGCGTATAGTCACTACATTGAGAGTAGGATTCACAATATAATACATCATGTTTATCAACACTTTTCTTTTCCTTGTTTGACATCAACAAGCTTTTCCTCCATTTCCGGTGGCAAATTGTAAAGACCGCAGACCTTATTGGCAGGCACAGCTTTGTCCAACATTTTAGGATATGGAAGTCCTAAATTTTCCATTATCGACTTGAAGGAATCCAAATCTTTAGTCAGACGAGGATTATACTTCTTTTCTTCACCAACAGATGAGCATGTCATACCTTTCCCCAAAAGAGACAAATCAGTATTTATAATTTACACAGATAGATCAGAACAGCCATATAAGCACCAATAATGCAATTCATGACCCGCTCGCTACCTTTATAATCATGTGCAGGGTAAATCAAATAGTCGTCGGGAAGTCCAAAAATTTGTGAATGTACCGAGTTGTACAAGCTCTCAGAATTGCCTTCTTGAAAATCAGTCCTTCCACATCCCCTGTAAAAATAATATTTCATCAACGCCTTTAGTTTTAGCAAGTGACAGCATCCATTCGTAAACTTGCGCGTATATTTACCAACGCCTTACCTGATTAGCAGAGTATCGCCTGTAAAAGCCATTCGTCCTTCATGGAAAACGTAACAGACGCATCCATTGGTGTGACCGGGAGTTCCTCGAATCTATTTTTAAGGAGAAAGCACAATATTAATACATATGTGTATGACACTAAGAAAGGAAATTCGTGCAAGTTAGAATTAGGAAACCTACCTCGAGGGAGTATTTGCCAAACCCAATGTTGTCACCATGATTTAACTTAACATCAGCATCAGCACCCGAAGCATTTGAAATAACACTTTTCACTGATGATCCTAAAGTCTGCTTCAAGAGACCTGTTCCTGTGACATGGTCAGCATGCACATGCGTATTCATGACAAATTTTAATTTTAGGCCCAAGTCATCTACCACTTTCTTATCCCGTTCCGCTAGTTCAAATACTGGATCAATCAATACTGCATCTCGAGTCTCGGGATCACCCAACAGATACGTGTATGTGCAGCTTTCGCGATCGAATAACTGGAAATTTGATGACATATTACATGCAACTTTACTATAGGGCGATACAGTAGTTAGAATTATGAGAAATGTATATATTTCTTACCTGACGAAATACAAGGCGATTAGCTAGAAAACTGGCCATTCTGCTGATATGTCTATGATCTGGAAAAACAAAAAGACGATTTCAACGCAATTCAAAGTATGTGAATGATGATTTATTATGCACCCAAAGCATGAACCCGTGAATGACTGGAGAAATTATTCTTTTTAATTAAAATCTTGCAAAAATTAGCTTCAAACATATCCCATGAACACAGATCATGCATTAACCACACTGGTTTGGTTCCAAGTTAAATGACTTGATTAAAAGTAAAAGTTCTTTCACTCGTAAAGCAGCAACAATGAACATGCACGGGTGCAGTTGTACGGAACCAATTAGTAAACAAATCAATTTGATCACAAGTTAATTCCACTAACATAATGCAAATATTAAGTAAATACACACATGAGTTTTATAGCGGATTGGATTAAAACAAAAAGCTCAACAAAATTGATACTATAATTGCCTATGTAGTATTCATACATTCTTGAGAAACTAGGCCATCGGAACGGAACAGACCAGCAAATGAGGAGAAACAATCAAGTGCAAATGCACCAAACAATGCGTGACCATAAATAAACATTTTTAGCCAATCATTATGTAAGAATTCACAAAAGCAGCAGTTTTGTTGCATAAAATAAAATAAAAAACACAGGTTGTAGGTATATATTAAAACTCCAAACCAGACCTACCTATAATACTGCTTAAGGATTTCATTCTTGTCAGAATTACGTTTAGCCTCATGATTAGTGATTACTGTTGGCCACTGGTTTGATGATGATGACGAACTCAATCGGTTACGCAACGTTACGCGCAGGAATTTTGTGAATATTGATGTAGGTATTCACACAAGGATAATGATGAGATGATATGAATCTGCTTATTTGAGTGACAAGAGCCACCTTATTTTTTGGTATTCTTGGAATGAGAATCACTGCAAGACGAACAGAATCTTGTAAAGTCGAATGCGGACCAATTAATGTCTTTCTAGTGACCTGAGTTGAAGCAAACAATGTACATAGATAAATACCTCTAGTCGTTGTCAATAAAGATAGTATTGATCAATATTGCAATACATATTATCTTTGAAAACATTGTCAGTACTATTTTTCCTGCCTTTCTTATTCCCAAACTTCGCCATACGATTTCTTCCCACCAGTGATGCATGAATTCCTTGATAACTTGGTGGTTTTGATAGTTAAATGATTATAAATGACAATGTCACGTAATAATGGTTAGCAAAGTCATTTGTATAGTGCATGTATGATACTTTACCTACACGTTTATTGGTAGGACCATTTATAAAAGTTGCTGGACTACAGTGCTATAATACATGCTCCTTTTATTTGAACACATATTCGCAATATGCATACTTCTTTCATGTTTCATGTCGTTTTAATAAAATATAAACCACAAAATGGTGTCCAATTGATTACAAAGACAAGCTTGATTGTAAATTACTTTTTTTGCAACAACAGAGATTATGATATTAAATTAAAAAATAGATATTATATTCATGTGCATAATTTGCCCTTGCATAAATCCCACAAAAACATGACAATGCCAGAGCTGCTCACTTTTGTCATCTACACCGTTGCTGGGAACGTCCTCGACAATGTAAATTGAAATATGAAATGCATCAATGTAGATAATTCATAATCGACAAACAAGATGCTTGGCATTTAAATCAAAATCTTCAATGCCGCAAATTAAAGCGTGCTTTTTATGCAAGCCTTCGCTTCTTCTTCTGGGATATGCAAATACTGTATCTGAGGAATAGAATCAATAGAATTGATTCTTAGCTTCTACCCTTCAGTTATAAACGGTATGAGTGACAATCATCCATCAATGTACCATAATATTATGCACATAATATGCGAACATTTTCCGTGTAAAAATATAAAAATGACGCAACTGAAATATAATCTAAACTTAGTACATCCAATAGAATGGGAGGTTCTAGTCACGGGAAAGGATTAACGATAGTCATCACAATTATTTGGATACAATTTAGGCACTACGAATATGTCATTACTCTTGCTACACAATTCATGCAATTATACTAGGTATTCATCTTCAATCTAATCCAATGTCGGTTACATCCCTTTTATTGACAACAACGGGGATATAATATGGGTCTAATAACTGATAAATGAATAGTTATGAATGTTCAAAGTAAATGCTACGCTGCGCATTAATGCACAGTCAACAGAGTCACTTTTATAACGATACCAAATTAATAATGTTTCATTAAAAAATACACAACTACTATCCGTGATTTCTTACAGTATCAAAATTGACTGAATTGAGAAAGCAACAAAACATTTCACTCCCGTCAGTCAACTTGACAATAAGCTCAACACAAGTGGGTTCTCCAAAATCACATCACCTTTACTGACCTTGAAAACTAATCTTGTGTGCACTCACCATATTATAGTGGTGGGAAAATAATGACAGGTAGCAACAATATTTTGTGCAAGCATGAACCGACAATTTGCTAACAACATAATATTTTTAAGAAATGTGCAGATGAATAATTTTGATTTAGATGATGACAAGTAGGGTCCAAGAAGGTTGAAGCAACTTGGTAGTGTCAATAATGACAGTGATTCTAAGCTAGACCATGATCTGAATGAGCAAATTTGACATTTTTGTTAAACTAATTTCATAAATTGTGTAGGCACATACCTTTGAATTACGCTAGTTCTCTCTAGTGTATTGGTTTCTCACAAAAAATTTACCCTCACGGAACTGGCGTTGTCAATCGTAAGATGTCAAGATGAAAAAAGCTACGACAAGATTTTGTATGCTCCCAGTAATACTTTCTTCACGCGATTTTGATACCTGCTCCCCACGGCGAATTTTGAATAATGTATTGACAAATTATGGGAAACTTCCGATTTACTAATTTTTAATTTGAAGAATATTCCAATCTATCTAGCTTTCAAACTTCTAAAAATTATTTTCTGCTGTCTGCTTGTAAATTACAGGTTGCAATAAATTGTCTCGCTTGGAGATGATTTGTCACACATGAATAACTACTATAAACTATGGACAGAAGGGAATGACAGAATAGCAAATCAGTCAATGTTGAACAATGAGCTTTAAAAACTCTGGCTGCAATATTTTGACTGTAATGTATACTGCTTTTAATTGAATTTTAACCCTATTAAATGTGCAACGTGCATACTATTTTATTGTACTCTAATTCTCACGCTAAACGATAAGCATCTTATGCAAGTTCGATTTCAACCCTGTCAACATTGTCGTCATCAGAGAGATGCTGCGTTACGACAATAATATAATTTGGAAAAGTCACAATACTAATACACGTATAATAATCACCATTTATCGATCCCAAACAATTATGATAGTCAGCTGCAAAAGTCTCTACCATTCATTCACATACCTAATAATCTTGCTTTGTTTAATGCAGTGCTATACTAGGTATTTTTTACACTAAATTAACGCTTGCTGCAATCAAGTGGAATATCGTACACACAACATAACTTCAAGCATAGTTTTTGAAGTGTGTAGCTTGAATAGTATAGACAAGAACTACCAGTGCATGATCATTGCTGAGACAAACATGCTGCGCTGAGGACAAATGTATTCTATTTCTTATAAAATATATTATGGAATGCGAAACCACTTTTTTCCACGACAAAGTTAACTGCTTCACACAATGAAAAGCTCAATTTTTTTCAAAGCTCAAAAGAAGCAGCATCACATTCGCATGAACATTGCATATCGGTATCCTCAGTAAAAGATCCTTTTCCAAATAGCCAACGCATATTATAAACAAAACCACGTTTGCACTCAGAAGAGCTTCCTCAGCTATTCAACAACATGAGCACATGTAGTTGTTTTAACAAGATTTCGTCCTAGACTCTATAGAACATGTTAAAAAAACAACATGCACAGATGTTGGTATATACGCCTTACCACACAAAACTAAGCCATGATAATTTTTTGTTCAAATAGGTATGCATGCATATATGTCTACATTTTTATATCATCTTTATATCTTTTATATTTTCATAATATGCTGCCTGCAAAAAATAAAACGCAAATTTCCCCTCACATTATATGCATTATATAGTGTAGGTAGTTTCTTTTAGGGATATAAAATTCCACGTTCCTCCTGCTACTGCGTATCTGCCTCTTCCACTTTTTTATACCTTATATATAAACCCGTACATGTTTTACTCATAAAAGCACACGTTTGTAGCAATTCCATCGTCATCATCATCATCGTCACCTCCACCATCAATGTTCATGTAGTTCAATGTTTTTGTTATGGATCCATCATCATATGTTTTGGGGAACCTTTGTACTACTAGCACAGAGTTACGCTTTGTCAGGATTTCATATATCCCTACCAACTTCAACAACTGCTTGGTGCTCTGTTGCTGAGCCAAAAGACAGTTTTTTGTGCAATAATATCACACAGTTTTGTGCTCACTACACCAAGAGTAACAGCAAGAGAAACAGCGCAGGCAAAGGAGAAAAGTGATTTTTGCTTTGCCTTTTAAACTAAATATCGTATTTTTGCAATTTATGCATCTTAACTATTATCATTACATTTTGCTTGTGAGCATTCGTAGCAGACGTTTTAATTGAATTGTGCAAAACTGCTACATGTGTGCACATTTATTTTAAATGTCTCAAGTTACATTATATAAAAAATATCATTCAATAAAAGTTTCGACATATATAAATTGTTTTACTATTTGTTGAAAAAGTGCGTACTCGTTAATTTTTATGTGAATTTCCAGAGAGTACAGTGCGAGTTTGTCAGCATTGATCATCAATGTTGTGAGCACTTCGCTAAGCTGAAAATTCAGCAAGTCTTTATGCCTTATTATTATCCACCCTAGAAGTTTTTTTTCTTCCGAAAACAATTTACATATACATACAATATATCCAACAAAATGAGGAGCTGAATATGCATCTAAATTATTTGAATAGCTCACGATAATTGTAAGTTTTATAATTTAATGTCAACTCCTGTGAGAAACTTAAAATGTACTCAAAATCCACCTTCATAACAACATAACATATTTTTACTTTGTGCATGTGTGTGGTGGTGACTAGACTTGCAGCAGCTTTGCAACGCAGCAATACACACACACAAACATCTCATCATCACATCTTCATAATAATAGTCGTTTTTGTGCACATTTTCCATGCAATTTACGCAGTACATGATACCTAAATCAAAGTACATATTAAACACGGCTTAAGTTTGCTAATACTGGTGTTCGTGAAATTGGCGCTGCTGCTGGTCAAATTAAACTATTATTATCCCAATCTCGCAAAGTGATCATGTACGCACATACTCTTCTCAGGCAAATCTCAAGAAGACAGCACAACGTAAACCAATGAACAGCAAAAGTATATAGACCTTCATTCCTCAACCTTTGTCATTTTTCAGACTTCTCAGCTCAACACAAAAGTGCTCTTGTACGTATCATGGCTTCCCAGCATGCATGGTGGGATCAACATCTTAAAATATGTAAGTGAATTTATATATAAGTGTGCACACTTTGTGTTGCGATTCCTTTTGTCGGGCTTGGTTGAAAGTTGAGTGAGCAATAATGTTATGATATTGTTGCATTTTTTTGACAATCAGTGTAATAGGTAACAATGTATTTGCAAGTCAACGAGTCGACAGTCATAGATTTAACATATTTCAACACTAATACGCAGTGAGAGGACATTTTTAACAAATGAAGAGATCACATATATATTATTTTTATTAGAACAAAACGCATAACATAACAAAAGTTGATGGTACCTTTTACATGAACCTATGCGTTTACACAAGGCATCGTCTAACTAACATGTAACAAAGACGCGTTGTATCAAGTAGGTACATTGGATATTATTTTTTACTTTATTCACAACCTAGTGATTTATGTGGAATGACGGTGTGGCATAAGGGCAGCCAGTAAATTCATACGACACATGCATGAAAAACCTTTAGTAAAAATTCATCTGTCATTCAGTTAGTTGAAATAGGTTAGTCGTTATCTATCAACTGTTACAGATCGTTTCAAATGTGCATCGCAGCTACAGTAGTTTATTGTCGTGTATTGTCCTTGTCTTCCAATTAACTTGAGAGTTTGTGCGTCTTACTGAACTAATGAGACTGCGACTGTGACTGTCAGGGAAAAATCACATGTCTATTTTAAACAATACTTTATTAAGAATCGCACAGACATACCTACCTAGTCATAATAATAAACGATATAATCATCACATCAGATATGCGTGAGTCGTGCGAGCTGTTGAATTGTTTGATGGAGTTTTGTAACACCTTCGTCTCGTCATCGCAATCATTTTTTACTGGTATCGCTATCTTTTTCTACTTTACTCATTTTAGTAAGTACTTAATTATTATTATTATTATATAACAATTTTTGAAAGAAAAATCAAGTGGATAATACTAGCGATATACATGTGTGGCTCCATCGCCAACGTATCATCATGATGGTAGGCATTTTTTGTGCTCAATTGTCTGCAATGCCTCTTGGTTTGGTTTTATGGCGATGATGATAATAGTGAAGCCGAAACCTAGATTGTGCATCATAGAGCTTTTCTTTACGCATGATGCAGGAGGTAATAAAAATATTGCGTATGAGCACAGTTTGATATTCGTTCTTATGAAATAATATTGCATTGTTGAAGGAGGTTGGTTGGAGTTATGAATTCTAGTATGCATCTAGGTATGTATGTATAAATGTAAAATGATAATAATAATTATTGCTATCAACGCAATAAAATGTTGCTTTGCTCCTCGACGATAGACCGAAAAGTGTTCTTCACCTGCTTCCCTTGTGTGGAGGTTGATTGTACATGCGTACGGCTTTAATTTCGAGTAAATGCTCTAATTTTTCGTGTGAATAGTGCTTCTTAAAATTCCTGTGTCTGGGTTATTATTCGAATGTTTCATACGAAATTCAGAGGCGCGTCCCAGCTGCTCGTCTTCATTTAGCACTTGATAGATGTTTATCTATCATAAAAATGATTGTGCATGTGAAGCATGCGTGTGTGTAAGTGTAAAGTGTACAAATACAGGCAGACAGATGCAAAATGTTTTGAAAGTTGAACGGATGCATGAGGTGAACCAACATGCAACAATTCTGGATAGCTTTGTAGGTACCTACACACATTTTATGCAGAAGGTTTGCAGAGTTGTGGCTTGTTTGCTGCGCCAGATATTATGTTGCTGCTAAAATGTTCTGGCTTTTGGACGAATGTTTTATCTTTTATTGATAATTACACGTAATTGTTGCTGTTTTCCGTTCAGCATCAGTTAACTGGACTGGAACGTATGTTGAGGTTGAGACCGATGTGGTTGCATGCAGAACATTTAAATTTTAAATGTTTTAATAATGTGCGTAGTCTAGTTGGCAAACAATCAATTTATTCATAATTCATCTTGTGGAGGGGTTTGGCTCCACCAACTTTCAGATTACAACCACGTTGCAACAAACTGCATTTTTTTGGCTCAACCCAGCAAACAGACAGCGAACTAAAATAGTGAAAGAGGGACGCTTTGTTAGCGCCCACCTGAGTTTAAAGCGATTTGCTTTGGACTTTATTTTTAAGGAAGTTGATCATTTTGGCTATTAAAATCCCCTCGGATGGAAAACTTATAATATAATACTTTATTTACTACAAAATTTTAAATAAATTCATGAATGGTTATGTAGTATCTTCCCTAAAAGTATAAATAATATGATTGTCAAGATTAGATACATTTACTGCCACTTTAACGGTCATATGTGGTCAATACGTTGTTAATACAACATTAAAACTCATTTCTACCGAAAGAAATAGTACCAAGTTGGTTTTTTTTTCAAATGCAGACTATTAAACAAGTAAAACAAACGCGAAACAATTTGATTTTTTCGCAGTCCCTCTTGATTCACCTAATTTAAGGACTATTATTCGAATTTTCTTAATGCATGCCGCTAAAACAAATGAATGTCAAATGTGAAGTTGCAAACAGAAAGGTATTCTTTAACAGTTACAAACTTGGGCGGTGCTTCATAGGCCAAATATTAACAGCATCCATTTTGAGTCACCCTTTTAAAACAATGAAATGCAGTTTTCAGTAAAGGTGAATATCTCTCCACTTTTGTTCTGTGGAGCTCATAACTTGTCATTACATATGCATCAAATTTTAGCGTACACTACATGGCAATGCAATCAAATGACCTAGTACTAGTTTACTACAGATACGTTTTGAAATGTGCTACCGTCTATGTGTGCAATTTACCTCTTACCGCATGCATCGTAAATCATCAGAGTAATAGCACATTGTTACCTGGTCTTTAGCTAACGAAGCAGTACAGAAAATATCCAGGTTAAAAGCCCTAACTCAACTCATGATCATTACAACGTAGGTACTTGTGCATCATCATAATTCATTTACAGTTACTGTACATAATGGCCATTGAGGTATATCTTTGTTTTGCCGTTTAAATATATTATTGCTGATATATAGTGTTTGGGCAGTTTTTAAGCGCTTCATTTTGACATCATTTGCAAGGAACAGAAGCAGTATATACTAAGCATATTTTGAACAAAATCTCAGATCTAAATAAAAGAAATCAGGAAATCAACTTTTGCCAGGCAAAACATTATATTGTGACTATATCACTACAGACAGCAATTTACTTTTTTAAGTATCTTATTTAGTTAGATTACTTTAAAATATAAATTCAGGTTTAGAAGTCCAAGACTGCATTGACCCATGCTTTTGGTCTAACTATAAACTTGGTATTCGAGACTGTCTACATTATCTCTCTTCCTGCTACTTGATTCTAATTAACCTGGCATTAACTAACAAGCAATTCATTTTTTCCATTCGATTCCATGTTAAATTCAATCTTCCTGTAAAAGAAAATATGTATATATGCTATATGGAGTTGTATCTTGTAAATCATGGCAAAACTAAACGGTTCTTGATCTTGAATGTCGCTGCTCTTCCACTGTTGCTTTGACACCTCTCACACAATAATAAAGATATGCAGTAAAATTGATAAAATATTGTGCATGCATAATACCTTTCAGCAATGCAACATTAGTACCGAAGTAAAATATATACCTATGCGTGAAGTTATAAAATCACTTACGTTAATTTAATGTTCTTGTTAGATTCGTGGTAAACTCGACAGGAAAATTGACCCATTTTTTGTGATATACTTGCTATTGATTCCCATTCAAAGTTATTGTTAATATGCATAATATAGAATAGAGGCATATCATTTTTTGCCCGTGTTCGCCGTGCGTGATCTATGCAAAGCTACGATGCGATAGCTATGCAGACATGTAATGTACATATACCCACTCCAAACTTTTATACTTTATATACGCTTTGTCGGGTAGGATTGTTTTGCATGTGTGATCTTCGATGTCTGACTTTTTTGTTCTGATTTTGATAATATACTATCACGACTTCGTGAGGTAGCCAGAGAATCATCGTCACTTTCATTCAAGCATTAAAACTTGGAATTGGGCTATAATAAACTATCGTTACAATGCCACGATAACCACTAAAATATTGAACATTATTATTTGCTGCAATGTCATCATCATCTCGTCAATATTAGCTCATTTTATTACGACAAAGCATTCTTCTAAACAGTAATACGTGTTTTGTAGCCACAAAGGACAAATCTTAAAGGAATGTCCTCTTTCCGTCATAAGGAAAATGAAAGTAAAATTGGAGAAACCATATTATGCTGTTAAAACATCTTTGCAGCCACGTCATTTATGGAAAGAGATGTGTTAGTTGACTTGCTGAACGATGTAAACCTTTTAGAAATCATAACAATAATTACCAATACTATGTTCATACCGCAAGAAGTCTCTCTTACAATGTTCCGTGCTGTTTAAAAAGTGACAAAGTCTACCCTTACGCACACGCAATAGAAAGTAGGGAAAATGTATTTAGCTGAAGGAAGAGCATGTAAGTAGCTGCCCTATTATTTTGATCAAAATAAACAACTCAAACAATACAAGAAAAACTGTGTCTAGTGTGTAGGTAAATCATCGTCATCAGCCTACCAACTTCAAACAACAACATCAGCTAGAGCACAAACGGAAGCTAAAAAAGCTAAAAATGTGCAGCCGTGTAGTCCACAAAATAGCTCTAATGTCAAGTATTGCTATATTATTGCTGCAAGTTTTCCTTTGTTCATGTTCCGTATGAGCACTCACTGTATAAAAGGCGTCGGATTTGTAAGTGTATAGTACGAATAGCATCTTTAAAATATTCTAGCAGTTTGTTCATAGTTCTTAACCAAAGCAAACTGCTGAGTTTCGTTTCGCTAAACCAAGCAGCAGAGCTAAAACTGAAACACTAAACGACATAGGAGCAAGAGCCAACAACAACGGCAGCAAGCAATCCATAAAAATCCATATCGCAAACCAGCAACGTGGTTGTGGGGAAAATCTACCACGTTGTGTTTGTTGTTATGTTTGTGCTCTGTTGTTGTTCGTTTGGCCAATGATGTGTGCTTCCATAAAAAAGCTGTCTCATGAAATAGTGCTAGCTAACGCAGTTTGTTTGCCCGTCATAACCTAATTTTGGCCCGTGTACATATGCAGCGCAAAACATTTTGTGAATTCGTATGCTTTCTTGATGAATTCTTGAACTAATGTTTATATTTTTAGCAGTGCACTTGCTACTACACACTCTATGCAGGTACACATTACGCTTCTAGTCAAAGATCTATGGTGCATACATACATTTATGTATACATATAAATTATCTGTTTTATGTGTAATCTGGTTAGATGCGATGCGAACATCGAACTATTATGGTAAACAGCGTTTCTTTGCAGTGCTGTGGTATGACAAAACTAAAAACAGTGCGTAAACTATAGTTTTAGTTACCCCTACGCATGTTTCATGTTTGCATGTTTTCTCAACTTGCTGTTGCCATTCCTTAATCGTCCTCAGTGGAGTGACAGTCTCATGTTGGCTATATGAATGAGCGATCTCTGAGGTAAATGGTGGTGGTTGTAAAACAGGTGCACCCGAATCATAATCAAAGAGGAACGTTTTTATTTCCAGTACAGTGCTCTCGAAATTGCGTAAAGTTGGCTGGCATATTTCTATATAATTTGGTAAAATGTTTAGAGATCTCTGCACTACCGCATTTCCTGTGTAGAATACAAAAAAAGCCAGGCACAAAATAGAGCATTAGGCTACTCTTTTATGAAACAACACATCGGCACACAAACAATAAAATACAACTGCACATTCAAGATGTAAGGGAAATTTAGATGTTAAGTAGTATGATTGTGTTGCAATAAGTAAACAGGTCATATCTCAATTAAAGTGAGAATTGAGATCGAATTACAATTTTGTATTAATTTTTCTTTCCAGGAGATCTGACTGGATATAGCACGTTGCTGAATCAAGACTAGTGGAAATGATGGTGCTACATGCTGCATAAAGACTGCACGTGGAGGACTTCAAGAAGAGCAATAAATCATACGATTGACGGAACTGACAGTTGATTCATCTGCGGATATCTTTTGATCTTTTCAATTACTATATCATCGTTTTGAGTTTTATAAATAGACTTTTGTAAAGTCTTAACTTTTTAAATGATGCATCATTTTACGTCAACCTACTCATACTCTTTGTCACCGTGTTAATTTTGGTTTGATCATTTTGTTGAATTGTAATTTGTTCTCCACGTTCTGTTAATGTGCCAAGTGAAAAAATATGAATAAACGCAGTGTGTAGGTATGTGTGATATGAGCATGCATTGTGCTACAATCTAAAATAAAGCATCTCATCAACATTATTGCCGTTTTATTTAGCAAATCAGTTAAATAGTGTATCGTTTGAGACGCGAGGAGACATCATCGTCATAAAAATAATATCAGCAGGGATACTTTTGAGAAGTCCAACCAGTGGACAAGAAAGTGCTCGTTGTCGTCAAGTGTAAAATGTGAACAATGCCTTCCTTATTGGATGCGGTAAGTGGCATCATTACTGTGTTTTTGCAGCCCTTTAAATAAAATGTTGATTGTTTTTCTTTTTCCCATCTTGGCAGATCGCGGCCAAATACGGCCAGGATGGTAATGACTGCGAAGCCCCGATTGGAATCTATGTGCCAAGAGTTGGTCCTAGGAAATCAATACCAAGACTTCTTGTAAGTCTATTTTTGCACACATTTAACAAACATTTTTACTGCTTCAAACCCATTTTATTAGCGTTAAATGTTGGCTTCATGTCTTTTCGTTGGTTGTATTGGCTATTTTTGCATGCATGAATGAATGCATTCCAAGTTTGTAAAGACAAGACAAAACCACGCCACAAATTGTGATGCGATATGAACGGACAAAGGTTGCCAAAATAGCTTTGTTTTGTAACACAAACTTTTTGTTTTTTCCTTTCCCTTTGGCGTATACTTTATCATTTTACGTGTATCGTGTTTCGTATCAATGTTCCACAAGATCAGTGGGCTATTATTTGGCACTGGCACTTTAGTATCTTTATTTAAAAAAGTACTATGACAGACTTATCAATTTTTTATACCAGAAGCTTTTTTGCTTTGGATAAATTGGTGATGGTAGCTTTGTCGAATTGTGTTGTGTGATGTTGGAGTTGGTGGTGGAGTTGGAGTTGCTCTTGCGCATATATAGCCATCAAACTAGTTACCGTGATTCCGATCCAGTTTTTTCTTTGTTTTCATTTTTTATGTTTACTCCACTCCTTGGACTTTTACACAATGTTAGTTTGTCTTTAAGGTAGACACGAAAGATTCATGGTAAAGTGCAAAGGTTGTTTTAAGGAGAGGAGGATATGCTGGAAGGCATAAAATCATCATTCCGTGCAAAGCGGCAGATGTTTCCTTATGCATCACTTGCTCTAAACTTGAACTTAAAAGAAGATTAAAGAAAATGTTGTACCTCGCATTTTTTATGTGGATATACAAAAAAGTGGATGTCTAAAATCGGCCATGCTTAATTAATACTCTCTTTGTAAGTAATGTAATGGGTATATGTACACTGATAAAAAATGTTGTAGTCAAACGAAACCTGACCAAGCGTCGCAGTAAAGTAAATGAAATCATACTACACAATGCAATTCGTCGTGTTTATCTGAAAAAGTGTATAATGAAGTGTCTTAAGATACTAAAAATCAAGGTTGAAAAATTGTAATATTATTGTTTTGCTATTGATACACACTTCTGATACCCTTTACCATCCGCTTATGTGCCTTGAGAACAAAAGGCTGCAATTGTTTGAATGAATGAATGTTGAGTAATCGCAGTCATCATCACCGTCAATTCTCATTAAGATAAATAGGGACTAATTAATCAAATAAAAATAAAAACTAGTATAGGTATAATGAAGTGAGTAAATCGCATTTATATTAAATTACGTTAATGATCATTAGTTGTAAAGTATGATAAAGGGCTTGGTGGATATTGCTGAGCTTTTGGAGTTGTAGTTGTTTGTTGGAAGAAGGGCACAGCTCAATGGATACTTGTGAACAATTAATGAACGACTTGTTTAAGCAGTGATAACGTAACGCAACGAAACCTATTTAATTGAAATGTGTACTCGTCCACTGCATTCTTTATTGAGCGTGTAATGCACTCGGTATGCATGCTCAGTAGTCGTGTAAACAAACTGCATGAAGTTGTCCTTGTCTCAGATTATTTTCCCATTTCAGTACTATACCTACTCTAAACCTCTGAGATTTGTGAGTATAAAGGAAAAAAATGCGTACCTAAACCTCTCCGTCTTTGCTTAATGATGATGACAATTTAGTTTAGCAGTTTATGCCAACATCCCACAAAATCTCTCGCTGTGCTTTGAAATATATGATGCTTCGCTCTTGAGCGTGATTGTAGAAACTTCAAGTTCGTGTTATTGTAGTAGTGGACAATTCTTTTGAATTGAGTTATAGTTCATATTATTAGCTTGTTCAAAACACTAAATGTACATGTAAATTTTAACATATGATGAGTCGCATGTGGGAGCCACGTGGAGCTTATGTAACCAGAGAAGACAAGTCCTGTGGAGTAGATGAACAGAGCAAGAAAATAATCACGACGATGAGATGCTGACTAAGTAATGAGACAAACTGGATGGGTGAATGCTGATACTGACGATGACGAGAATCCTTTGTTGTTTATTTACATATACGCATTACTGATTCTGAAACTGCGAGAGTGAGAGCAAAAGCATTATGGAATTAGCTATAACATACGCATATGTATCTCATTGAATTACCTAGACCTAGAATGTCCCTAGCTGTTGGAATACTTTAGGTAGGTAATACGCAAAAAAGTTCAAGCCAGTCGCAGCAACAAAAATAGAAATGATTGGTAGGTAGATATAATATTTAAAAATGACGAGTGACATGTGTATTAGTTTAGGTAATTGTATATTCCCTTCATGAATTTTAATGAATTTTATATTGGTGCTTATATATAGTTTGCGCATTTCTAGCTTACTTTTCTTGGTCATATTTCTGTACAGTTCGTATCAAAAATACCCAAGATGTAAGCCTTAAATACAATATCTAGTTCTCGTAAGAAATTTTAATACATATTTTGTTAACTTTGATCTCGCTTCTGCAACCAAAAAATACTCATTGTCCAAATGGGATATAAATTTCGATACCTAAATACCATAATTATTTATGTCTACAGCGGACATTGTGCAGGAAATTTGAAGTGTTGATGACTATGATGCAATGATTTATATTACTGATGAACATAAGTAATTACAGGAAAATCATTTGGAAAACTACGTTCCAAAAATTGACCGAAACGAACTTTTTATAAAGTTATTATGTTGTTCCTAATTACGTCTCACCTTATATTTCCATTTATTATACTCTAATGTGTATTATGGATATCAGATTACCCAGTTTGCCCATTGTCAGTCGGAATAGTTTTGGCAAATTTCGATGTAATGAACTAGAAAAAACTTACTAATCTCCTGAAATGCTTGCGTAGGAGGTCTTTATTGTACAGTAGAGCATGTAATTGGATATAAGTATCTGCGAAGTTGGCTAGCTGAAGCTTTGTAGGTTCTACTCTCGAGACGATTTGTTGTGTAGATAAAGAATGCTGCTGGACAAGACAACCTGAAATAATAACAGTAATTATTTGCATATCAATATCAACACACTGGACCATTTTTGCCATTGGTAGGTGTTTCTAGTCAAAGCTCATTAATGTAATAATAATGAGCTGTATTTAAGATATAATGAGCTTTTTAACATGAAAACTCTGACTGGTCACCTCTGACTTGTCTTGTAATCCAAATTGTGTTCGGTGTCTGTCGTAAGTCGTATAGACATAAATACAGAAAGCATTTTAAATGACATGAAACTGATTTGTATTAAAATATGGTTTTACAAGGTCTGCCATTATATTTCATGGTATGCAGCAAATAGATTAAAAGAAAAAGTGATGTGACAGACTGCAGTTTTTGGTTAGTGTCTGAAAAGATAAAGTGCATAAAAAGAGGAATGTACAAGTTATGTCACTTTTCTTTGTAACTAAAACCTACAAAGGATAAGCAACCACCCCTGAATAAATTATTAGACACAAATATTGTGTTGTCGCGTCTCGTGCCTGTCTGTCCTTATTCCCTTTCAGATTCAATTCATTACTATGTGGTTTAGATAGATTGAGAAAGAAATAATGTACTTAGGAATAGCAATGTTAAACAAGGAACCCTGAACCAGATATATCTTGTCAACGTAAACAGGCGTTACATTTTTCATGGAATAATAATGTAGCCAACAGAATAAATCATTTGTCCACTTTGGACTTTGGCCTTTTAGGTTTACAAATAAACTTTTATTTTCAGTTTATTTTCTTATGTCACTTGAGACAATTTCTTCGAGTGATATCGGATCAATCTTCAGTCTTATTACAATCATAGATTCTTTTCACGAACAAACGGTTACTCGAATCCAGAAGAAGAGCAGGAACGTCGTGTTAAGTAAATACATAATTGATGAGATAACACCACCATGCGTGCCATTCAGTCCTCCGTTCTCATCCTATCGCTATAGGACTAACAAGTCAGTCATGTAATGAAAAGTTATGTACTTATGCAACATATCAAAGCAATATTCCTCAGTACATTTTCCTTTTGAAATACGCATTAAAAATAAAAAGGAACTTGATGTTGGCTACTACGAGAACGTCAAACGTGAAACTTGTTGTTCCTTCATTTCTTAAAACAAACGATTCATTATAATTAGTGACCATCAACCTCATGCAACGCCGATAAATTACAATATATTTATAGTACAAGGAAAGCCCATTTTCCTGTCGCCTTTCAATGTATAAGAGGTTAGATGCAGGAGTAATTATATGTAGGTATGTATGATATTTGGATTTGAACATAAAATATGTATCCCATATTCATAGTTGATAGTAACATATATTTTACGGACGAAATAGGAAGGTTTTGTTTTCTACTAGTTAAATGCGGTAATTCATTTGAATTTATAGTCACGATTCAATCATGTAACAACTATTTTAGTAGCATGCTTTCCCGTTTTTTGTATGCGTCTGGCCATATTATAGGCAACGTTTATTGTTCTGCGCCTTGATCAAAAATAATGAAAAATATCATGATCATCGAAGTTTGAATGAGCTTTATATTCTTCTGCTAGAATATAAGTATACGTAATGCGGTATGTTAAGCTTAAGCTTAAAAAAGACGTGAGGCGTGCGCTTACCGATGTTTACATCAATAACGTGCATTCTTAGTCAATCAAATTTTCATTATTTATTGTTATATGCTCACCGGTTTCAATAATAATAATTATTGTTCACGTACACATTGTAATAGACACAATAACACTAAACTTTTAAGATGTTGGAATGAAAGTCATGGTCAAGCTCAAGGATACAGGATTTCACTAGTTTGAATCATGCAGAGCTTCAAATGATGTCACTTTTAATATGGAAGTAAAGCAAAAAATGGCAGAGTAGATGTATCAAACCCTTTCATTACAAGAACTCACAACTTCACCGACAATAAAAAGCATTAAATTTTCATGGTTGTCAGTTTTTTGGATTCTAAAACACGGTTTACGTAACCTTTGTCCTTGTAAAATTTAATATGATTTTTAAGCTTGTGTTAGCCAATTTCGCCTTACGCATCTGTGTAAATACAACATTAACTGTGTCGTATTGTCTACGTTAGTTAACACACACTTATAATTTCATTTCTAGGTACTCAACTCCTGTGACGTGGATAGTGCTGGAGATGAGAGTTCGCTGAAAAAGACTTGTGCTGGAGTCATTGAAATTGACCTGGCACACAATCAACTGAGACGATGGAGTGAGGTAAGTAGAAAAGAAATATATTTTCTTCCTAAAAGATTTCTCATGTACAGAAAAAGATGTTCAATCAGAAAACACACGCACGTTTGAATTGAGAAAAATTAAACTTCAACTTAGGAAAAATGTATGTACCATGTGGATATATTAATATGACTAGGTATTTGTGTTTACCTACGTTATATTGCATTCAATAATTTGTATCAACATGTATTGCCAAAATAATAATTTTAATATGAACATCAAATATCAATGAATGAACATATTCAGCTCGTATCTGTTTTGTATGAAAAATAACTGGATAGTAGATCATCAAAACATCACACGAAGGGGTCAATCCAAAAGAATGGAAGAACATTATTTTTACGTATTTAAAAAAAATAATTGCATGTGTATTATCGTATCGATCACATTAAAATTACATCTATATCTAAGTCTCGCTCTAGCTTATAAATGCGAGTGACCACGTTGATGATATGTAGGTCAACAATGCTATGACTGTCTAAGTGAGGTATTTGGCGTCGTATTTTTGCGGCACGCTCACTTTAGTCTTTTTATTTGCTGCATCATACAACATCAGAACAGAAATGTCAATTTTGATTTTGTCACTTTTATAGCTAAGCATTAAACTAGTGTGTAAAGGATAGAAAGAAGTGCTGCCAGAGGCCAATTCTAAAATATTTTAAGAATTGAAATTGGGAATGAAAACATTCAATCTTTGTAATCATCTGTCTCATGGCATATTGGGACAATATGACATTTTACATCTAACCGTCAGCGTCAGTACGGTTGTGATGGTCATTTTCGGCAGGTCATATATTTTTTAATTTGTTCTAGATGCATACACTGAGTGTATTACACTCCTCATTTGAAGCATTTTTCGCTCGTGGACAGACAGACATGACATAAAGTACACAAAGCCGAATCATGTTATATCATTGGCATTATTTGTGTATTTATATGTGGCTCTTAAAACACCCATGTCTGGCTACCTTGTGTAAATGACTTTGCTAAGAAATACCATATATTTCAAAGGGTGAAGTAACACAAGTTGACAATATATATATTCTACAAAATATATGCATTTATACGTACATAATACAACTGTAGTGCGTTTCAGAATATGTCTTAAAAGTTTCTCTGAAGGAATCACTTTACATGATTGACAATTTGACAAAATAAAGTTAAATCTGTAATAATCTGTGCTGGGACATATAATCTGCTGTTGTACGGACATTTGCATAACACATTATTGGAGTAGAACAAAATAAAACGAAAGCGATAGCGAAAAGCGATTTGAAAAAGAAGATACACATAAAGTATCATACAACGCATGCGTGAAAATTTAGCCTTCGTGACATGTGCATGTCGACAATTGTCAGTTAAAAAAGTGTCTCTATAATAATAATAGTCCGAGCACAATTGTATAAAATAGTACGTATGTAATGATGGTATTTTCGTTCAGCTCTAATAATCTTTTAACCAGAGCTCTCTTTTTTTCCTTTTGTAAGAGTTGGATTTTATACGCATCGAATTGTCATTATTTGACAATAATATTATTGTAAAAAGCAGCCGCTAGTCATTCTAGTGTGTGTAACAAGTACCTATGTATTTTTCATTTTTGTAGGAATTTGATCATATTGTTCCCCGATTGCTGTAATCACGATCCTTATATAAATGACCAAAAACATCATTTCATTTCTCAGCATTTTCCACCATGACATCAGGTTTACAGCATACAAATGCAAGAAATTACTAGTCATCCCAGTACCGTATATGTATATCTATAGGTGTATATCTCTGCATGTGCATGCATGACATGACCTAGCTAAAAGTTCACCGTCGAGGGCGAACACCAAAAGAACCATCATTATTTTTCCTCTTATTTAGCATCCCTTGACTTAGGTCATTGCAATTATTGTAATTTATGAATATTAAGTGCATATAATCAGGGCCACGTGCAATTCCGTTTGCTATCCATATCCCTTTACTTTTTTATGCACATCAAATTCCTATGCTAACTTCCACACAGCTTCCACTAGAAAAAAAGAAAGATTTTTTTGACACGATGCGTATGACGCATGATCTTTCAAAAAATTCAAACTCCATCCAACACACAACAGAAAGCTTGTTTGTTTATGTTCATGAGACGAATAGCGTGAACTTCATTTTATCCATAATCAGCCACACCAACAAACAAAGAGTTTCACGAACTTTACCGTTGCACTAGAGCATGCAAGATGGAGATGAATTTATTTTGCGCACTATGCACAAGAAACATGTAGTTGAAAAGCAATTATCCCATATTCGGAAAGTATTATTTTGTAGTTTTGGGCATGTAGGTGGATTCAGGATACAACAGTTGTTATTCTACCTCCTCCCATGTCCTTGCATCACATGTAAAATTTAAAGTCACTGTAAACAATCGCGTTGAAACTGCGCTATCATGTACATACTGGGATTTCTTCTTGTGGTGATTGTCCTTATCGTAATAATAGGTACGGACAGGAAAAACACTGCAGTGATGAGTTCGTTATGCATCCCTTTTTTACTTGACAGATCAACAAGAAATGCATTTCGGTAGGTACAGGGTTCTGCAATAATGAGCACATTACTTTGGTTTGCCACTTGGGGCCTTAGTTAAAATATTAAATCACAATAAGCTTGCGTCTACTACAAATATCCTATTAGTATGTAAATCTCCATTCTAAATTGATTATCCACATTCTATCATCATCCTCTGATCCAGTCCCAAAATCACGTCTTAAACATTTAGTTACTTGCCCTGTAGGGATTCTTGTTACTTGTAACAAGCAGGTCCTCTACATCTCTGACAAAGTGTCTCATTTTACAGTTTACAGTTACCTGTTTGTTGGTATCAAAAATGGATTTTGCCCATTAGTGCACAATATAAAATATATCATGATTAGCGCTGGGTGACCGAGTATAGTTTGTACTTGTATGCATGTATGCTAAAAGTTAATTATTAAAGGTATAAAAAGTAAACAAACGAACGTGTGAGTGGAATACTGTATGCATTAGTACACACCATTTTCGAGTCCATTTCTTTTATCACAGTATCGACAAAATGATCACACATCGTCATCATGATTATCGTCATCATAATCTTTAATCAAATTGTGCGTGGGAGTTTTGCAAATGGTAGTGTACCTACCAAAAATGCGGTACATTGCCTTGCACCATGTAATTTTCGTAGACAATAAAATGATAATGCATTGCTATTGCCCTCTTTTCCTTCAATGTTTACGAGATGCATTTCTGATGATGACGGCACCATGAGTCGCCTCAAGCTAAAGTTAACCCAATCAGGGTAAACAAAGGTTAAGGTTACAGTTATTGTAGCTCATTGTGCATCCTTGTGAACTGTAAGTGAGTGCTCGCTCTTCTTGTTTCGTCGTTTTTCGCACATCTCTCTGCTGACACTAGTAACAAACTACACTCACATCCATAACGCATAATAACAAGCATAAAAATAACACATAGCAATCCCGTGAAAATGCATCGTATTGTTGTGATTATAAGGTGATGGAAGGCGACAAGTTCAAAGCTCCTTCAGTCATGCATACCGACATATATGGTTTCACTATTACAGAATACGTTATCAGTTTTGTCAAAAGAATCAGCTTTACATGAGTTATTGTTCAAAGTACACCATTTTATGCCATATTTGGATAGATTAACAATAAGACTTTCTGATGCATTTTTACTTGCCATTAATAAGATGAAATGCTTCGGTAAATATTCTAATATACTTGACGCGCAGTACAACAAATCGCATTTGCTAGTCAACACGGCGGCGTGCTGTCGTAAAACGAGAGTATATAGATATGTTGATATGCCATAAACGAACTGGTAATGTGAATTCAGTGAGCATTGGGATTTTCTCCTGTTGTCATATATTATGATGCATACCTGTGTTAATATTACCATAAACAAATCATCAATATAAAAAAACTTTTTGTTGTATCTTCGAATTTTTATTGCCCTCATCAGTAATCGGCATCTACATTTTGAACATGTAATCACACAACTGTTGGCAAATCACGACAGTAAATCACAGGGAACAGCACAACTCAAATTGGTCTCATTTCCTCTCTTCATGAACGTTGAAGTTGTGTTGTTTTATTTATGTTTAGGTGTAAATTATAGCTCGAAGAAAGTTAAATTGCCACACGCATCCCTTCAATGCTCAATGCATGAAAATGAAATATGAGTCAGGTATGCAAACATGAAAGACCACTTTGGTACTACGCATGTACCTATGCATAATTAGCGTCAAAATACCTACTCAGGTACTACCGTTAAAAATTTCAATACAAGCATAATTATGATCATTCATTACAAGTGTACATTACACATAATATGTGCAGACTTGTTATAAATTAGCAAACCAAAATTTTAAAATCTACAAACTTTGTCATCCCGTTCCTCAAATTACTCATCCAAGCAGCCCTGCTAATAAAATACTGTGTGACCAATTCATTCGTACATATTTAAAAGAGTGAAAACAATAATGGAAGGTAAAAAGATTACATATATGCATTATAACCAGCAGCACTATTTGCCACTTGCATACCTTTATTAATGCATTTAGATTTTGGCAGGACAAGCAAAAAAAGTCATATCACGATCAGAAGTATATAAGGTGCTTACTTTCCTTTTTGAAAAAAATTTCATTACTAAAAATTCTCTAAATATCCAAATTAGCATTTACTATTTAAAATACTGACCCGTTGTCTGATTTCATGAAGGTACGTTAATAAATATAGGCACAGGTATGTACAATATGTGCATGAATTAACAGCTATCATTTCCCCACAATCAATCAGTATTTCATTTCATCAGAAAAGTTTAACACTGTACATAGAACGTACGTACTGACCATTCATTTGGCTACTGAAAACGGCATTTCGTAGTGCATGGGCATATATATTTATTTAATTGACCAGTTAGTCAAGATTCAACATGTGGGAGACAGCTGGGCGATATAAGGAAAAGTGAATCATAGATAGATATTGTTTTAACAACTCATAGCGCTGCATACAATAATTATAAGAATCATCATTGTAATTTCAATTGAAAAGCTCGTTTTTTGTCGATTTTACGTTTGTTATTGGAGATTGAAAATTGTGGTTGATGTCGAATGTAGTAACTTTCTTCTTTGTGCTTTCGGCACAATGTTCAATATAACTGATATGACATGGGATAGTGATGAAAAGTATGATGAGAGTGAGTGACTTTTGACATTGTTCCTATAAACTGAAAATCAAGTTTATGAGAAATTTTATCTTGACTTATTAAAGGTAAGATATGATAGAGATGTTGAAGCATATGCAATGAAAAATGCAATGAAAGAGTTGCCTACTGCAACTGCAAGTAAAAGCACAATTAGAGAGAATCAGTAGAAGGTAAGGATAATATTTTTCATCATTTCAGAGACATGAGGATTGTAATATTTTACTACTGATAGGAGAGGTCGCCATATTTTTGCGAAAAACCAGTCGATATAAAGCCCTATCATAAACATATGACTACCTTTGTCGATATAATTTCATCTACCCATTCATTCTTCAAAAATCTCAGTTACATCTCAAAACTTCCTTTCAATTATTATCTAAAAACTGGTTTATTGCAAATTTGGGTGTTGACATGTGAGAACAAATGTGCAATATGTATACTTAATGGCACGTTATACATAAATTGACAGCATCTATAGCGCTATATACTTTAAGTCACTAGTACAATTTGATTTTCAAAGAGTCAAAAGCGACAGTTGTGAGTGCGACTAACCAAAACTGAGTTGACGCTTGCACTGCACCGCGCAAATCATTATCCCACAACAAACACAGCAGCCGTGATTATCACTACATGTTGTTTTGCTGTATGAGTCATTGGCATCATGGTCTAGACGATAAACATTTAAACACATCATTAAGGTTTGCGTTTTTAAAGCGATGGTTAAGACTATTAAACAGAGCTTAATTGTGGGGTTGCAACAAACACGGTATGTTGATGTCGTTGCCTAACAGGCTCGAACCGCGGTACTACGTTCATTTAAGCGATTGATTAGCAGTAAAAGTTAATTTGACACATAACGTCGATCCATATACTCCCTCCTACAAAATAGCACGATTTTTTGTTTTTGGCATGAGTGTGTTTCACTACTACTACAAATACATAACAGCGAAAGGCAGACAAACGTAAACCCTAGAAATTTGTACGCAAGTACTCTTAACACTAGAAACTCAAACGTTAGAGAAAAACTTTTTTAGTAATTTTAAATACATGTTTTTATCAATGAGTAAAGTTGTGTTTATGACTTTTCACATGTTTCATTGTCACCCAAACTGACAATTTGGCAATGCAATGCAATGTAAAATTTTCGTCCAATTTGCTTACGACGAGTTTTTTTCCGTGGGCAAATTTTACAGCCTAGTGAATTCATTAATGAACCATGGCCATGAATTTGAGCTGTACAAATAAAGACAAAAATAGATTTCAAAACAGAAAACGGTTCTTGTGCATAATGATGGTGTTCGGAGCATAATATCAGATATTGAAGAAAAATCGGGTCGTCGCGATTTTCTGTTACGAATACCACATGTAAAACGAGTAAATATCCCGATGTGAGCATGAACATATAGGTACTTTGAAAATAGATCTCAGGAAGAAAGTGTGTCATTTCGTAGGTACATACATGACACTTGCAAACATGGGCGTGCGTGTGCAGTGAACATGTTCATATGCGTCAATAATGAATTGATGCAACCTCCAAAATAAACTTTGTTGTTTTTCTTATTTTTCCCATTTTGGCAGATTTCCAAAATCCTTCAGCACACCCCGTCGGTTTCCTTTCTAAACCTGAGTTTCAACAGTCTGACCGCTCCGGTCTCAATTCCCGAGAGCTCTTTCCGTTTTCCAGTGTTGCCACGTCTCTCTGTACTGATTTTAATTGGGACGCATGTGTCATGGGACTCTGTATGGTTCCTTTTACGGCACTGTACTACGCTTCAAGAGCTCCACTTATCTCTCAACGAGTTCGAGACGGTGGACGTATCGGGCATAAAAAATGGAATGATGAGCGCCATCACTCAGCGTACCAACAGCAGCTCCTCATCTGGCTCTAATGACAGCATTATCCTACCACCCACTTGTAATCGCAGCGATAGTACCGACAGTGGACATGGAAGTTCCAGTGAAGAGGACGAAGGTTGCTCCTTCCCTTACTTGCGGAGACTAATGTTTGATGGGAATTACATTTCTACTTGGGATGATGTATCAAAACTCGGTAAAAAAATATCTGCATACTTTTCTGAACATATATGGTCTCAGCTCTACGAAAGTATTCTAGAAACAAACAGCATCAAATAGCCTTGGCTAAATGAGTGAATGAATTTGGAATTTTCACTTTGTAAATTGCAGTATGAGCCATGCGCTCTACTAGATGAAAAAAAATAAAGTGAGGGAGCGTGAAATATTTTTTTACAAGTTGATGGTATATTTGTATTTTAGTATTCATCTCCATCAGTGGATATGCCAAAATGAGATGATTATTGTCAATGTCAAATGATGGATATGCACTGCAGAAGCAGAAACATTACATGTGCTCATGAACGTGAAATTTTCAAGTGCAAATTCTTCTTTTTTTAATTTTCAAGGTTTATGCTTCCCGTCGTTGAGACATCTGTGTCTGGCAGACTGTCCCATCAGCTCGATACCCGATAATGCATCTCAGAATTTTGAGAATTTGCAGAGCTTGAATATTGCAAACACGGCCCTGAAAGAAATGACTGATGTATCTCGGCTGAAAAAATTTGAAAATTTGACTGACCTCAGGCTTCAGGGAATACCATTTTTGTCGGAGATGACAGGTAGGTGAAATAGAAAAAAGCGTTACGATGCTCATCAGCTCACCCACTTGAGAAGAGCATCCAAAATTATGATAAGTGAAAAAATGACTTGCATTCTTTGGTCAAGTGTGTAAGAAGTAGGATTCTTTCAAAGTGTTTTTAAGTAAGCCATTAATAAGTTTTCTCTGTTACATACATACCTTTTTTGATATAATATTCAATTAATCCCTGTCTCATTAACTTGTAAACTTTTATAGTAATTTTACAGTACATCTTCTATTTGACAAATTGATATTTACCTACATACATACCTCTTATACATACATAGCGTGTAAAGATTATTAATGCTACAAAAAATGCTTGTTTTTATGCGCAGCACACGAGAGACGACAGTTGGTGGTGGCTTTATTACCAAATATTAAGAAATTAAACGGTGGAGCTCCTATTTCTCACACTGAGCGCGAAGACTCAGAAAGGGCATTCATTCGCCGTTTCTCTCAACAAGATCATAGACCTGAAAGGTACTTGAATTGCCATAAAAATGCTCACTTGAAATTGCGTTTTCATGAATAGTGGTAAAATAACGGTATTACAATGGCTTTTCTATCTATTATGATAATTCTTACAGATATGTGGAACTGGTGGCCATTCATGGAGAACTTGCCCCTCTCGTTGACGTTCATTTAAAACCGACGACACGTGTCAAAGTGAGGGTATGTTATGGTGAAAACATTTCCGAGCGCTCACTGAGTGTATATTTGACTACCACTGAACTTAAAGTAAGCCATCATATGCCTAATTGAAGAAATGCGTGGTCTCATTTTGCCATTAGCATAATCTTATGATTGTGATGCTCACACCACCCCTGATATTCGTTTTTGTTTTTAGAACAACTTGGAGCAACTTGTTGGGTATTCATCCACTAAAATGCGATTATTCTACGTGGACTCTGAAATGCGAGAGGTGGTTGGAAGGGAAGAAATGAAGTTTCCCCAGAAGCAGTTGTATTCTTACAATATTCAAGATGACGATGAGATTCACGTGGAGCTGAAAACTTCCATTACTGTCCCCACGACCGCTGTCTAAAAGATGATACTTTAAACATGATGATGATGATGACAAATGCAATTATTGCAAACTAGATGCTTCATACCAAGAAAATCTCAGAAAGTTGCAAGTCGCTCTTTACTGATCTGAACCGAAATAGTGAAATGAAAAGAAAACGGTTCAAAGGAAAGCATGTTTGTGATGTGAACATGTTATGTTGCGTAAAATTTTTGCTAATAATGACTGCTATATTATTGTTTAATGTCAAAACTGTATATAACATTGTTTATAATTATTAGTCATCGCATCGTTGCCATTTAAAGTTCGAAATTATATTAACTATGTTATTATAGTAAAAGCGTATAATCAATAGTTTTATGATAAGTCCAATTAGGTTTAAGACGGAATATCTCTCGTTGTAATTATAGTTAGTAGTTTAAGACGGTAATACTGATGTACGGATTGGATTGAATTCTGTATATTTAAATGACGGTGCAAGCAAGGTTACTATTTGCGAAGATGAAATACGATATGGAAAAGATTGTTTACGAGATGGAATCAGACAAGTTGGGCTTAATTAAGGATACAGTCATGCCATATAAGTAAGCAGGGCAATCAATTTGGAACATCTACCTACAGCTTTAAGATATTACTTTAATTTGAATACAAGTCACGTTTCATGTTAAGTTTTTTACGCTACTTGATCTACAATAAATTGATTATGTTGGCTATTTAGATGGAATTTGGAGATGTAAATAGATAACTTTTAGCAGTGAATGGAACTGCTTTTTATTCATAGTATTATGAAATGCTACTAAATAGGACCGCTAATATTAGCAAAAGCAATTACGTAATAATACGATTTCATACGAAGATATATCAATTTCGAGTGATCTAATGTTATTTCTATCTTTAGTAATTGACGTAGTATGGCCGTATTATTAAAAAATTAAAAAGCTTCCTCCTACACTGTTGGAATGATGCGATGGTAGGTATTATTCTTTCAACTTTGATTCCATGAAGTTGGGGTACTGTCGAAAGGCGTGATTATGTATGCATATTATTGCATACATATAAAGCACATAACATATGAACATACTCTAGGTTCTTTTGAGAAGTGGCAACAGAATGAGCATAAAAATCTTCTTTGTGCGATTGCCAAGAAAATGTAGTTTTAAAAACTGAAGGTGTTACAGATATTACATGCACACTCTTATTATCTGAAGGAATAAGACTTTGATTTGTTTGCCGATAACCATTCATAGAATTAAATTAGTAAAGAAAAAGTTATCAGAATCAGCATTAATCAAAAAGAGAATGATATTGATGATGATATTTGTACGCCTTGGCCAATCTCATGAATTTTGTTGCTTTTGTTTCTTTATAAAAAGAAGGATTTAACTTTTTTCGGTTATTCGGATTTTATTAAAAAAGATTGATGACAAAAGTAAACTGATATGCTTCCGCACAATTTTACTGAACCTAATAATGAGGTAAATTGATAAGCAAAACTTCGCATAATGAAGTGAATGAAATTTTCAACCTAAAATGTATACGGCAAATCTTCCATTCCCATTAATTTGGAAAGCGTGTTTAATTTAAAAGTAATCACATCAAGGAGACAGGTTAGAGGGGTATCCGTATAATAATAATTTATCAGTTTAATCCCATGATAAATCGAACTTTTAGAATGCAACATTGTAAAATGTATTTGACTCTTTAAAGTTCAATTTATTGCGTACAAATCTATTCGAGAATCGAACGTTGAAACTAAAAACAATCAATCACGAAATAATGAGCTGTTTTATAACCATTAATAGATATGTATAATGTACACTTAAACCTCAAAGCAAATCCGAAAATACTTTGGCGAAGCAAATTATTACCTATCCTGGATAATTGCAAATTGCAAAACAATAATTAATTATTGTAGAAATGATGCATCATTATCATGAGAGCTGGAGAGTGGTTTGTAAAAACGATACTATGATTACCTAGAATGCAGTCGGTCAGTAACGCTAAAAAATTAATGTATCTATCTATTCATTAGTTTGAAATTTCCGTTTGATGATGTCAGATATGCAGTTAATGTCATTTTCACTGGGTAATAGATACTACTGATATTTTACACCTGAAGTGAAATGGTTATATGTGTCATTCTTTCAAGATTCCAAGCAGGAAATTAAAGAGGGATGAGGAATGACAAGCTATGTAACGCATATATAAAATGAATACATAACTTATGTATATTATTAACAAAGAAAGCAATTTAAAGTAAATAGTACCTTAATATATCATAACTAAGAGCGAAAGAAATAAGTATATAAACGGAAATATTTTCATTGCAATCAATAGAAGATAAGGAGACTAAACATTTTTGGATAATGTAAACTTAACACAATATTATATTTACAGATAATTAACATTAACACATTCTGTAAACTATCATCAACTATATGTTCAATTTAACTGTAATTAATTATATATAAATACATACAAAACGAAATATCGTATGTATTACCTACTACCTTTATATTATGTTATGAATTTGACTGAACAATACCTTGGTTAACCTAGATATAGTAGTAAAGAATGAATTTACTTATAGTGAAGTGTACATATTAAGAATGGTAATTATCCTTAAATATGTACATACTCAAGAAACGCCAGTTTATCGACAATATGTTAACTGGAAAATTGTTTTGTTGTTAACTGTTGTAGCAATTGATGTGCATCTCGCCGCACATGATCAGTTTATTGCGAATCATTGGAAATTGCAAAGTTAATAAACGGACAAGTTCCATTTTCAATACAAAATGAATGTTTGACTTATTGATTTAGTTTGATTTTTTGTATGCATTTTTATTAAGCATTGGTGCATGACAATATAAAATAATAATAGGCATAAAATACATTAATGTTGAATTGGAATGCATACGACCAACCAGGAAAATTTTCTAGTAGTCGACAAGCCTAATAGGCAAATAATGTGTCTAATCTTCTCTAATAGTCGACAACGTGCGCAAATGGCAGGTGGAAAGAGTAAATCCCCTTAAATGAGAGAATTGATCCAATAAATAGAACATTCACTAGTTTTTCAAACCTTTTTCCATTTATTATTCGGTTATTCAAATATTTTTAAAATACGTTGGGTTATAAAAACTGTACAATTTGCCATTGCATCGAAAATTCGGCACTTTAGGTGAGGTAAGTTATGAAAGTATAATGCAAAACCAACGACACTAATGTTAGTGTAAAAATAAAATACAACAATTATTTCAGTTTCTCAACTGGGAGTACACTTATTGGCGAATTGTAGTAGATCCACAAATGACAGTTCCCTTCCGGTAAACAACAATTTCATCGCTGTCCTTCATGTGGTAAGTGTAGAGTTGCTTATTAGGGTATTTCATTACTTCCGTTTCTATATTTGAACCAGAGGGATCCAAGTAGAAAAGATCCATGTTAGTAGCTGCGACACCAACAATGCCCTCAAGATACTCCTGAAATATGAAACGGTTATTTTGGAGTAGACATTGTTCAGTTTTGTCTATCGCACAGAAACGAATTAAAATTCAATTTTCCATACTTTCAACTCTTTGACCGTTTTCTTTAAATTAACATCAAGACGACACAATTCCTTGCCCTCATATCGTATCAACAGATTGACTTTTGTTTGAGGCTTAAAATTAATATCCACCAGTTTGTGAACTTCCCCGTGAATTTTTTTGAGCTCATGATATCTAAAAATGCCATGTTAAAATGAAAATGAGATCACAATCATATAAATGTAATAAAGGTATTTAATTATGATTATCTACCTTGCTGGGGGATTTGCATGGTCAAGGTAGTGTCGAATAAAGTTTCTCTCTGCTGTGACTCTGTCATTTTCTCCAATTGTACGTCCCCTGTTCAGCGTCAGAATGTTAGGCAATAATGCGATAAAATGTTGTCGCCTTGTTTCCTCTGCACATACAACATAAAAGTAAAATTAAATGACGACTACAGGAAGGACTTTGCCGAACTTTTCATTGTTACATAAAATATTAGTCAATTTACCACTCAATTCATCCAAAAATGGAATTCCGTTTACTCTGAGATCTGTTAATACTGCAAAATGCTTTAAATTTTCAAAGTCCTCCAGTTTGGAAATGCGTGTGTTGGAAAGCCATAAGGTTTTTAATTTTTTAAGCTTGTCGTCTCCACATTCTGGAATTGCATCGATGTGGCAGCCAGTCAAACTCAAGTGGGCAAGATTAGGAAATACAATTCCTATAAATTGACACAAATGTAATTTTTATTATATTGTCAAAGGACTCGATATTCTAAATCTTCGTAATTCATACTTTTGCTCATTATAATTATTATTTACCAAGTTTAGAAACTTCTCCCCACGAGGTTATAGGGTTCCCGTCGAACATGACTTTGTCAACTTTATCAAATTGCTCTTCGTTTTGCAGTTCCACTTTTGCATATTCATTCAAGGACAAGTGTATTTCTGTAACATTTTTCGAGTGACCAAGAAGAAACCAGACGGCATCCCATGTAGCATTAGTTCCAATAAGAATTAAAGTTCTCAAAGCATCGGCAGCAGGAAAGTGGAAGGGACTTGCGGGTAATGGGGATGCAGACAGTTTATTAAAGCCAGCATTAAGAAATCGCAGTTTTGGGGCATGTTGCAAAATAATGCCAATCTGAAATATATTTTTAGAATCTCGACTGAAATGATAAATCTGAGAATGAGCATACATACTTCCCGGATCATGCGCCATGCTGACTTCAAGCTTGTTACAATTTATCATTCACAACAATCATAAAACATGCAGAGCAACTAATTACCTCGGTTAGATCAACTATCGCATTACGCGAAATATCCAGTTCCACAACACTGGCCAGAAACTTGCTTAATTCATCAGGATCACCGGCTTTCTCAACGTTTCTGGAACTGATTACCTGAGTAGAATAGTAGGAAGTAAGTCCAAATAAGTCATGTAGTGTTAAATGTTTAAGTTGAGTACTTCCGATTCTTTTCATACCAGTACTGGTGGAATGCCCGATTCTATACTAACTTTCGGGGCAATGATAACAAATTCGCCCGGGGTGTTGATTTCGCTGTTAACTTCGGTGAACTTTTCATGTATAGCTTCTGCTAAGGACGGCATTTTCGATTACTTTTTGACAACTCAGGGATGTAGCCAGACAAGTATGTAATTCGATTTAAAAATCTTCTAGTTAGAACTTGTAACGTTACGAAAGCAATTACAACGATGATGACAAGAAACGCGGACAAGTAATTTATTATATTTTTTTAGAAAGGCACAATAGCTTTTGTTTTGGTTAGTCATATTTTTACCTACTTGGATGGACAGAGTAAGAAGACAAACAAAAAGTGTCATAATATGCATAAACGAGTATTTACTTTTTACCCGATTGCGGTTTGCACTTTGTGTATGCAGTATGCATAGATTCGCACATATTATTTTGGTAGCAGCGCAACAAACAGGTGAGTGTTAAGCATGTGGGCGAATCACCTACGCTGACTTACCGAAAAAAGAGAACAGCTTCCATAAAAACCATGCACGTACCGTACAACACACATCATATATTAACGTACAAATAATGTACAAGTATGCACAAATGACGACTATAACTATCTATTCACTCAGTACTGTCACTTTTTTTGTGATATAGTTTGGTTGGTCGTATGTAAAGTAAAAAAGGAACGGATACTTTTTCCCTTTCTTAATCTTCCCACATCTAATAGTATGCCTAGTAATCATGACCATTATAAAGTGAACTTTATTCCCAGTAGTAGGTATATTCCATCGTGTTGCTTTGTCCAGGTGGTTCAGCGCTTGGATTGAGGAAAGGCTTCTAATTTTTTATGATATGCAAAGATCTTTCTCATTGTCGTATTCGCACGCAAGCCATGTATTAAGCGATTGTTGTATTATTTTAGGAGTAGACGTATATATTTTTGATCATATATATTTGGTTGGATGAATGAATGAATGGATTTTGTTTTATGAGAATATTTATAAGTAATGCAATAATGCGAAATACCTATACTCATGCTTTGAAACCTGCAATTGAAATAGTACTTTGAATTCGAGGTAAATTTGCTTCATTGGGATTATAAATGATTAACTACATAAAAAAGTATTTGATCAACAATGTTTGCAAAATGAGGTTTACAACAGTTCATTTATTTATTACGCATAGTTATATAAAAATCATCTTAATCATGGACATTTCAAAATAACTTATACTTTTAGTGGAGTTTTCACAGTCATTAAATAAGTTGGTGCATGATCAAGCTGAGGAATTCCTAAATTCAAATTTCATCGGGTATTTCCAGATCATGCAAATCATCTATCAGTAGTTTCTATTTAAAGTAGTTGGCTAAATTTAAAGTACGAAAACGATAAAATATTCTTTCTAATAATAAGGTTTAGCTCTGATAAATAAAATGCTAACGCTTGACGGTAACGTGCAGCAAAATCTTTTCCACATCAAGTTATCCTTGCATATGCTTAAATTCTTCAGCAACATCTTCAAGATTCTTAAATGTTTTATACAGAGCTTCCTTATATGAGTATACAAAATAAGGAATTCCGTGTTTCTCAGCAAGGGCCCTAACACGATGATGAATTTTGGGATGACGAAATTGGGGCATGGTTGGAAACAAGTGATGTTCAATTTGAAAGTTCAAATATCCCATCCACCAGTTACACCACGGCCTTTGTTCAACATCGGCCGTGTGAAGGAGACCATATTCCACCCAGTGGGTTGGCTCCTTTGTGACTGGCAAGTGTGTGTGAGACAAGGCGAAATTGCCAAAAAGATAGATGGACATCAACCAGGTGGAAATAAGCCATGGCCAGAATCCAGTGTAATAAGCGAGAAAATAGTGCCCTCCAATTGAAATGGCTTGAAGATAGTACCCGTGCTTTATGATGTATTTCGGGTGCAAGTACAATTGCCAGGTAAGAGTTCCAATGAGCGTGTCCATGAGAAGAAACAGGTATTTCTATAAATCATAGAAAAGTATAGATAATTGTTGATTGTGAATCAGTTTCCAAATAAGCGCGTAATATATTTGTTCTATGTAAAGTGGATAATTTGATGTCAAATGATTAACTAGGAATGTAATGACTTTTATGAATGGAATGGAATGAATGAAAAATGTATTGCGCCATTCCATTTTGAAAACAACTATTTTTCTATTTAAATCATATTGAATCAGCGTTGAAAATGATGAGAAAAATTCTGTTGACGAGTTTTAGTAAACTAGCTGGAAAGATTTTCTTCTTGCGATATTAAAGCCACATTTAAACTAGATGTGGTTTGGAATGACGCTAGTGAACTTTTTCTAATTTGGATTTGTAAATGTATTACATACCTGATTTTGTACGAAGAATGTTTTGCCCTGTTTTGGGTTCTTTGCAACTTCTACATTATATACCAGTAGTGGAAGTGTGTCGAGATCGACGTCATGTTTTAAGCGTTGTGGCATCGCGTGATGTCGGTTATGACCCCTCCTCCACCACGTTGAAGACAGACCTAAACCGATGCCTGTGAAAAAGATGGATATATATTATAATCAATCACCTCAACACTGTATTGCGTACACAGTGTAATCATCCAACCGTGAGTAAATAGATATGATTTTCGACATCATGATTATATGATCAAAATTACCAAAAATGACATCATGAATAATTCTATCAAGTTTAGGAATTCCAGTCAAGGAGTGATGACCACTTTCATGTTGCACCCAACCAGATCTCCCTTGAGCTAGGCCAATGAGAGCGCATCCAAGGAATTTGACAATGTAGCTTTGCGAGAAAAGTAGGAGGTAGCCGACGTATCCGATTGCGGCGAGCTCTGCAATTCTGTAAACGTTGTGAATGTATGATGGCTTGAACATGCCTTCCTTCTCTAATTGCAGGTATAGCTTTGTAAAGTCCTCAGTAAGTGCCTTGTGCCTCTTTGCCTTTTCTGGATCTGAGAAAGCTACAATAATGAAAAAAGTAATTTAAATTAGCTGTCCTACTTTCAAAGGAAATATGACACCAGACACAAACAGTTACATTTAATATGCGCACCTTCCGCATCCTCAGCAGGTCGTTTCTTGAAGGACTTCAAAATAGCTTTGACTTTTGCAGGGGAACGTTGATGAAACTGCTGAATAGCCAATGTCGCATCTTCCCCCGTTTTTGTATAGTAATCAATTATACTTCCTCCAGGATGTCTTCTAGCGAAATCTGTTACGTCATAATACCAACCGTCGCAAAGTATTTCCTTCCGGGTTGGTTGACTAATACTGTTATTGTTTTCCACTCGTTTATTCACTTGGTTCTTTTGGCTGGTGGGTGCCATTTTGAAATCTGCAAAAAAATCACAATTTGATACCAGTTGTTGCAATGAAGGTTCTCATCATAATAACCGTTACATTTATTTATTTTCGCAACGACGCTGACTACTGAACTGCCCTAATTACATACAGTGAGTGGCCAATGGGATTCATATGAAGCATATTATACGACTTGAGAAATGGTTGCTGGAAATGGGAACGTGAGTCCACGGAACAGATAAGCAATAGCAGCGGATACGTGATTGTTTGATGAAGATTTATTACGACAGGTTAGATGACCACTCAAGTGACTTTTGATATTACGGTGAAAGTGCACATATTTGGTCAGTCTGACAGCACATGCGTTGACATAATAATTGCAAACTCTGAACCATTCGCACCAGATCATTAATAAAAACATAAGTTTACATACTGCCAGACCATCAGACAAACGATCAAAGTTCACAAATATGAAGTACTATAAGAGGCATGCTGCTTCCGACACAATCTTTCTCACAGCCACAAATCAAAATTGGCATCCAACATCGTAAACCATCTTGAGCAGGAGAGGAATGAATGAACGAATCGTCTGAGATGACAAAATATTTTCTTTCAGATGCATGGTCATGTAATCATTGAGATTACGTAGCTATACCGAGTCAGCATAACCTTCTTGACCTACAGATGTGCAAAAATGGACAATGTTCACGTGCTCCGGTGCTTCTCAACAGGAACGATTGTATCACTTGATTGCACCAGATCATAATTTGAATGCCATTTCTTCATGCTATGCGGATCTTATTTAATGAATGAAAGAACTAGGAATGGAGAAGCAAATTCTTCGTGCAAAATAAGATAATTATAAGATAATAATGTGAGAAGAGGGGACGAGACATGACCGATATTGAACAATATTTGTATACGTAGTGTGATGTCATCTACGTGTACTAAACTTTGAACTAAAGGGTTAAACTTAAGATTCTGCGCTGTGCACCAACGGTATCATTATGAGCGTACGTGCTCCTTTAACTTTGATATACCGAACAACGACATGATCACTTGATCACGTCATAGACTTTGTACGCTGATTAAATGCTGGGATCCAAACATGAGCATCAACCAAAGGTTGTAGGGTGTTCGTTATCATGTAAAATATTTACCTCTAAGCTGCTTATTATAATTATGCATACGCGTGTGGATGTGAGCCATTTATTCTCTGCGTGAACATAATGACAGTTCCAAACTCCATGTAAATATAAATAGTGCCTTCAATCATTATTTATAAACATCACTTTTTAATTATTTTTCTTATCTCAGAATTATAATAATGCCATTATTGTGGTGAAAATGTAGGGACACAATGATGGTTTCTACTTTTGTGCATGATGTTCCAAATGTCAATTTTTGGTTAGTCATCTCAATACTTAATTTATAAAGAATGGACATTTCATTCATTATAGGTATACCATACCTATTAGGTATGATCTCAGAGCAAGTATGGGCTTTGTCCTATGATCTTTAAACTAGAATATAGTAATATCACTTTGTTGTTACTCTGCAAACTTTTCACCATTGCATAGGAGGAAGGTGAAATCAAACTTCAACTAAAAAGCATAATTTTTTCCTTATTCTGTATTCCGTTTCGACTGCAATATTCATACATAGTTTCTTGTAATCATAACCGCATTTCCTGTTTGAGTAAGTCTTCAAATTTGAGCCTACACTAATGAGTAAGAATCATTGCAGTTTTCTTGGCAGAACCTTGATTTCTCATCATATTGTAGCTGAAACTGGCAGCTTACATAAGAATTACAATTTCCTACTTCATATCCACCTGTTCTTGCCTATCCATCATGATTATGGATTATCATGAGTGAATACGTCAAACTTATAAACAAGCTCTCAGCTCGATCACCTACTCAGGACACCTATAACTACTTTTAAAAATCAACACTCAGACTAGTAGCTCTCACTCAAGTTCATTTTCATATTACAGCTTTCAATGTGGATGATTTTTTATGTAATGAGTAGGTAATTGCAGGTGGTTGGATTTAGCTAGTCTACGTAGCTTGCCACAATTCAACTTACATAATATTCACAAGCAAACACCGACAAAGCCAGGGCTAGCAACTTTGTGCTAATCGTGATGCTGACGCTGGCAATCACGCCGTGGCTTTATGATACCAGAGTGCTCTCTCGTCATGAATATTTGCAAACCTTGCAAATTGTCAGAAAGAGTTGAGTCGGATGTTCATATTCTCACACCATACAACCACTTGGCCAGACACATCATTCAAGTATGTATTGTATCCGTGGTCGTGGTCATTAACATTTTTAGCCAGACCAGAATGCTTACCGACAGAGATTCGAGCCCAATGCCCATCTATTTAGGTACATATCTACCAAAAGCGTCTGCTTTGACAGAGCGAAGAACTGACAACTGGCCCGGTTTAACTGTGGCTTTGATGAATTGAATTAATGAGAGTACATGTGCTCACATGAACATGATCCATCACAGAATTTTGACAGCTCTTACTACAAAATCTATTCATGAAAACTTGTCGCTTGCCGGCAGAAATTAGTTAATGTAACTATTATAATTTGTAATTACCACTCAAACTATACAATGTTTAGTATACATACATTGTACATCTAATGCAAGTAGATAATTGTGATATAACTGATTGATAAGTTACTGGTCAATGAATGCTCACAAAAGTACTCCAAAGTAAATATTTGTCCGCATGCATAAAATGAAAATATTTATCATTTTTCAATTTTACCTCAGAAGTTGAAATTCCAAACGCAAAGTCTTTAAAGATTATTTTAACAAACTTAACTTTTTTGCACTACAACACCTATAAATTTCCTTTACTTAACAAACTTCCTTCTTCTAACACATTTTCTAGAAGACTTCCCAGCGACTAGTACTAAAGACGAGTCTTCAGAGACTGGTAGATGTGAGCAGTGACGCCAGTTATAAAGTGGCAAATTTTGAGGCATTTGAAACATAGATGAACAAGGATAATATCAATATATTATAATACGTGTATTATCATTCATCACGCCGGTACATCATGCTCAACCAACCCCTTCCTTAAAAGTTCCTTTTCATGTTCCATGCAACATTTTGTTATACTAACAATGTAAAGTACAACTTTGCCGTAATTTCCACATCTCATGAAATGAGATACTTTTATTTAGTTACAAAAGTACATACATGCAATTTATAAAAAAGCTTTAGCACTGCATTTTGCCTTTCAGCATGAGGGAAGTGTTGGTTCACCAGAAGTATTTGATCGTGGGTAAAGCCTTATATTAAGCTTTCAGAAAATAATAAAAAGGATGTAGGAAAAGCATGCATGCATATTATACTACATCTCAACACTGCATTTGTATTTACCATATCAAGTTTTAAAAGAACTATGAAAAACTGGTAGTAAAATCTTTCGTGCCGATATTTACCCACACGCTTCAGCAAAAGGGGTACAACTTCTTTGCCTACCTTTTGCACAATATTATATACATACAAGTGCTTATAATGCATCACCCACCACAACAGTAACATTATCATATTGCCAAATGCGAAAGTAACTTTTATCAGAATTGAGCATGGCCCATCCGTTCCAGGTTTTGACAGAGGACAGATCTTTTATTTCGTACATGAAACATTTTTCCGCTGAACTCGTTCACTCTTGTACTAGTGGGCTCAGTTTTAATTCATCAGGCCATGAATTGTGGATGTGGAGTTAACGAGTTGAGGTTAGCTAGACCACCAGGCCAACTAGTCACAACTGTCCAGACCATCTGCATGATTGGTATTCATTGTGTTATGTAATGCATGTATATACCTATCTACACACATCCGTGCAAAAAAAATTATCTTTAGTGACCGTCTCGCAAAAATTCAAGACCACGTACCTGTAAGAATGCCCATGCCCTATCCCTTTCATGGAAAAAATGAAACAACGAGCATGCTTGTCATTAGAAGCCCACAATTCTCAGAGCTTAATTTGGGATACATTTGAATACGGAAAAAATGTTAACCCTTTCTTACGAACACTGTCAGGCTTTGAATTTAATTGTCATGTACATACGTACCTATTGCCTCATTTTCCTTAATGAAGAGAAAATTGATGTCTACGTTCGCCACTTTATAAAAATCAGATTCAATCATATCTGTAAATAAATTGTGAATGTTAAGGCAATCTTAGGGAATTCTGGATAGTAATGGGAAAAATCTACAACAAATGATGGAAAGTTCAGGTTCAGCCAACAAACTGGTTGATTTTCATTTGCTCTCATGAAAAGATCACACCATACCATATCTTTACATCAAGTACAGCAGTACAGGTACTCACAAGTTTCACAACACAAAGTGAATATTGTATCTAATTTGAAGTGGGGTTACGTTTATGCTACGTATGCCCGGCGTTTCTCGTGCGTCAATGTCTTCCTCCCCTTTTCTTTTCAGCGGTAACTTATCTCTCTCACGATCACGCAACAATACAAATACACATATTAAAACAGTACATAATATGATGGTACATACGTAACATGCAATTTTGGTTAACTCGAGAAACCTCAAATGACATGCTTCCCATTAGAGAAGTACAGTAAGTGTTCCTTTTTACTGGAGCGCTGGAGAAATGTGATCATACCTGAAGTTCACTATGACGTAGTAATGAAATTGCATGCGCGTGCATAATGTACACAAAAAGATCTCATTGGGTACGGGAATTTTCAATCGTGACTTTGATGGGATTAATCATTGAATATTGTATATTAAGTTTGAATTCAGGAAGTTAATATAGTGAACCCAAATCGATTATATAATCAAATCAACTGCACAGCAAAAAATAGTCATGAACAATTATGAGAGAAATAAAAATTCATTCATGGAATGCGACATTTATTGTAGAGTAGACCACAATGGGTGTAAACTCCATACACAAATTTATTCTTTTGGTTATTCAGTAAGATAACTTTCTTTCATATACCTACTAACAATAATAGGAAGTTATCTTCTACTCATCAATATGTATATATTCAACATGTTTTATCACAAAATCTGTCGCTGGCAAAAATAATGAGCTGCTATATATTTTTTAATTTATAATTATAATCAATATCAATAAAAATTTTGAGACTTGCGAATAATATTGTAATTAAATTGCTTTTGGTTGAAAAAGTTTTTGCGTTCAAACTCAAAATGATTCAATGAAAGTTCATATTCTTGAGTTTTAATCTGTCTTCTTTCATCTTTCAACCAGTTAGAACTATACCGTACTTTATAATTATCTAAAACTTTCTTTAAAATTTATAATTAATATAACTTAATGATTGAATATTAAATGATTTTATATAATATAATAAACATTGCAATATAAACAATTCTAGCGTATACAGTTAGTTTAGAATTAACGTAACTCACAATCATAAAACCATTTCGTAACAACAACAATAGTATTTTATGTTCCATTATTGTTTTAAGGATTCCCATTCAATTTGTAACGTCATGAAATTACTTAAATTTTGCAATTAAAATATAAATAGCAGTACATGTTGGTTTCGTTATTATCGTTTTCCCATTTTGTTAGTGACTAAGTTAACTAACTTTTCTCCTTTGAAACTAGTAAAACCACTTACAATGATCATTATAAATCCTATATATTCCACAGTCCATCATGATGAAATGCACGTATTTGATATCGTTGTAGTTAAATGAAGATTTAGGTTTCAGTTTACAGCAACTCTAGTTCTTTAAAATAGCGCCGACAAAATAGTGCTGTATCGTTGGGAGGTAGATCGCCGGTATCCATACTTTCGAAATCATCATTACATCTATATTTGCTGTACACATCACGATACTCCTTATCCAAGCCGTACCCATCTGAAAATTTAAATTATAGTAAGATCAGTAAAAAGATGTCAATTTCAATAATTTCATTAGAACATGTATTCATGCCACTAGAAAATCATACATGGACACTATCATAACATAAAAAAATTCATACTTGCAATTGAACTAAATGACAAATTACTATAATTAATTCACATAAACCATCACACAGTAATTTAATGACAATTGACATTCAAAACAAGAACATAGTAGATGTACATTAGTGAAGGTGAACACTTTTACCTTGAATATTTTGTGAAACTCTGTGAGCTGAGTGGCAATAAAAGCAAGAAGCAATAATAATTTAAATTGTCTTTGCAAAAACACTCGTTGCAACACCATCAAACCAATAATCAACGTATGACAACATTTTGCTCAACTTTTAAAATGACTAAATCACTTACAAGCTTCAACTGATTCCCGACCAGCAGCAACCAGAGAAAGAAACAAGACATCACGATATGTTGGAAAATGCCTCGGATTTGACTGCTTATGGTAGTGGTACAACAACTGAGGGCATATTTGAGACAGGTTACTTCCTTGTGTAGCTTTAATTATGCTGTTCATTAATCTAAATGAAAAAATGAAAAGTGTTAACAATACATCATCTATCAAAATGATCATTATTTTTTATTAAAACCTTCCCATTGGTATTCCAGACTCACTTTATTAAATTATTGTCAATGACAGACCGTTGCTCTTCAGTTTCTCCACCCTTCTGTTCGTCTTTGTCGCTTTTCCCCTCCTTTTCCTTATTTTTGAGCCAAACAACATACAGAGGTGTTCCATATTCAGCATGAAACTTTGAATTGTCCCATTTGCACTTTATTAAAACATTTCGGTGATCAGCAGTTGTCCAAGAGGGATGAACACTGAAGTCCACTAATTCCGTCTCCTCCGTTTCAGCATCTGTTGAATCGGCATCCGGCTTATTGTCGTCTTTTGTATCAACTAAACTTTCTTCTTTCTTACGAGATATTTTCTTATTTGGAAGCACTGTCTTGGCGTTCAAACATAATCCTTTGATATGACTAGTTAAATTCGCACGATTGAAGAACCATACTAAATTCCAATAAATTATGGGATGCTCATCAACAAATTTCGGTTGCACTAAACTAGCATCACCCTCATGGTCCAAAACATTTTCCAACTCCTTTCGAAGTACTAACGGACTAAGATAAGGAACTAAAATTGGATCTCCGCATACACCCTCAACTTTGGAAGGCGCTGGCTGGTTCTGATGGTGGGATACAACGTTAAGTGAATTAGAGTTTCCTGGTTCTGCAGGAGTTGCTGTTATTAGAATATTTTCAGGCGATGCTTGACCAGCACCAGAACTTGATGTTACATTGGATTCGTTGGGATCAGGACTATTTCGCCTACTTCTCTGCAGTTCTTCAATCACTCCCAACGGATCGAGAGTTAATTCCTCCTTCTTCATTGCACTTTCCACTTCTGCAATTGCAGCACTTTCTTCTTCCTCCTGATTGGTTTCGGCAATTGTAGTTTCCATTATTTCATTACTCTCCTTCTTCTCCTGGGACTTGATTGTTGGACATGAAATTGTTGAGGGATTCATCACAGATTGCCGTCTTGAAAGGTTAACGGAGCTGTGGATGCTCTCCATACTTGATGCAGATGTCAATGGATAAAGTTGTGAAAGTGGCAGATGCCGATAATCGGTCAAAGTTACTTCCATAAACGGAACTGCCCATTTCTTACAATGAGGACACCTACAAAAATCAGGGAACACAACGTTAGTTAGCACTGTTACGCTCTGTCCTTGTGTTACATAGTATTACTCTACGAATAGTCACCTAGTGTTGAGATTCGAATCTTCTGCCGTCCATCCAGCCATGATTTCTTCATCAAAAAGAAGTGAGTTGCAACTGTGGCATTTTGAACATGTAGTCATGCTAATCTCTACCGCCACAGGCCGAGATTGGTCTCGACGGTTGACATTGACATTGCTCTTGGTGGTGTTGTCCACCATTAGGAGAGACTGAGTAGAACTCGACAGTGGAGTATCTGGAAACAAAGAGAAAAAACCATTAAAATGGCTGCATTCATAAGAAAGTTGAATTGTCCATACATGAAATTAGACTGTTGCACTCACCATGATGACTAAGGCCGTACCCCATGTCAGCACTGGCAAAACTTGCTCTCGTTGAGGCTGGTTCGGTAGTTAGTAGCTTGTCAAGGTACGATTCAGACACACTTGCCCACTCGTTTACCGCTGGTTCTGCTCCTTCGCAATCGCTCAGGTCACCTTGCTCTCTGTAATCAGCAGTATTCCTTCTAAGAATTCGAACCGAATTTTGACACTTTTAAAGAACCGAGCAATCACACTAATATTTCTAAGAATTTTTCGAAAAATTACCCAAACGGCCCATTTTTCTGAGCAGGAGAATTGTTGTTAACAACTTCCTTCAGTTCCTCAATTTTATTTTTCATCGTCACAGTTGCCACCGACTTGAATTGGTTGAAGCCTTCCATCAAGGCCTCGGCCTTCTTTCCTCCTATAGTAGATTCAATAAGAGATGTTCCAGCCTTCCTCAAACTCAACCGTCCTGGACTGTACCGTCTAGAAATTTAACAACCACAATATGCTTTAAATTAAAGTTACAAGTTGTTTTCAATTAAATGTATCTCAATGCGTAAAATTATTACCCAAAAGGATTCTTCAAGCTGGAACTAATTGCAGATAAACTAGGCACGACAGGTGTTGTATTTCCACTTCCGTATTTCTCATCACCAGATTGAAGGTCATTTCCACACATGCCGGTGATTGTTGAATAATTTGGCAGCGTACTTGAACGATGAAAAGCTTTTGTAGCCGTATTTCCACTTTGGTGAACATCTGCACTGCCAATAATATACCCACCAATTTGGCCTTCACTACAGGTTCTTTTTGGCGAGTCATTGGAGATTCTCTCCATTCTCAAGTCGTTAACACTAGAACCACCGGGATGTGCAGACACAACAGTAAACTTTTTGTTTCCAATTTTATGTTCAACTGGGCTACATGGATCACTTAAAGCACCTAATGCAGATAATGCACCTAATGGATCATTTTGTGTCACAGGAGTTCTTGCAGGACTACATGGTGTGGCCTCTCTACTGATTTCCTTGCTACCGTCATCCCTAATCTGCAAGGTTGGAGAACGAGGTGGGTTAAAGCTATTGGGTCGCAGCGTGTCTTGATAACTTTCATCGTCGTCATTAACTGGCGTTTCCTCTCGACCATTTACACTTTTCTTTGGAGAAGCAGCCTGATTTGATGGTTCATAAAACTGATTAACTTTTCCTTCCAGCGAACCATTGGAGTCAGCACTGCCAGAACGTTGGGGAATTCCATTTTCCTGAGCAGTGACAGGTGCCCTTGAAACACCATCAATTGCAGACGCCCCAATTGCCACACTTTGTTTTTTCTGTTCCTCCGCGATAAGATCTTCCTTTAGTTCCTTCAATTTGCACATGATTTGCGTATCGTTGCCAAAACTGACTGAACGAAGCAAGCGTAAAGTATTTGCACTCTTTCCCTCTTCATTTTCATCATCAAAGTTCAAACGACGAGTTGTGCTTCTCAAGCCACCAGCTTCATCAAATTCATCGTCATCATCATCGTATTCACCCTGTCGATGCCTAGGCGAGTAATCTGGTTGATAGCCAGTAATCATCAGTGATGCTGGACTGTAGTAACTGGTTTCAGCAGCATACGACGCAACATTAGCAAGACCTGTCATTCCTGATCGCACCCAGTGATCCAAACTTTTACCCATTTGTCCCCAAAATTTTGCGGTCTTGGCAGACTTTGGATTGTTGTGGATAGATCCTTCTGTTTCTTCCGGCTCTCGTTCGTCAACGTCCGTGTCAGAAGGAGGTTTCTGTTCGGTCATTGACCCATATCCAATATCAGAAGAAGAGCTAATTCTAGTTGGGACTGAAGTTGTGACAACGCTAGCGGTTTCCGAGTCGCTTTGACTCTTTCCGTTATTGTAGGGACATGAAGGGAGATTTGCTCCATTTCCGGCTTGAGGATTAAGAGGTGGTATTGTTGGAGAAGTCTTTGCGTTTAAATTTCTGTTGTGCACTTGATTTTGTGAATCCAATGACGTGCCACTGCCTGTAGAAATTCTGTCCACATCATCGGTAGACTGTGACAACTGTCGATTTTTGATATGATGTTGTTTGCCAGCAGCACGAAATTGAGCTACTCCTACAATAACATTCCTGTAACAATGAAATTATCGTTAATTATTGTCCAATTAGCCTTTTCAATGAGCAATGTCATATTTACTTGCAATCAATTAAATTATTTGGACCTACCGTAACTTATTCCACATTAACTGACTAGAATTGCTAACATTTGACGGCCACTGCGCCTCCAAAACAGCTTTGTTATAAAAGCCATAAGTCATCGCGTTAGGAGTGATTCCACAACGCTTCATTTCAAACAGAACCTTCAGAACGAAACGAGAATCAATCGTTATACAAGGAATATGAAGGAACATGGGTCAATACCAACATTCATATATCTATTTACTTACTTTCACGGCGACAAGTGGTTGACTGTGAATGCCACAAAGTTGCATTACAACTCTATAGCAAACCTCGTCTGCGGGATGAATTTTTGTTTTCGACATTCGGACTAGCGTTTCATGAGCTAAACAGAGAGCCATATGCTTCGACGCAGCTACACTAACGTAACTTGGCAAATGAATGAACCATAAACTACAAGACAGAAAATAGTAAAAGATTAAAGTGATTTCAATCAAAGGTCAAGGACTAATCATCATCAGCAATAGACAAGGTTAATAGATTTACCTATAACAAGTAGAGAGAAGGTATTTAGCCCATAAATGTGGATTTTCAGAATACTTTTTTGCATTTTTCTGAGCAGACTTAATTTCCTGTTTCGTCCTGCGAGCAATCGGGCTTCCAGGAGCAGATTGATCACTATCCATAAGAACACGATTTAAAGCTTCCAGTTTTGGTTTAATAGCACCAAATAAACTATCCTTAAGTTGAAAGATTCCATTATAAGAGTATTTTGCGTTTGCAGGGAGGCCGTTCGGTTCGGGGGGCATGACGAAAACAGTCCTTTCGCTCTGACTACTTTCATTCACGTCAACCAATTTTACATTTTCGCTATCGTCGGCATCCATCTAAAACAGCGAGATAGCATTATGGATTAAATACTTCTTTTTCATATAATAAGATTAGTGAACCAGGTCCGCTACCTTATCAATACATTCATCAAAGAACTCTAAACTTGCGTCTTGATCAGACACAAAAGACCGCTCTTCAATAAACCGAAAGAACATTTGAGTTTTCAGCATTAGCTGATAAAATTTGTGAAAGTTCTTATCTCTCGACCGAAGGAAGGCCTATGAAAAGGGGAAAATTAAATAATTGTTAACATTGCGTATGGTTAAACGCACAGTTTCATACTAGGTTAAAGTTGCTTTATACCATACTATATTTGCTTACATTGAAATCAAAAAGTGATGATGCATCCGTTGCTCCAACAGTTGGGGCTTTTGTAATAGGCAACAAAAATGACCGGTAGCCTTTCAAAATTCCAGTCATAAACCGTAAGAACGCCTCCTGGATCTCCATTTCAACAAGTCGCTGCGAAAATCAATGTGAAATGTTCATAAAACACCAACAAAGTGACGGATCGAATTAAAACAACATAAAGGAAGACATTAGCACACACCTCTTTTCGCTTCAATTGGAAATCAATATCGACAATGTCATTTTCACTTCTGTTTTTGGCTGCTGAGCGACTCATTGCAGCCATGTTGTCCAGAACCAACTTTAGACTTTCCAGATTCTGTCTCAATATCTTTGCAGGCTTTTTCGGTAACAGTTTGATGTTTAAATACTGGCGTCGGTCTTCACTCCTATAACACAAATGTATTCGCGAAATGACACAATGAATCCATGCTCAACAAAAGGAATGATGGGTATGCATTGCATTAAACTTACACAGAAATGGTTGTGGTATCAAGGTCAATGCAAGTAACATCGTTAGGAGGCTCATACAAATCAAAGAATCTCGAATCCACTCCAACCAAAAAAGGAACAGGTGCTTGCAAAACAGCACATAATCCCAAAGGACACAAAGGTATATACGGGCATTGCCAACGGAAAGGAAAAATTAGCTATAATGCAAATGTCATAAAATAATCGTTAGTGTTAATATTATATCAAAAGAATCATCCCGTCATCAGTCAATGTATTAAGCACGTTATATGGACAAATTTTCATACCACTGAAACGGCTTCAGCTACAGCTGTCAATATGTCCGGTCGTAAAGAGTGAATAAGAAGTTTTTGTTCCGTTAGAACCAGTAACAGAACCATAAGGCAATTATCAGGGCCTAAATTTGTTAGCATTTGACGAAACGATGCACCGCTTTTAGGAAGAGGTGAGTCATGAGGGTGTGACAATAGTACATTTTGCGTTGGTGATAGTTGCATCAAAATGTGCGGCCGTTGGGGAGACGGAAATGGTACCTCCTCCAAGAGATGGGCAATGTACCTAGAATAATCCAAATAAGTTATTTGAAATAACAAAACAGAATGTAGAGATATTCATTATTAATCATGTTCGAGAGAATTCATGATTTTCATACCTTTCAACGGGCACGTCATGAGAACCGTTTTTCACCATCCAATTTAGGTAATAGAGAAACGTTCTAAAAGCATCGAAAAATGGGTAGTGGGACAAGAGACAAATGGACTTATTCACATGAACACGCTTATCGTTTTTGTCCCCCGGAAGAAGGATGCCTAGTGCTACTCTTTGATCTTGCGTTAACTTTTCCTCCGGATATGTTTCATAAAAGGTTAACGCAGCACCGTATATTTTCTCAGTTGCATCTGCAACGGTAAGAACAAACGTTGAAAAAACGGGTCTGGGCTGAAGTGCATTTTTTGGCCAACACTCAATTGTCGCACACATTGGTAAGCAAAACATTGCTGCTAAAGTTGGAAAAGGACAGGTTCGGCGGTCAGTCAATGGATATCTCATTAAAACTTCTGCTTTGTACGCCAATAACGGAGGATGATTCATGGATTTTTTGTAACAAAGGTATACATCACATCCCATCTAAAAAGGAAACGGAATTTACAGTTAAACAAAATTGTGTCTTTAAAGGGGATTGAGACAAAAAGAGTGAGGAGAGGAAGATTTGGAACATACCATTCCCTTATTCAGGTTCTTTGGAATCACGCAAAATGCATGCGGCGGCCGTTCTCCTTTATTTTGGAATATGACACATACATCCGTCACTACCAGTTCGTTGCATGGCATATTATCTGCTGCTCTCCTAAATGTCAACAGCGTTCGGGCACTTGTGTTATTAACATTTGCGTCTCGTCCTCCAGGCGTAGAGATGATGACTTCTGCATCTGGAAGAAGTCTTTCCTTGCCATCGTACATGACCCTATAAATTTCATAAATCAAATTTTAAAATGACAAGAGACATGACACTGATTAAGAATAATGTTGGGAGTGTTCTATGATTTATTACCCTATATCCACAAGAGGGGGTTTATCCCTACCCCTTCTGTAACATAGGTATACTTCAGGACTTCTCAAGCTGCCACTATTTAAGTTTGCAGGAAATCCTATAAAACCCCAAATAAATCAATACATAACGCATTCGAATTCATAATAAACACATTCCAGCTATTCTTTCCATTTCAAACATCTTACCTAAAGGAGTCTTATCAATGCATGTGAAGCCTCTGGGAACACTTTCGAATGCGGGGAATATTACTGTGATATCCTGAAATTTTAAAAATACTGATTAAAAGTCGTTCGAGTCAATTGAATTAACCTGAATTAATAACGCGGTACGATTGGATTAAGTATATTTGCCATTTCTCTCTTTTACTTACTGTGATTGGCTCAAAATTTTTGCAGTTTGGATTCAGTCCTTCACAAAGATCTTCATCAACAGGTTCGGGATTCTCAGGAAGACCAGCGACTACAAAGTAAAATGTGTTTCAAACAATAAGTACATCCTAATTTATGGAAATAAATGAAATAAATAACTTTGAGAATTTGATATTTTGATATAAAGTATCGTAGTATCGTACCGACAAAGTAGTCCGCCACTGGTGTCCCTCTCTCCTCCATGATGCGAGTTTAATTTAAAGGTAACACTTTACGGTTTCATGAAAACTGGGAGTAAACGCTCCACCTCTCCGGCAACAATATCACTTTCAATCACACTGAAAAACTGCTTCGTTGTTGTTTATTATTTTCGCTTGTTAAACACGCTGCACCAAGTTCGTACAAAAAAACTATCACTAATTTCTTTAAACTTTCTTAACCGTTCTCCATATTTTATTATACTTCCCTGGCGAGAAGTTGTCAGTTTTTGCACTAGAAATTACTATTGTGTTTCTGATACAGGTAATCAATTATACGCCTTTGATTGCAGATTTCATGCAGAGTCCTTCATGATCTGAAAAGTTAAGGGAAAAAGTGGACCATTAGCAATTGATATGCATATCCTATTTCTACAACATTAACGTTGAATATTATGTGTTTGCAGACTTTCACATTATTTTACTTGGACTGTTATAACGGTTAAAATGATGATGTATGAATGATAAGGAACTACGATACGACGAATACGGAACGATGACAGTATAAAAAAACTAATCAGTGATTCAATGTGTGCACACTGCACACATTATTCAAAAACACCAAACAACATTCGGGGGAAACCAATTACACAAAAAATATATATCAATTCCAGTTGCAGTGATCCAAAAGCATATCCTGCTGAACACGTCAACTGAGGTGACAAAACTGACAAATATCTTGTTTGTAAACAAGCATTCATTTTGATTGAAAAGAAATGAGCGTTTCATTTGTCCTTATCTTATTTGCATAACAGCTGACCTAACACGAAATACATATCCTCCTAATCCTAAAATAATCACACTCCGATGTTAGTAATAAAAGTCATTTGGGTTGTGGCTGTGTTTTTGTGGGCGATAAAACTTTCTTTTTCATTAAAACCGTTCCACATTAAGTATACTTGTATATGGAAGCCAATAATGTCACCAATCAAAAATGTTGCGTCGTTGATTGTTTTGTGACAAAGTATTCAACGTGTGATTTGTCACACTAATTTTTCCTCATAATCACTGAGATTAGGAAGCAGAAACTGGGTTCTCTATAAACTATCATTGGAAATGATTCCTTTCCTTTCGTGGATTAAATTACCACCTACATTAAACATTCCTAGTCTTAAGTATTTCTCATTAAATGCTAAATTGCCGCCTTAATAGTAGCATTGTCCCTCCTCCCATCTGTCAAAAGTTCACACTTGGAACACTTGCGATAGTGCGTTTATACGAATGTGACAACTAATTCATTTAGTTTTCAAAACAAAGGCATCATGAGACCTCTCATAATAAATGGCTTTACCTCTCTTGTTATGGACGATTTTGTATATCTACAACAGTTTGCAGATCATTTACAGACAGTTTAGCAGACACAACTTGTAACGATAACCATTAAAATCACAAAATTCACAACCACCTTTTTTAACAACCGTATTAATTATATTTACATGATATTACTGCACACATATTATACGTGTTTTAGAAGTGCTTCTACTGGATTATTACCAACACCTCGTAAATCTACTGGTAAACTGCAAACATGTATTTTGTTGCGATAGATAGAGAAGAAGCTATTAGGCTATTACTCAACTATGTAGTAGATGCACATTACCACACATTTAAAACGCCAAAAGAATGAAGAACGAAGTATGTGCAACTTTTTTTATGTAGCAATAATAAAATTACTCATTATTTATTATGATGATCATCATCATATAAGTATCAATTGTATAAATCGTACAATTTTTATGCGTTATGCGATACAAACTGAACCAGAAGAAGAGTATACATAGTATATTTAGTTTTATATATTATTATTAACAAATTTTTTTTTCTTCTGTTTTTGTTCTTGTTCCTGCTGAGCAGAGAGTATGACTATGACTTGCTGGATTTGATGATCTCATTCAAAAAAGGAGAACATATAATTTCAGCAGCTTTTTTTGTGTAAAATGGCCAATGCTGTATAGACGAGAGCTATTTGTGAGAAGATGATGTAAAAATGTGAGTTTTGTTTTGTGTGTATGGATTCATTGTAGTAGTGTTGTGGATGCATGCATATTGCATAGCACATCTAATATTCCACGCACAAAAGCTTTGTACTTACTTAAATTTTATAAGAAGACTCTCGTATGGCAAAATAATATGTAATGCTAACTACTACAATATTATATCCTTCTGCCTGAGACCACTCTTGCTACTACTCTGGGAGTAAAATCTCTGTCAGAGCCAGAGCCAGCACAAGCAAAAAAAGCAAGTAGTAAATGAGCCTCTATCTGAATCTGAAATTGCATTATATGTTGTAGTAGTGTCAGATCACCATCATGTTCTCTATATGTAAGTTTTTTGTCCCTTTTTTGCTTGGCAAATTGTAAAGTAGTGGCACTGAGAGCATAAAGGATATCATCATAAAAACGATACTGCTCCTGCGATATGTACGAGAACGATAAATGAAAGGAGCATAATAAATATAATGTAGTTGGGAAATGGTTTTGGGAATACTATTATGTCGCTCTCTTGCCTTTTAGATTGAGTCTTATGGGCATGCCGTTTTTTAAGTGAGGTGGTGGTGGTGGTGCGGTGGTATACATATGTACACACCTGAACTCAAACACTTTGCCTTTATACTCGCCTGCACCCATCAAAATAAATTACCTACTCATACTCCACACACACGAACGAAAAATACTCTTATTCACTCCACTTACTTACTTACTTCCACTCTTATTTTACAACAACTACGTACAAAACACATTTTTTTATCCTGCATATTTTTTTACTAGTTTTATCCCTATAATATTCCGAAAATACATAATATCATGTTAATAATATACCTAACTAATGATGGCAAAAGGAGAAAAAGGAACGAACGAACGTCTTTGGCGTAAGTTCATGGTTCATGAATGTGAATTTGTGACGCTGCTTGCTCTGAGGTGTGTGCTCTCCTCACAAAACACATGTACCTAAAAACATAACCTTCTTCTTGTCGTTCCAACTCGCAGCAACTTGCACTCTCCTCCACCATTCACAAGAACAACACACACCTTTTGGCTTTTTTTCAAAGTTTTCGTTTACCTTTGTATTATGTTATGTGTGACCAAAAGACCAAAATATTTCGGCACAAAAAAATGTGTTTGCACGAAGCAAATTGCACTTCATGTATCTTTCATGTAAGTATGTACGCACGTAGAGAAATGATGATGATGATTTGTAGAAAAAATAGTGACTTTTTTTAGAGTGACGACAATGACGCCAACCAAGCCAAACCCAACGTCCCAAGTCAGGGAATGTGATTTGGAATTGTATGGTTTATGAATATGTATGATTCTTTTGCGTGTAACTAATTAAGCATTGGTATTGGCAAGGACTGTGTTTTTGTTACCAACTTGCTGAATGAGCGACGCGTGTAGCCAGATAATGTAGTAATTAAATGCATCTCTCTGACACTGTCACTAGTTATAAAATGGTTTTATTGTTAGATATGTGTCATCTCCTAATTTACCTCAACAAATCTCTGAAACGCTTTGTTCCTCTCTTGTCTGTAGTAATACTAGTAGATAGGCGAACTATGTACAGCAACCAGCAACTCGTGATATGATAGCGATATCACACTCACACTCGCCACTTATCACTATGATCATCAAAAACCGATGAAAAAAGCATATCGTAGTAGCACGCCTTGTTACTGTTAAGCGATTTGCAACAGAAGAACTAACACTACCACCACCAAGCCAGTAGCCGTCCAGGAAGGAAATGAGAATGGTTTCTGCCTGCCTGCCATCAATAGCATCTGGCTTGCTTTCCATTTCTAACCATATTCACAGTTTTAAGGCAAATTAATATAATGATATCGTAGTATTTTATAGATGCATTATGTATGCTATGTATTTTACGCCGACATCTTATGTCTCTCCATACTCAGATAATAAGCATGTTTCTTTGATGACGCGAAAGTGGCAGATGGGCACACCAACCTTTGCTGTGCCATTTTACTGTATCCTTTAGTCGGTTTGATTCAAATTGTGCAAAAAGGGCGAAAGCTGTGTGTAAATTGGGTACGTCATGGCCATTTTCGTTTCATTCGTCTTCTTCGAATGACGAAGTAGTCTCAAGAAAGTAAAAATGTGAAAGACACAAGACTGCAAAATCTTTTCCGTCTCTTATATTTATGCGTATAATCGAGTTAAAGCTTTGCTGCATTTTATATGCACACATATGCATGTATGTATGTATTGAAAAAGTAGCCATTTACCTCTTGGCGTGCAGTGGCCTATGAGGAAAGTGGAAAGCTATATTGCTAGCCCATGAAATGTCACAACAAAAAGAGTTGCTTCTTTCAACGTCTTTTAAGCACTTCAAGGACAGACAGGTCAGGTAAAGAGTTGCCATTGTACTATTTTCTACTCTGCCTTTGCCAAGCAAGTGCTCATTTATGCAACGGTTTGTTGTATGATGCACAAACCTGAAACGGTAGAAAAAACACCTTTCAGTCCACCTTGTCATTTTTATATAGTCAGCTTATAATCAAGAGAAACGATCGTGCTTGCATTTCAGTCTATCTCAACTGGACAGACATGTAGCAGAAAAAGTAAGAACATAGGTACATATTATGTCAGTATTCGACCAAATACTGAGGAAGCTATAAGAGAAATAAAAATGTACACCTTTGCGAAGTAACCTGCAAGTGTGCATTATGGAGCGACTTCTACAGGTGAAAAAATAACTTTCCTCCACATGCACACAAACACGAAAATTCGATGGACTCACTACAAGAAAATAACAATTTTTATTTGGTTTCGCATGTCCATTGCATATAATACTTATTGCTACCTACCTACCGCATTTTTCCTATTTATAGCCGCGACTCGTTGCAAGAGTACAAATCGAGTATAAACAAAAAGTAGAGCAAACATGGTTAAAGTGCAATTTAGTTTTCAAGGCTTGTTTACTTTTTCGACAGATTTCACCCGTCCAAAGCTTAAAAGCTATGCTAAATTATCGTTTTTAGACCAATTTATTCATTCTAGGTACAACTGTTGAGCATTTATCAATACGACTCTTTTAGCATCGTTGTTATTAAGAATGTTGTAATGTTGATAGAAAGAACCGAATGTAATTGAATTAAATGTCTGTATCTACATTGGGAATGTTTCGTAAACATAACTATAAATAAGAACCGAAGGTCGTTTCCCGTTTGCCAATAAGTATTAACTGACTAATATACAGACAGGCTATAAATATGAAGAAAACGTTATTTAAAGTAACGAAGAAGTATTATTGTGAGTGCGTTATACAGAGGACTAACAATAAGCAGTAAATCTTCCAATATAAATTAAATATGAAATAAAATAGCAAATAATTATTTTTGCGTAGCCAACTGTTGTGATTGAAGATTAAAGATTAAATTTGCAAAGTTATAGAGCTATTATGCATAAACTTCTTACTACTGACTCACTGACCATCTATCTATTCATGTTCGCAAAACGTGAGCAGAGGAAAGAAATCGACATTGACACTCATCATCATATTGATATTGATGCATGTTGATTCCTCGCATGATACGTTTTTTTTATTTCTTTCCATTTCCATTATGGAATTAGCGATTCAAGGTTTGCGAAAAAATATAGCTCGCCCCGCATCAACCCTATAATTTCCATACATTGCTTCTTTTACACCTTCCTGCTCTCTTGCTCTGGACAAAAGAAAATCAGGCCAGGGTCGCTGCTAGCATGATACTAGTCTATATGTAGTTAGTGCATGTAGTTTTCAACAAGGAAATGACTATGTCGACGATGAAGAGGTTACCTATTCGCACTGAATGCAAATCTATACGTATTAGTAATAGGTAAAGGTAATATTCGCATAAAAACAAGCCGACCGGTCGACAAGGTTAGAAAATAGAGTATCGTAAAATAGCGTGATAGCAAATTCCCTGTAAACGAAGGTGTATTCCTTTTTTAATACTTGCCTACTCGCATATTAAGAAAATAATATATAGGCCATTTATTTGTTTGCACGCGAGAGGTGTAATGTAAACTTTAGGTAAATCAATCTAACTAGAAGACCCTTTTCTTAAAGCCGAAGCTACGACTTTGAGTGTGCTCAAGAAATGGAATATGATAGAGTTCTTTAATTATCTATTAGTTTCAAGTTACATATTATCCATATTCGTCGTGATTCTTGATTTTACAAAACCTTATTGCTTTATGATGATTATAAGTTTGCAGACTTAATTGTTTGCTCATTGGGTTCAGCTTTTGTCTTTATAGTCAATTCAAGCATATTTTTGGCCTCTTTGTCTTAAAGAAAATAGGCAATAAAATCATCTTCTTTCTTATATCATGAATAGGGCAATAAAATATTTGGATTTGACGTACGTGTGGGATTTCTGTGTTGTGAAGTATCTTCGTACATGACAAAATGCTACAAAATTGCAACAAATTTCTATAATTCACATAGGTATTCATTTTTTATATACAAACTAACTCACTCAACTCACACTGGTGACTGTCTACATTACACATGATGATCATGATCACTCTTCCTTAATGGGCCAGATAATGGTAAAAGTTATGAACTTCTGTTTAATCGAATTGAACTACACATATACTCTTTATATTATATAGACTTTGGACTATATCTGCCGTGTCTGCGTCAATGTCCCGAGTGATTTTTTATTGATAAAACACGTCTCAAGTTCTTCTTGGAACATGAGCGAACGTTGTCAATATTATCAACTACGGAACATCCGAAAGAAAGAAACGCGTCGCGTTGTAAAAAATAAGAAAAATACAATACCAAATAGAGCGAATCTGCCTCTGCTCGTCTTGTCTTTGAAAAACTCTATTGAAAACTGAAGACAAATACTTTCCAAAATCAAGTTGCTCAATAATGTACCTACATCAAATCAAATAAAGATGTAATGGACATATCACGCGTACAAAATCAAACAGAACGTACGGATGTGATGTTGAATGTATGTAAATTTGTCGTGGACGAAATTCATGAATTTTGTTTTCACACATTTGCTTTACCATTTAAAAAATCAGATTCACACTATCACACTCCCACCATATCCTGTCTTCTTGAAGGAAATACAATATTTTTCACTTATGATAATTCTGTTGACAATAGTAGTAGACCTTGCGTTATTCACAGATTGTTTTCAAACTCATTCCGTCAGACATTCAAAATGACAAAGATATTTGTTAAGCTCAATGCAGCTCTGCTACAAGCTATGGACTCAAACTAACTTTTTATAAAGCTTAATGTTCCTTCTATGCTAGAGTTCAGTAAGTTTATATGCTAATCGTAACTTCGTCATCCGCTTTTGCAGTAAACAAGTAAACTAAAACGTAATAAGATAAATGTTTATAAACTCATCTTTTAAATACTTTGAGACTGACTTTGTGAGAAGTTTCAGATGCAGGCCAGTTACATCTTATACCAAGTAATAACAAAAGTAATGCTCACATTCCACATCCACATAAACTGACAATAACTATAACATAGTACATGCATAATGATATGAAGCAATGTGTCTGCATGAATGAATGATTTTTGTTGATATTTACTTGGTATTTTGTTGACTAGTTAAATCAGATAAATTGAGTTTAGTGTAATTTCTATTTTTTCATGTTATTTCGCTTGTTTCGACATATTTCAACCACAGAAGGACATTTCAGACTGGTAATCAATTTGACACAAATATAAAATGATACCAAAACTTCATGCAGTTTGCCTTTTCAGTCAGACGTTCATCTATTTTGGACATTCCGATGTGCGTGCATAAGAATATGTAAATATTACATTGACATGTTAACAATTTTGGCATTTTGCAGTCCTTTTTGGCAACTTGTTAGCTGTTTGATAATCCTTAGTTATATGCAAAGGGCAATTCGTCAATCGATTTTTAATTGGATGACAAGTAGAAGCGTTTGTGGTTTCATGCAACTGCAAGAATGCACAATGCCTAAAAATAAGTTACATGTTATTAATGTCCCAAAATTATCAAAGAACCTTTTATGGTTTTGCCTGTGTTAATCCATTTCAAAGATGTTTATTCACTTTTATCAGTTTATCAATTTGCACAAGATTTTCTTTCCTAGAATTCATAGAGCATATATGTTAAAAGCAAAGCAACACCCAGTTCCACAGTAGTAATTTATTTATTTAGCTTAAATATTAGGTCAATTGGCAAATTCCATGAAAGGCAAGCAAAATTATGATTTCAAATTAAATGCAAAACCTAAGTTATTGTGTAAATATGTACACTATAATAGGTAAGTATAAAGTGGTTTTAATTCATACAACTAAAGAAAATCAGATGAGGTATAATTAAGCGTAAGACCAGTTTAATCATTCTTTCCGTAAGATTGATTTTGCCAGCAATATTTCTTGGATTGCCAGCAGTCATGATGTAAGTACAGGATAAACGATAAGGGTCTAATTCTGTCTGGAAGGGTCATAAGCACTCCAGTGAACTGATATGGAAAATTAATTAAAGTTAATTATGATGGGTATGAATTTATTATCGCTGGGTGTATTTATATCTAAAGGTGAGAGATTACACACGCTAACGATTTGAGATACAACGTTTCTTGCTATATTTCACACTTTGCTTTGTTGAGAATGAATCAGGCAAGCATTTTAGGTACTAAAAGACGCGAGCGACAGCTTTTATGCGTTTTTTACACATTGATTACGCTCAACATGCCCCATAAGTGCCACTAAAGGCGAGCATGATTTGCCGCGACTGAAGTGTTCATTGTTTATATTTTTGTTTTCTTCACATGCAACTTTGGTTGACTTTTTCCGTACAATTGTTTGCAATTCTTTTTTAGTCATTTTTTAGTCAGTTTGATTGATTGCTCTACTGATTGTGTTGCTTTGTGCTTTTAGTTTGTGCCAAACGACTAAAAAAGCTCCACGCATTTCTAGGTGCACTTAAAATTATCTTTCGATTGCTTGTTATAGTTCTTGTGGAATTGGCGAATTAAAAATTCAAAGGTATGTGTGTTCGTGCAAGTAACTTTAAAGGGTCATGATGATAATTATGATGACATGCAATTAAGGACATGCCTGTTACCCCGATGAAAGAGGCGACAGTGACTTAATGCATGTCCTGGTTCCTTTACGGTGGATTAATTGATGTCTTATTTTTAACTTTGTTGCAGGCTGATAGAGAGGAGATCCGTGAAGGTGAAGAAGATGGAGTCCCAAGATTCACCAGCAGTCATTCCGTGCTCTGAAGACATGGCGGAAGAAGATAATGATTCCGTGGTGCCACCTACTCCTCTTGGGGAGGAGGATACTGGAGCTGAGGAGAAAAAGTCAGACGACCTGAGCCAAAGTCAAAGTTTACTCGCTGACTATGACAATAATGGTAACAGTACTACCGTTAACCAGGATGGGGAGATCTCTAGCATAAATGTTTCGACGACAGTAAATAAGTTGAAGAGTGGAAGCGTCAGGAACTCGGGGGGTACTTCAATCATGGAGATGGAATCATCTGAAATAAATCCCTTGTCATCGACAAGAATTGAGCAAGACAACAGCATGTCCCTGCTAAATGAAGGATTTATGATCGATAGTGCCTCATTGTCATTATCGGCTGTAAATGAGGACAGTCGTTTGGATCCCAATAAGACGACAGCTGAAACTAATGATACTGTGGAGGACCATGATACTGGGGATTTGGAGGCCGAGTCTCCGGAAACAGAACTGGAACCTGAAGATGAGGACATGGAAGCAGACGACAGCGTGGAAGTGCACTCACCGTCGGTCAAAAGAAGGAAAGAAACTGCTGAAATTGATGAAGACGACGACGACGATGATGATGATGAGAATTGTTCCGAATACCCGGAGCCACAGTTTCCTATAGCTAGGGTAAAGAGGATTATGGCATTTTGTGCATCAGCAGAGGATGATGACGCCAATCATGAAACTGAGACGATAAAAAGTAAAGGGAAGGGGAAAGGAAACATCATGATTACAAAAGAAGCAGTATATCTTACAGCACTTGCTACAGTAAGTTATACGATAACTTTTAAAGCTCTATCTAAAAAAATAATAATTATTATTATTCAGTTTATTTAAATGCCCTTCTTGTTTTGATAATTTCAGGAACACTTCATTTCTGCGATTGGAGAAATGGCTGGAGGTGTAGCTGTATCATCGAAAAAGAAGACATTAACATTGGACCATTTAAAACGTGCTCTAAGTGAAAAGGATGCATTTGCTTTTTTGGAGGGCTGTTTCCAACCTTCAGTAATCATCGGTGATTGATAATTATAAAAATGTGATATATTGCTTAGAGTTGTCAATTTAAAGTAAATCAAACTCAACTAAATTAAATAGGGTATTTTATACGATGGTTTATTTCAATGCAGACTTTACAATTAATAATTAATGTTCGTATTTAACCGTGTGTGTTTAGCGTGCGTGGAGAAGTTATATCTCAGTACAAATAAAAATCAAATTGTATGTATGAAATGAAGACTTGGCTTTATTTGATGGAATTAAATTAATGTAAAATCGCTCAGAGATAAACCATTATCGTTTACTTTCTCAGTTTGTATATGCAGTATCTTAGTTGTTTGCCCAATTGTTTGTCATTAAAACATACTACGGGTTCATATTTTTGCTTATGAAATTGTAATTACTAATTAGAAAAGAAGGCCAACAAAAGCTATATTTTTTATAATGTATTATACCAAGTTTACACGAACTGCAGTCTGCATTAAGATTGTGATGCACCGTGTATTATGTATGTAACGTACGTAGTTTATAAACAATCAAGGACACGGGCAAGGACAAAGTAATTTGGTCAAGTAGCATTATGGAAGAGAAATGAGTAAACCGGTTTGTTTGTTCGAAGCACACCATAGACAATTCTTCTGGCAATACATGATTGAATGTCCAAAGTTCATTCAATATATGGCAATATTTGATTTCATACCGTGTCCTTATTAAAAATGAAAATTATTACCTTTGCGCTTTCGCAATCCCTTCTTCGAATTTTCTTTTCTCATCTCCCAATTTTCCAAGTTTCGAACAATATATAATTTTACTTTTGAAGTCAGGTTACTGTAATCTGTCGTCAGTTTTGCATCATGAAAAATTACAAGTTACTATTATGCCTTAAAATAAAAAAACTCTTGTCATGTAGGCTACAACTTGTAGCCAACCATCCGTATTTAATGACATGGGTTTTATGCGACTGTGACTAAAAACTAATTGTGTTCATTATGGCGAGACGAATATTATTATTGAAAGTATAAATGAAGTTTTTCAACAAATCCTAAACGATATAATATTCTCACTATTATATTCTTTAACCAAAAGTTTCTGTCGCTAACTTTTATTTCTTGTCTGTATCGTGAAATAACATTAAATCTACACACCAGCATATATCATAGCAAAATACACATATTCAATGACACCACTTATATAAAGCAAACCATAAAAAGAAAAAAATGGACAAGTGAATCTTACAACAGGTAGTTTTGTCTCCAGGAACAATGATGTCATCGTCACATTGTATTGTTACATATCCTTCATCTAGTCACTTAAGATGTCTTAATCTTAAGTTGTGTTTGTGGGCAGTGTTTGTGTGGACTTTGGACTGGACCTGGACGGTGACCGTACACCAGCCAGCCCCAAAATTGAAAACACTGTATGCATAAATATATCTTTTTACTGCCTAATACTGCCTACATCATCATCATTATCAATAATCATGTTGGAGTACCAATGACCACTATGCGATGCGTAGCAATGTAGAGTTGTGATTGTGAACGATTATCGTCATTTATCATCATCATCGTATTCTACATCCTATGAAAGTAGTTATCCTAATCCAGACTGCGCACCCCTATCCTTCCTTACATAACATGCAATGCATGAAAAAAATTTCAACAGACAGTTTACCACAGGTTGCTGTTGCTGCTGTATGAAAATGAAACTCTGAATCTCTGACTTTCAGCATGCATGGGTGTTTGTTGTTCTCTTTTACTTTATTTGGAGATTAGAGTGAGTTGTTATATAGCTAGTTGTACAGCTAGTAATAAAGAGGCTCCAGCGATAAGAATAATGCCGTAAATACACCATCACGAGGTTCGTTTTATTGTTTGCTTTTATGAAAAAGACATTGACGACGAACACCGCACATGATTGTTTGCATGCCAAAACATCCCGTGCAACACAGTAGTGACACATGCGTGGCTGCATTGGCGTCAGTGAATATACTATTTAGGTGAAAGCAGTAGCTTCTTGTCATTTAGAAATTGGTACTGAGCAGAGTCGGAAATAATTCAGGCATAGGCATATCGCAAAATTGAAATCTGCACAATATACTATAAATTTTTATGAGCATCATGGCCATGGAAGTTCATGAACTCCTGGTCGCTCTCGTTGTACTGTTGGTAATATGGATATCATATCAACGATTTCGACTTTTTAGTAAAATGGCCCCAGGTATGTACTTGTGTCATTTTAAATCTTTCCTGTGCATGTATTCAGGTCACCGTTCGTCTATGTACGCATAACATTTTGTTTCTGCTTGGTTTTGTTTTCAAATCAGGCCCCTATGGACTTCCCATTGTTGGCTCGCTGGTTCGATTGGTGAAGACAGACGCAATCGAAGAACTGCAGAGATATAAAAGGAAATATGGAAAAGTTTTCTCATTGACTGCTGGAAACTTCTAGTAATAACGTTTTTGAGCATTCAAAATTCAATGTCTCCAGCGTATAAAAAATATACTTAAAATGTATGAAATTTTGTAGCGTAACAGTCGTTACAGATCACCGGCTAGTAATTGATTGCTTAAAGAAAGACGAATTCCAAGGTCGCCCCGACTTTGACCTCTGGGAAAGTCGCAATCAGGGACAGCGGAACCGAGGAATTCTCTTTTGTGATGGCCCTGTTTGGCATGAACAACGGCGGTTTGTTCTTCGCTCATTACGAGATTTTGGTTTTGGAAAGGAGTCGATGGAAGGTATGCTCATTCAGGAAATGCAAGATCTTCAGACCACAATAAGGTGAGCAGATGTATACTGATGACTACTGATTGGGACTGCGCATATTTGTACTCATTCAACAATAAGGGTTCGAATATACCCATCATTAAACACACATTCGATTCTTACAGACAGGACTTGGGTCATCCAGTTAGCTTATCCGGAGTATTCAATGCGTCCGTGCTAAATTCATTGTGGTACATTGTAACTGGCAAGAGATTTGAATTGACAGATCCAACGCTCAAGACATTGATAACCCTATTAATTGAGTGAGTAACGTATTTCTTTTTTCATGCTCAGTCCTTTTTACATTTTCTAACCTGGAAAGTTTCCATTTTTCAGCAATATCAGAGAGTCTCTCATTACCACACCAGCGCTGTTCTTTTATGCTCCAGTGAAATACGGATTAATTGGAAGAACTCAAATGAAAGGCAGTTTGAAGTTTCGGGAAAACATTAGGAAATTACTTAATGATGTTATCGACGAGCATTTGGAAACCTACACCGAAGGTGAAATTCGAGACTTTGTTGATGCTTACATTCAACAAATCAAGGAAAGCTCCAACGAATCCAGCTTTCATTCGGAAGAAGGACGTAAGAATGCATTATTAAAAATCTGCGTGCTCTCAAAATTCCCAGAGTATTATTACATGTAAGCTTAAATGTTTCATCTTAAAACAGGAAAGAACTTGTACTCTGTACTCTTGGACTTGTTTGTAGGTAATTTTCATAGAATTAAGAAAAAGTTATAATTTGCAAGCAATCATGCGCCGTTTGTGTGATTGAACGCAAGTTAATATGAAAATTATGGCCCCATGCAAATTGCAACTAAATATTTCGATTTTTTATAGCTGGAGCCGAGACAACGTCCACAACGCTCCAGTGGGCAATGCTGTTCTTAAGCCATAACCCGCAAGTTCAAAAGAAAGCACAGCAAGAATTAGACAGCATCATTGGAAGATCCAGACCACCAAATCGATCAGATAAATCAAGGTTAGGATAGTTGCTGTGCCTTGTCATACTGATATTTAAAAAATATAAATCCATGATTTGCTGTTTTTTTGTTGTGCTTTACAAGGTTGATTTATTTGGAAGCTGTTCTAAATGAGGTTCACCGTCTCAGTTCCCTTGTACCATTTAGTGTCTATCATAGAGCCCTCCAGGACGCATCCATTGGTGGTTACTTTGTTCCAAAAGACTCTGTAATTTTCTTCAGTATTTATGATGCCCATCACGACAAGGATGTATGGGGCGATCCGGAAAATTTCAGACCGGAAAGGTTTCTGGATGCGACTGGCTCTAAAGTTATCAGACACGAGGCGTTAATACCATTTTCAAGTGGAAAAAGGCAGTGCCTTGGTAAGTACCCAAAATGAAGACTAGTCGCAAGTTACCCCTGATATGTATTGCTGATTGTCTAGCTAAGCTTTGGCTAATATTTTGTTTTATATGTGAATTTCAGGGGAAACGTTAGCAAGGGACACGTTATTCATGTTTCTCGCAGGGTTGCTTCAAGCTTTCACATTTGAAATTGACCCAGAATCCTCCAATAAAGATCTGAAAGGAAGCCCAAGTTTTGTTTCTTCTCCCAAACCATTCAAAGTTATTATTAAGGAAAGAGTGTAATTTTTTAATAATGTATCAGAATTGCGCACACAAAATCATAATAAAATTATAATTTCAGGTTAGTTAAACATAACTTAGTAATAATAATAAATATTGTTCGCTACTATAAACTTAGATTCGAGAACGTGTAGTGTTTGTTCCGATTCGAGAACAAGGTTTTACACTGTAACAGTGACGAGTTCGTTTTGCTTTATTGATACTTGAAGGGGGTTCGCCACCAGCGGCCCACATTAAGTAGTTTTCATACGCATAAGCATTAACTTCAGTGATTAATGTAACATTGACTGGTTGGTCAGAAATGCCGGCTTTATCCACTACCATCATTCCCCTCGTGTGCGTTCCGCTAACTTCCACTTTTGCGAATTTATTTTCCGTTGCAATAATTATCTGCCAATTGGTTAAGCAAAATCGAGGTAATTAATTCTAGTGCCTCCGTAATAATAGCTGCGATAACTGCAATAGTTCATGGAGCAGCAGGAACTTACGCTTGGGTCTACCGCACAGGCCATAATTACAGCATCGGGAGGCAGCCAATACTCTTTGAACATTCCCAAATTGTTTGCTTCAATTGCATTCAAAAGCTGGACTTCTGGAGTGTTCATGGTTCCAAGTGTTTCCACTCTGAAATCCTGTTGACAAAAATCGACTATTTTGCATACACATACTCCTGTTTGCATTTCAAAAATCACCGTTTGGTACACGACATTTTCCTCACATAAGATGATGCTGCTTTAAGAGCCGTTTCCCACGGTAAGACTATCAACTTGCAAGGTGGATACGAATCCAAGCACATGGCAGCAGCTTCAGGATCTACGTAAAAATTGAATTCGGCAGCAGGAGTTGTGTTCCCTAAAGCATCCATGTTGCCACCAAGAATATATACTTCCTTGATGTATGTTTTTATTTCTGGTTTCAATTTAACTGCCATAGCCAGATTAGTAAGCGGGCCCAAAGCCACAATCGTAAGTCTTCCTTTTAATACATATATTGAGATGCCACATTGAGATTGAAACAACCATGATGAAATACAATGAGTTATATGATTGAATACATATATATCTGGAATAAGTAACCTTTGTACTCTTCGGCCAATCTAATTATTGCATTCACAGCATGCTCATTTTCCAGCCGTGCAGAAATTGGTGGTAAATTGGCATCGCCAAAGCCATCCTCACCGTGGTACGGGGGAACCCATAATTTAAATGGGTTAGTAACAAACTCACTCATGCCTTGATAGATGGGAATCTGTTGGGTGTTTTTGTGCATACATACTTGAATGTACTTGTTATTCTTCCATTGAATACTCAAGCAATCGTATTAAAAATGCTATTATCATAGTGCCAACTTATGTATATATATTTTAGGTATAATGGGTTGTTTATGCTCACTGTGTTTTCATTGACGGTTTGAAGGGTACGTGTGACATTAATTGATATATTTTCAACGGCTGCATTTCCACAAGTTGTAGTAAATCCGACAATTTTGACCCCAGTAATGTCGTACGCTTTGTGAGCGGCCAAAGCCATGAACAGGGCCCACGCATCGTCAGTTCCAGCGTCCGTATCAATTAGTAGAAATTTTTCCTCTGGAATTTGCACCAATGACGATGCGTCCACCTATAAAGACAAATTCAATAAACTGTCAGATATTCTCACTTAGATAATTAGGTAAAGTTCCCACTTCAAATCCAACGCTCCAAAACATGTATACTTTTATGATTCTTTTGGTGTTTATGAATGAAAATTGTGCTGAACGAGTTACCAGAAATCGACGAGGCCTTTTAGACATTATTGAATGCACGATGCGTATTTGGCAATGAGATTTTATTAAATATGTAAGCACAAGTAGTCAAACTGTACCGATCATTATACTGCAGCTTGATTGATCGAATGATTCACATGCAAATTGCAAATTTGCTATTTATAGCAAAAAATGAAATAAGCTGCGCTGTTTAAATAACTACAGATTTGCAATGCGAATAGATGTACGTGACATTTTTTAGAACTAGCAAGGGCTTTGGGCCAAGCAAATATAAGTACAAACATTATCGTTGCATCCAACTAGGTACAAATTAGCTTCCAGAGACTATGTTTTTTAATTTCTGGATTTTCCACTATATTCCACTTGGGTGGAAATTAAGCCATCTGCTTGACTTGGCGAGAGCCAATAAACAATGTTAAATTAGTTAAATAGCGCTCTCAAATTTATAATTTACCTTGTTTTTCATTATATCGAAAGTTATTGCTCCAAATTAAAAATATCGCGCATAGCACGAAAAATAAAGCAAATATTGTGAGCACGTTTCAATAATAATTGTTAAATCGGTAATCAGTAATCATATACCTAGTCATGTTATGTACTGATCACGTAGTATCAAAAATACAAATATTAAGTTATACTAAATTACACGAACTTGACTAAATATTAATTTATCAACTTTTTGTTTAAACCCATGTATGAAAATAAAAACCTAAACAATGTCCCTAATTTGTAATATTGAACATGGAGTAATATTTTATGCATAACTTTGTATGTCTAGATGATTATCCATCTTCGTCTTATTCGCTATTCTCACGAACGTTCATTCATGATTATATTATAACATAACTTTTATTGGAATACCTAGGTCGCATTACATCGCATGTTTGAATAAAAGTTGAATAAATGAATGACTCCTTTAAATCAAAGGAATAATTCTTTTATTATAACTAAAGAAGAAGCATTCATGTAAAATTCAGATAGCTATATATCATTCGTGCAGGTCCTTCAATAGAATATGCTTTATTTTTCCTTTCTCAATCAATTTTCTAATTCACTTGATTGGAAATGCTGATGTAGCGTAGGTGGGTGTGTATTTGAATATGGAGTCTTTTCATGACCTCAAGATGATAAAAACACGTATACTAACCATAAGTGAAAAACATTTGACCATGCTATGTTGTAACACGTCATTTTTTACAGTAAAATGCTGACAAAAATGCTGACCTCTTAATTTAATCTGTGTGGCTGCAATAGATACTTGTATATACATTCATTTACCTACAAGATAAAAAAGATAACGCTTGTTTACACAACTTTCAATAGAAGATGCTTGCCATGAATTAAAAATATCCAATCAAAATAAAAAAGCACTCATGTATTTATCTGACTTGGCATTAAAAGGATCATATCAGACGAGTGACAGCAATATTCTCATGAGTCACCATTGGCGTAAATAAAATCAGGAAAGATTTTAGTAAGTGTCAACGAGTTCTCTGAAACGCACATCAGTTCAAAACTTTGTTGTAAAATATTTCTCATCCTGGCTGGATTATCAAGGATCAGTTAGATTTTCAAAGGGTACAAACTAATTTTTGCAAGATGGCGAAAGAACAGGAATGGAAAAAACGAGCCGCGGAACTGGAGTTCCTAAAGGACTTTCCCACGGGCCCTTTAGATGAATACCGTAAGCAGGCGTCCTTTGACTGGAAAGTAATGACGTTAGTAATGGAGCCAGAAAATGTTTTACGGTTTAAGGTAGCAAAATGCACAATAATATTTCATGCATTAAATCGTTTCGAGTATTCATAAATTTCCTTTTTGACAAATGAAAAAATTGCTGATGCGCATAATGAAATTTTTCTTATTGTCCAGTATCGTGTGTGGGATAAACTCGAGAATGACCCATTGTTTGCTCAACCTACTACAAAACGAACTCTTTTGGAAGAGCGAAAAGCAATTCTCGAGCAGGTATTCCGACTCCAAGACTTCAATTTACTGGATGAAAGCAGTGGAGAACCGGGTGATCCAATTTTGGTAAGACGTTAATAAAGCAGTGGGAAAATAATTATTTTTTAAAGCAGTTACGAGCGAGACCGTAAATTTTCATAGACAAATGCATTGAACGTGTCTTTGGGACAATACGATTGGTCACTTTCAACAAGACGTGGTATTGCAATGGACTTTTTCACCAATGCAGTCAGAGGGCAGGCCAAAAATAATAGACATTTTGACGCGATTGAGGCAGCATATAAAATGCAGGTTTGTGAAAATATCCAACTTTTTGCGCGCTATAAAATTAAATATTTGTCATTTGTCTAGCCTATTATTATCATATATTTATTATTAGGTCATTGGCTGTGTCGCACTGACTGAAATAGGGCATGGCACAAACACTCGAGGTATGAGAACTAGAGCCACATACGATCCACAACGGCAAAAATTTCTACTGCATTGTCCCGATTTTGAAGTAAGCAAACAAAAGTCCGATTTCATATTCCTGATCCTGATAGTAATTTCTGTCGTAATCATTATGTATTCATCTAATTCATCATTCACTATGTATTTTACTTTTATGTTTAATCATTTTAGGCTGCAAAATGTTGGGCAGCAAATATGGGTAAGAGTGCACGATTTTGCCAATTAAATACACTACAATGCAATAATAACAATGTAGTCGCTGGATATGTTTGTTAAAAATCGATGAATAATGATCGTTCCAGGTAAGACGGCTACTCAAGCATTTGTCATGGCTCAACTGTATACCCCGGACGGGGAATGTCATGGCCTGCACGGCTTTGTGATCCCGATCCGAGATCCGTCAACTATGCTCACTTACCCAGGCGTAACGATACATGACATGGGAGAGAAAATTGGATTAAATGGGCTCGATAATGGGTAAGTTATTATTAGATCCATCATTTCATTATCCCTTGTAGGTATATGCATACATGTATGATGTATACTATGTAAGTGCTCTTATAACTCTTCAATTTTTAATAATAATGCAGGGTAATGATGTTTGACAATTACGCTGTTGATCGTGACTGCTTGTTGAGCAAAAACGGGAACGTCACCAGTGATGGTCGTTACGTTAGTGCGTTCAAAGATCCCAACAAGAGATTTGGTACGATGCCTGAGCACCAAGAAATTCTTGGAAAATATTCGTACCTTTTTTGTTCGTTGATTACGATGGTGCAATTTCTCACAATGAATTTTGTATGCTATTCCCACAGGAGCTTCATTAGGAAATCTTTCCGCTGCCAGGACGGGAATCGTTCAATTCTGCGCGGCCAATATGAGCACTGCTTTAACCATTGCGATTCGTTACAGTGCCGTCCGTAGACAATTTGGAAATCCTGGCGAAGATCAGGAGTTGCCTGTGATCGAGTATCAAATGCAACAATGGCGCTTGTTTCCTTATCTAGCTGGCGCATACGTCATGAAATATGTAGGGGATCAGTTGTATGGAGATTTCATAAATTTCTTGTTGAGCCAGTTTAATCCCGACATTAGTAAGGATATACTGGCGACAACGGGAATAGAAATGCACGTCTTGAGCTCTACAGCTAAACCTATATCCAGTTGGCTAGCTAGGGATGCCATTCAGGAAAGTCGGTACGTAGTACGACCCCGGTTTCATGTAAATTGTATACAATATCTTGACAATTTTCACCTGCAGCATAATAATAATATTCGCCACTTTGCACGTTCTGTATTCTCAGCGAAGCTTGCGGGGGACATGGATATTTGCGGGCAGCCGGAATAGGGAAGCTGAGAGATGACAATGACGCAAATTGTACATACGAGTAATGCTCTATATGTATTTATCCTCACATTCTCGTTTTCTTTAAGCGGATTAATGTCCATTACGACATTTTTTTTCAGACGTTAACTCTATTTTGAAAGCAAAAAAAATAATTATATTTTCTCTTTCATGGAAATCCGCAGGGGAGACAACAATGTGTTACTCCAACAAGCAAGTAACTGGCTTATAACGGTGTGGTCAAATCCGAAAAGACACGAAATGAAAGACAGCATGCCATTAAACACTCTTAGTTTCCTCCCATCCTCCTCCTCTGGATCATCCAATCAGTCAAACGGGATTTTGCAAAAAGGAGAAACTTTTCAATCAGAATCGCTGGAAGATGTCTTGAAGCCTGAAAGTTTGCTAAAAGCCTACAAATGGTTGGTTTGCTGGCTTCTTCAATCGGCCTCGGAAAAGTTTCATTCCAATCTGCAATCCGGCAAGGATGCCTTTGCTGCAAGGAACGATTCGCAAGTTTATGCAGCAAGAACTCTTTCCATTGCCTTCTTTGAGCATTACGCTCTTCACCGATTTTGGCACGGACTTTGTTTAAACCCAGAGCTACCTGAGAATATCAAGCAAGTGCTAACCAACTTGTTTCTGCTTTATGGTTATTGGAGCCTGGAAAAACACCTGACCTCACTGTACCAAGGTGGATACTGTCAAGGACCCAGACCAGCAGAGCTTATTCGTCTTGCCATATTGACGCTGTGTGAGGGTATCAAAGGTGAAGCTGTGGCTTTGGTTGATGCCATCAGTCCACCGGATTTTGTTGTTAACTCGGCATTAGGAAAATCAGACGGAATGGTCTATAAAAATCTCCACTTGGCCATGTCACAAACTCCTGGAGCATATGAGCGAACTTCGGACTGGAAAGAAATTGCAAAGAGGCTTAAGGCAAATCTATAAAAGTGAATGAGGCAATATGCGGCACAATGATACGAATGTAACAATACCGTATGCTAGAATAAACTCCTGTACTTTACTATTTTACATATACATGACATTTCAATTTGTTGAAAAAATAAAGGATTCGAGAACTCACTGGGGTAATGTGAGCAGGTAAAAATCTTTTCTAGTTGTATTGACACTTTTTTCATAGGTATTTTGACCTCAATAAAAAAATGAAGATTGATTTGGTGATTATGACGTGATGTCATGCACATAGATATTTTCTTTGTAGTTTCTCCCATTATTTCGTCTCTGTGATTGTGAATGATGATGTCATCGGAAAAGTTCAAAATTCATGTATATGCCCTTCTGCCACATAATTACCGTCAACCACCATTAACCGTAATATTGATGGTTTACAGTTGGTTGGCGAGTGGTGACAGTGACAAGAAAGATCTGCTGATAATGAGAAATTATCTAAAATAATTAACATTATGCACCACTGAGCACATCTTTCAAGAACAAAAGAAAATCGAACATAAAAAATATGAAATCTCTAGTATAATGTGACCCACTACTCACCACTCCGTTCACAGACTTGCCGTTTATAGACCGGAATAGGTATGTATAAATGTATGCTTTGCTTAAAATAAATTGCATCTGTTTGAAACAAAAGATGAATTTCTCTCTCATTTTATATGCTGATTTGTTTCCCTATAGCCAGTCAAGTGAAGCATAATAAAAATTGATGGAAAATTGTCTTTTCCTTTAATTAGATTGCTATGCTATTCCAACCATGAAATTGCGCTTTTAAGCAAACACTTTCTTCCAATATTCAGATTAGTCATGATCTACGGAACTGAAAGTTGTGGGGATAATTTATGTAATTTGTTGGGACATAATAATACTAGCAGTCGCAGTTTCTTTGTAATTTATAGATTAATCAAAATATCTATAAAAAGAAACCATATAAAAAACTATTGTCATTTGCATATTTACAAACTTGACGTATGTAATTTAATCTGTCTATACAGTCTGCATAACATCTATTAGCTTCACTTTACAGGTGCAAATTGTAAAATCTTTATAAATTAATGCATATTTTTTGTCTAGCTTGCTACCTTGCTTAAATAGGGGATTCAGGATGTTCACATTTTGTTGAGGTTGAGAGTGTTTATAGGTAGGTATATATTTCGGCACAATATAAATACATTACAAATACCAATACATATATGCATAGGTAACAACGAAAAAATAAAATAACCCTAAATAGCAGCATCTGCCATTGTAAATAGTCAACTGTAACGACGAATGTGTATGCTATATAAACAAGAGTCTGTTCACCCAAGCTCATATCCTGACCGGAAGTAAAGTCGGCCATTCCTCAAGTCATCATCCTCCATCAGACTCATTTCATTTCCACACTAACCCATCTCACTGGTACATTGTAGCCAACCTGACTGCACGCATCAGACAACAAAACCAGTGAGCTAAGAATCCTTCTCCCCTTCCTTTTACGGTCTTTGCTAATATCTGTAAATGTTCTACTACTTTTGTGAAATGATTTTCTATTATATATTAAACATTATTTAGCTAGAATCTACAAAAATTGTCGGCTACACCCAATGTTTGTCACCAATTTTGTCTAATATGTTACAAACATGTCTATACACAACTACCACATCGAAACAAACAAACTTACCTGATAAGATCAATTGATTACCGCAATTAGACTGAGATACCCATTTCTCATATTTGGCAGAAATGGCATGATTACTTACAAAAAATGAAACAATGATAAGCTTATATAGAAAACCTTTTTCGGGTGGGTGATAATTCATACCGTAATAAACATACTCTTTGAAATCCTCTACTGTGTGGTATGCAAGTCTTATTATTAAACAGCATCAACAAATTAGAAGCCTTTATAACGTTCTCAGCCAGCTACATTTAGGCTTTCGTAACATGATGTAGGTACCTGTTCAGGTGGTAGTGTAAAGTTGTTAATGTACTTTCCTTTACTCTTCTTCAGTTCAATGTGAGACGATGATGATGTCGAGTAGAATACTATATGTAATAATACGTAACATTGAACAGGAATATAGTAGGCACAGCGTGGAGCAGTAATTGAGAATTGAAGGATGAGCAAGCGTTGTTTGTAACATGTAATATTTTGGAATTGATGCTATATCGTCTATTTTTGTAATTTTTATCACTGAAAAATGCAAACTTTATAATGGATACATAGGGAATATGAGTGCAGCGCATTACAATGTTCGACCATAGGTAAGGTAAGCAGGGTATTCATACCATCACTCATAGACAAGACCACAAGCTATGTAAAAGTTCACCCGACATGTAAAGTTCATCATTATACATTTATCAACACGATCAACCCCTGTTTTTTTCACATTCGAGTGCAGTGAGTGAAGGGCTGAACCAAAAAGGATTTAATTTTCCATTTACTATTACGATAATATGCTTACAGTACTGAGTACACCAAAATGATCACGGTACACTGACTACTTTTCGCCATGGCTCGCTGGCACGTTTTTAACTTTTGGATGGATGGATATGATGGAATGAAATATATAACAAAGTTTTTTGTTGAATTTGAATCGTTTCGTCCTATTACTCACTCGCTCATTTTTACTGTCTAGCGTGAGTTTTTCCATCTATCCATGAGCTTTGAGTGAAACAAGGGAAAACATCACATCCTCTTTTTACGCCTGTTTCCTCTTCTAGCTTGGGTGACTGTGGCTGTTCATAATATGTACTTGAAACCAAAAGTTTGGATGAGCAAACTGAAACTATTTCAGAAAGACGAATTAATTGTGTCAATTTTGTCGACTGCTCGCTATAAACAAACAAACAATTTAAATAACTTCATATCTTGAGTACCGTTTTACAATTAACAATTTAAATTATAGAGTGACGTAAGCAATCGTATTGTTTACACCGGATTCCTGCAACTGTACGCACAAGCACAATAATCCAACAATTTTGCAACATAAAAATGAATTATTATTGAGTCATTCCTCTTAACAATACTACAGTTTTCTGAATTGGCTCGTGACAAAAGTAAAAAATTTACAGTTTTTTTCTGTCATTTATTACTAATAGTGAAGTAATAGCATAGCGTATACTTTAGCCAGTAATTTTCGACATCTAGTGGAAAGATTCCATGAGTTATAATTTGTGCCTCAACCTGTCCCCGCAACGCAATGCATTTTACGATGCGCTTACTTCCGTGTGAAAACCTAGATGTAGGGGACAATTGTCATATTTGTCATATTATCCAACTATAAAGTCGTGTTCATTTGTTGCTTTTTGACATTATGTACGTACTACCTATGTGTGTGTGTGTTGCTTTAATGCGTCTTTGAATCAAGCATGCAAACCACTAACACACATATCTCTACTGTAATTACTGAAAAACCATTTCACGTAATATTTTCAATTGTATCCTGTCATTTCATCACGTAACTTGGAGGAAACCGCACTCACCTACAAGACTGTTTGAGTCATAAGTCATCATATAATCATCGCGATTCTCATGATTAAAACTAAAAGGAATAAAAAGTACCAGTGACAGTGTCCTAATATACATACCTAAGCCATGAGATATTCAAGTTCTACTTTAACACATTCACCTACATAAAATAATTAAAGTAATTTTTTGTTAAAGTGAAGTGAACAACTGATTAGTGATGATGATGGTTGCTTACTCTACAATGAAATGACACTTGCAGTCACTAGAATGGGTAGAATATGGCAGTCGGTGCAGTGATCATCTTGTATACACATGCATGATGATTACGTTATTATGCTTCAATACAACCCAGGTTAAGTACCATTTTCCCACACAGTGCCTGACTGTCTAACACGAGTTCTCACGGACCCCTTTTGAAAGGATTGCAGTTCAATTGCAATTTACAAGGTTTACTTTGTCGTTACGTTTGCGTATATGTCAGCTTGAATGCGTGCAGTACATTACGCTTAAGCAGCTCACTATGTATATTTTTGAAACTTTTAATAATTGTCTGCAAACAATGCTATAATAAACTGAAATAGTACATACAAGTGTGTGACAGTGTATCCTCATAGATCACATTGGTATATCAGTATAACAGAAGCCCATAATAGCACGGTTGGTTAATAAAGTAACAAATCCTCAGTGCTTTGACGATGTGATTGAAATGATGACATTATAAACGTTAACCTTAAAGTGTAGCACAGGTTTATTAGATATGTTCTGTTCTGCATGCATTGTCTCTGGTTATCATCCTCCTGCTGTACTGTTAGAATCAAAGACCGATTTTTGTTGAACAATATGTAATTTTTCTAGATAAAGCATAAAAAATTCTATTATTGCTTTAACTTTAACCTTAGCTACTTTTGTGTGGAGCAGAAAGTGCATGTACAACAAGTGTTATACAATTTACAACTGCTGTGTTGCTTTGTTTCAATTGAGATCATCTCGATTTTATAGAAGGAGAACTTATTCAACTGACATGACAGTGAACCGATTGTTATTTGACCTACATACTACTATCAGTGTGCAACTACTAGTATTGGAAGATGCGAGCAGAGTATACCATTCACTGCAAAAATCACTGTAACATTTTCTCCAACTGAGCTTTCAATTTCCAATAAAAAATGAAATTTCATTTTTTTAAAATCTAATTTGAGCGGATTCACATGAAAAGTTGGAAATCGGTTAAAGAGTTCAAAAGTTGACCCGAAGAAAAGGTTTGGAGAGTTCCTTTGCAAGTGAAGAGGTGTTACTGTGTGACACGATTCTTTAATTTAATTATGAGGAGGTGATAGGATTATAGTGAACGTATATTTATAGCTATATATCTATACTATAGTTTAACAGTTTGTTATAAATATAATGTTGACCATAACTCACAAAATGCTACTTTAGTTCGTCCAGATTTGAAACGCTATTGGATTCAATAACGTAATTAGCTTAATGTAATGTAACAGAATACAGTGCAAACAGTACGGTCTGCGGGAGGATATATAAACCGATTTGTCTTGTCATTGTCATCCTTTGTGTTTTGTGTGAGTGATGGGTTGATGAGACTTGACTTTAGTTATAGCCCTAGCCATAAAAATGTTTGGAGACACAAAACATGGAATTCAATTTCCTCCCTACATTAATAACTTTCCTGGAAAAGAAACGGATTAAACGAAGCCTCGTGGCGCTCATCAATACTGACACAATAAATGATGGTGGAAAATAAATCAAGCGGTGGAAGCCGCACATCCTCTGCGATTATTATATGCTTTAATCTAGTTTTCGCCGTAAGTTACCAGTTATGCTTAAGTAAATCCTCTCTCCTCACACAGTTTTCAATTGATGATAAATGATGAAGGTGTTTCGCGTGATAAATCATTGTAAGAAAAGCCTCTGGCTGGATTGTGGGATGCGCATGATGATAATGACAGTGCGGTCGTGGTGGTGGTGGCATAGTGAAGTGTTGTACGCACTGATGATGATAATGTTTTTTCTTAAATACAGCTTTGCGGAGCCGCTGTCCTTACCTTAGGAGCAATAATACTACGTGATGTCCAAAGGGACCATCTATTCACACTCGTGTCCCCGGGCTCGGGAATTGTTACACAGATTGGATGCAGCATGCTGGGCATTGGCGGTTTCACATTTCTCACCGCTATTCTCGGCTGCTCGGCTGCAGGGAGAAAGTGCTCCATTGGCTGGGTATGCTAACATCTTGCAAAGTTTTATGGATGTCGAATTTATTAATTATGCAAAAGTGGAATGTAGAATGAAATGGAACATAAATGAATGAATTAATGAAGGGAAGACAAAAATGTCACTAATGAAAAATGAATCTTGTGTGTGCTCACAGTACATCTTTTGCGTTATCCTGATTTTAATGGGGGAACTGGCCCTAGGAGTTCACTTTCTCTACTTTTACGACTCAATGGGAAAGGACTTGGAAAATACCAAGTTGATTACAACACTCACCTCGTCGTATGGAATTGATCCTACGTTCACTCAGTCGGTGGATTTTGCACAGAACAGGGTACTTTGGATTTCTTTTGACGACATTTCTGCAGCAAATTCCAAGTTATGCGTGCGTGTATCAAAGGATTTCTCTGTTGGTTATACTGAGCTTATTTTTTATTCATGCAGTTCAACTGTTGTGGAGTGCAACTGGACGCTGACTATGATCGCTCCGAGTGGAGAAAACAGAATTTGGGTGGGATTGACTTGCGTTACCCGTGGACTTGCTGTCCACTCAATGACACACTGAGTGATCCACCCGCATTTATGAACCCAGTACCACAGAATGCATCACAATGCCAAATGCCAGCAGCTCCCAACACCAAAACACATCGCTATCGCGAGGTAAAGTCACAAGTAAAACAAAATAAATAAAAATAATAAAAAGCTTTGGACAACCCTCTTGATAGGATTATAGCGAAAATGGTAAGGATCAGGAACACTTTGCCAAGCCGTCTTTTATCCGCTTTAATGATTTACGTGTACTCTATTTTCTAGGGTTGTTTGAAGCCAATTGAAGAGTGGTTCAGAACACAAACCCTTACATTTGTTGGAATGGGACTTACCTTGCTGTTATTGCAAATTGCATCCCTATCAGCGGCCATATGCCTTTGTCGGAAGCTGTAGGCAAGGATCAGCACAAAATGAGTCAAACGAAGGGAAACATTTTACGTTTTCCTTCCAATGCTTCATTTCTTGGTACAAGTAACTTTACAAGTAACGTCAATCAAGTTTTAATTTTCTCTTTGACATTCCCTTTCGTCAATGGACGAAACATTCAATAATGCAGTATTTCCCATTAATATTTTACGTTGTTGTTACCAATTTTAAGAAAAGTTGCTTATTATACAACTGAGAATTTATTTTAAATGATACATACCAAATGTATGTGTATATATTTATATATTATTATATATATTTTCATGATCAGCTTGTACTCGATCCTCAATGGTGAAAAGCTTTCGATTTCCTTGTTTGTTGTGAGGCATAAATAGAAATGCTCCAACTTTCCTCATCTATCTATGTAGCGTTTCAATGTGTCAGTTTCCTTTCTCTGCTGAAATGCTTAGGCATTGTTGCCATTTGTCTGAATGCTACTGGTCGCTAGTGTACTTTTCAAGCAAATCACTTTCGACTTTCCCCTAATTTTTTTACAGTTCTTCTTACTTTTCTGTCGAAATGCTTGAGTCTATGCATGCATGAGTTATAAACAATCTACATGTATTGTACATGTTTACTATGAAAGTTTTGTGTGTTGTTATTTAGTAAGTTGTGTTCTGTGCCGTTTACAATGTATTTGAAATTGTAATCACATATTATATACCTATACTGTATGAAATATTTGAAGATAATAAAGTCATTCCAAGTACAGAATAATCCGTTTTGACGTTTCGATAAAAGCCGCTTCCAACATTTTTAAAAACATTGTCCGGGTATTTCCGGCCGGAATTTATTACTTTTTTAATTATTTCAACATTACTTAATACAACATTTTTAAAATGTAAATATAACAATGACGAGAAATACAATATTTGAAAGAAACAATTATTGATTTGATGTGTATAATAGTCCGTAATAGATATTTATTATATAATTAATACTGAAATACTTTAGCTTATTTTCCATTCGTAATAGAGACTTTGTCTAAAGCTCCAGTGAAACTGAAATGGCATAATTCTAGAAATCACACACCAACCGATTTATTTAAAGTGAGATTAATTCCTGCTAATAGCTAAAACACTTGAATTAAAGTAGTGCATATGAGGTTTCTACTATGTAGAGATTTTTAATTAGCTTACTAATAATATCCACTAAAGAAATAAAACCTATATGTACTTCATTGACTGTGTGCGTCATCATAATAATATATTTATTCATCTTCTAAACTCTCAGACAACTAATATTAATCAGAATCGTCTATTTACATGCATGTCATGCCTATGCTCTTATATAAAATTGGGTAAAGTTGCTCAGGTTTACAAAGGTTCAGGAAATATCAAATGTGGTGTATCATTATCGGCTCTGCAAAGATAGCACAGCGCAATCATAGTGAATAATATTACATGATTTAAAGGAGTTGAAAGCTAAAAGACTATTCACTTAAGGCCCATTAAAATAGGAATATGCATATTTTATTAGATATAGCCTACCTATATATTATACCACTTTGGTGATGTACATACTGTGTAATCTTCACTCCAGAAATGGGCACCCTAATAAATCGGTTTGTAGTTTTTACACAAATGTCTTTCATAATAATAATATTTATCATAAGAATATTGTTTCGCTTTACACAAATAGACGATAAATAAGAATCTGTCTTCTTTAACACTCATTGTAGAAGTTATTATTGTTGATAGTTTGATATTTAGTATTATAGCAGTGAGTTGACCAGTGTTGTACATTGTATGCATGTCACGAGTAGGTATGGATAAATATAAGGTATTTTTATACACACTAATTTGAGATCAAAACATGAGTGACGACGACGAGTGAGTTTATATATTACATACGTTACATGTGAGTGTGTGTATATTATAGTTTGCGATGTTTCTGTCTCATAATTTATATCATTTATGGTAATATAATCGGAAAGGCTTGATACGAAAAAGAATATTGAAAAATTATCTTACCTTTGAAGCTAGTATAATGGATTTAGTGTATTGTGCTTCAGTTTGGGGTACATTGAGAATTAGTATACTTGAACTAGAACAATATGGTGATGTTAGCGAAACCTCGAGGTGAATTAAATTTTCATCCTTTTCAGGTAATGAAGCAAATGAAATTGTTTCATTAAAAATTTAACCCCGTCAACTGTACGACACGGCACGCCATATTGCTTCATCGCATGCATACATGCATTCGAGCACAGACATTCCAGCCAGATTGGGAGAGCAACCGTTGTAAGTAGCAGAAGCAGCGATAAATTAGAAGGTGTAATGATGAAAATTACCGGCAAACAGGCATGTTGAAAAAGATTAACTCGCATTGTAACGTTTAAAGAACTAAAATTGACAGTTCTTGAAGGATAATGCGAAAAATCGTGACATGGTCATCATTCAGCGGAACTAAAATTGTGTGAATTTAGTACTAGCGTGACTGACTGAGAGAGAGAGACAGAGATCATCAACGAGAAGATCGAGAGGACTGGCTGGATGGAGATGCTATGATCATCGCTTCTGTGGAGGATGAATAACAATAATGCAGGAGAATGATATCAAATTTATCTTAATTGCAGGATCATTGACAAGGTATAAAAATATGTTGGAGACAAATGACTAAAATGCATGCACGTGTGTATGTGTTTTTTCTGCAAATTTTCCTTTTGCAAGATATCGTGAGTGAAGTAGTGAGTTAGTGTGTGTTTAAAGTGAAATGTTACATAAAAATTAAACAATGACAGATCTTCGATTACTCTGGCTCTTGTCCGTGTCAGGATTGTATGGCTCTAGGTCCGAGGGATCAGTATTTAGCGCGCTGTAGTCGATTGGGAATGAACACTCAAGAGTTTGGGGTGAGCAGATCCCAAATAAAAATTGACCGGGTCCGTTTGGGTACTTCCCAAGAAGGAAATTGGCAAAACACAATTTGAAAAGGTCATAGGTAATCTTGTGACGGCCGCCCTGCAGAAATCCAAATAAATTGTAAACAAAATGATCATCCAGTTGCCAACAATAAAACAGCCAAGCCAAACTACTCATACTAAGTCGAACGTGTCGTTGCGAATGTCAAAAAGATTTCATTGTTCCAGATTAAATGATGGCTTTAAAGCATTTGACAAAGGACATACTTACATCGGTCATGGCTTTGTGTATTGATTCTAACGTTTCATTTACTACACGGAAATCGATTCCGAGAAACATTGTGTAAAATGCCCGTAGCTCCTCTCGAGAAATGGTTCCAGAACCTGAAAACATAAAATATTCTAGCGATTAGCTTTCTAAAATAAAACTGCAAAGCATGTAAATTCATACATCCCTAGTTTTCAATCAATTATTTATATTATAAGCTACAGATAATACTCCACTTTTCAAGGATTCCAGCACCAATTATATGATTTACCACCATTATTGTTATTAAATGTAGTTCAAGGAGTATGGTAGAACAACATTTTTCCAATGCACGCTGTATAGGCAATTGCATTTATTACCAAAAAGTTTGCTTTTAGCAGACCATTAGACTGTATCATATGGCGCAAAATGTTGTAGCATTATTGTTTTCTTTCAACAGCAGAAAACCATTTATAATGACGTATGATGGTGATCATGATGACGGAGGATATGATTATCATGAAACGAGTTTTATTATTCCGAATCCGATCTTGAATAGTGGCAACTTTCCAGAAAACCACTTGTCAACTTTCTCTTCGCTCCAGTTCCTGAGCACACGATGCTGCTTCTATCACATACCGCAACTAGTACGGGTAAGATATTGAAGAAAGTAGTGCGGTATTGAAATTTACTGCTATAATACTTGCTGAATTTACTGCTGGAAATGCTATGTTATCTATCATTTGTTGACGAAACATGGTCAGTTTTTGAATTTATACCAGATAAAAATCCAATAATTGTTTTGGAGCCAAGTGTCGTGTACCCAATGACCCCGCGTTCAGGTTGATCAATGAACTGGCTGACAGGACAAAATTATAAAGTATGTAACGCAATCGGAAACTTGAGTCATATTACAGCTACTATATCATGCATGCATTCTGGATTGGGTACAGAAAATATGAAAGCCAAATAAACGTCATCCGGCAATTTTCAAACATAAACATTTTGATAAACCTGCACGGAAGTTTCGTTGTAAACGTTCCGACACTTACAAATCTCGTTTGTACTCAATTCATCGTTTACAGGGTACGGTAAGCTAAAACCATGTAATACTTTCTTTCGTCATCTGCCAAGCAAGAGACTTTCTCCGTGACTTGTGTATCATACGAAGGGAAATGTAGGTAAATAAAACTTCAATCTGCAGACTGCGGTGGTAATGGTAATTTATACGACACAGCTGAGAAGAAATATCCCATATTATCCCATACTAAAAATTCGACAGTATCAACTTCCATTCAATCCATTCCATTTTATTCAGCCAATATTTACTTTCCCTCAATAACCCCCAACCAGACTGGCAAGTGGCAATTGAAATGGTAGAAGCATTTCACAAAAGCGACTCTTTCCTCCATTTCATTTTCAACTCTTTTTTTACGTAACACACACCAAGAGAATTTCAAACTTGTATAATACCAGTTGGCCCACTTGTACTGCTCAGCAGTTCATTCTAAAACATGCAGCGACATAACATTCCACTTGTTCTTCTTTTTTTTTTGTATTGGTGTTTTCCCAAGAATTTGCTTCTCTTGAACAATACGAATTTGGGAGGCGAATCATGACGTGCCTCGCCCGGCTTACAAATAATATACCTAACGCCGCCAGATAGAGTGCCACGAGCAATTGTTTCTGTATAGAATAATAGAAAAATACCTATACATAAAATGAAATGTGATCTCAAGAGAGACACTGTGTGTAAGAAACACAGAGAGACCATAAAACATTGGCAGTTATGCATATATCAGCAAGCCACAGGAATAAACGCCCTTTCTCTGCTGTTTTTTCGTTTATTCTCCTATTATTTAATCATTCTCACTACAGCTATATGTATGCGCATACATGCAAAACAAGACTTTTGTGGAACCTTTGGGGAATTAACGAAAAAATTTTAATTCACTTTTTGCTATACTAGTGGTGGTGGTGGTGTTCCTCTCGACTCATGGCTTTAGTGGTAGTGAAGTGGAAAGCTCTCTGCTGAAAATTCCATCCACGGGCCTTGTACATGCAGTCAACCAACCAAGTTTTGTTGAATTTAGTCTAATTAATTTCCTTAATTTGCTCCCACTGCTTCGAATACAACTTACCACCAAGACTGGCATTACGTAAAACACCATACCGTTTAACTTGGGGAAAAGTGGAAACCCCGCCCACGTATATATACACATGAATTGTTTCTCTTTCTCTTAATTTTCGGTCGTAAACTTTTGTACCAAACTGGGAATGGATGAACAGCGAAAGAAATTGTAAAAGAGGAGCGAATTTATGATTTTACAACACAAGTTGTACTTCCCATGGACAAAAGGCACACCACTAGAAAGAAAATCTGCCTTTTTGGTGCTGTCTGCACTTCACTGCTTATGATATCATGTAAGAATCCATTCCACACCACATAATAATATAAAAAGACAGTTAGACAGTATGTGTAATGCTCACTAGATTCTAAAATTAGGTTGGTTGGTGAATATATATGCACATATACATGCATATATATAGGCATTATTAGATGAAAGCCCGATTTAAAGTGTGCTGGTTAACCATAAATACCATTTAGCTGCAGCGAGAGAAGATTCTGAATTCGTCTAGCTTCTTTCCCTACATTTCTTGAGATTTTTTTTGGTGTCGAGTGCACGGCAGAGACACTGAATGGCACACTTGAGAAATCCTTCATGTTCCTAATGTACAATCTTGTACCTTACTCATTTATGTACACTTTCGGCACAATTCGCTTTTTAATGTGTATTTATGTGTGCAGGTGCACTATTCGTTTCACACTTGGCACAAAAACAGCAGTGTACTTTCACTTCCTTAATGTTGTGTGCATGAGGACGAAATTGTATGCCTTTATCACATGGCCAACATAAATATAGAGGCATAGTGAATACACTTCTTCAGGACTTGCCTCCTTTCGAATATTATCATTTTAAACTTTTTATAACTTGCATCGAAACAAAAAATTTATTGGACAGCATATGCCTCCTGTCCTTTCCCTCTCAACAAAACAACTGCTTTCTCCTTTTCCTTTGTTTAAAAAAATCAAATAAAACTTGAATTTACCCTGCACCCACAAAATTGTTCCTAGTTTTTTAACTGCCACACAGGGAAAAAGTTTCTTTACAGAAAATTCCCACGAACTGCTGTTGGCCTCGAGTTGCCCGTAAAATAAGTTTGATTACACAATAGGAATAGATAATTTACACCGGGTGCAACTTTCTGCTACCCTTTACACAGACACTCATTATTATAATAAAACTTATCGTTCTCATATACAAATATATGTAGAAACTTGTCTAACTAATCGTAAGTAAAATGGGAGTGTGTGGTTTCGGCTTCATAATGCACTCCCATTTGCCTTTTATCATGGATTTAATAAGCCTATTTGATGAGTTATGAATGGAGTGAAGCAAGCAAAGCAAGATACACGTGTGTATGTAGAAGTAGAGTCGAATCTGAGCTTCGCTGCAAATGAAATCTTTTCTGCTCTTTTGAGTAAGAAAAATGACATGAGCTTGCTGAATTATGATTTGAGCCCACCGAGCGCGAGCTATATGTAAACATTTATTCTCTACATTTCCTTGTGAATGTAATTTATAAAAACATTTCCCCAAATTACTTATCATAATCCACACCATGTTTTCATTCTCCTGTTCTTTAACTGAACAAAAATGCATTCATTATGTACCATTAATAATAATCCCCAATTTTACTAAAGTAAACTGAGCAGAGCTTAGTATGAATAAGAAAGATGGAAATGCGTACTATCTAGGATTTTCCCGACGTCACCTTTTGATGTCATGAATAACAGAGAACTAACTAAAATAGATTGTAAATTAATATTTCACCTAAATACAATAATTATTGAATATTATCTGTATTTATGAGTAATGATTACCGTTGGTTCACCAAAACAATATTTAGATCACCAAGCAAGAAAGTATTTCTAGGTTTTGTCTCATTTTGTCAAGCCATTGGGCAAACTTATACTTGTCGAGGTATTTATTTATGCCTACATATGTATATAATAAAAATTAGTGGACCACTGTAACTAAATTCTATAGACTACAATTATTTTACATTGCTAAACCTGCTTCGTTTATACCATTCAATTTTTCGTGTGTATTTAGCTCCTTCGGGAGTTCACATGTGTGCCACTACTACTGTTAATTTCACTATCTAAATTGCTTAGGTTAATTAATTACTTGAATCCTGAGACACTTCAGTATACAATAGGTAGTGCTGGAAAAGCGCTTATAATTCAGTTCCAGGGTACTTGGAAGCTACTCGTTTCAAAAAATAATTTCTCATTCTAATTTTATATCCTCACATTGTATGTACACATTCTGCTCATTCATAAAAGACAAATACACACCTTCAAAGAAAATATATAACGTCTGCTTTCATTGAGTACATCGCAGAGAGTATATTAGAGTGGAGTTTCACAAAAAAGGTTTTTAGACAGACAGTTTCAACACAAATTCAACCCTTTTAGATTGAATAAGAGCGAAGTAGAGTGGGCTCTCTCCAGACTAAAGGTATAAAGCTCAATCTAAGAGGAGTACATTCATGATCGTGTGAATATTTACCCATTTCTTCAATATTTTCAAACAGTAGCCTCTAGAGTACGAGTACAAAGTGAAGGATCTACTTTAGCCTTCATTACACTCGACCCGGTAGGCTTCTGGATACATAAGCATTATTACAAAAGTATCGTATATACATTAATGCATTATAATTTTGTTTAGTCCGTCCGTTAGGTCAATCTTCCATATAACTACGACCCTTGTGCTTCGGTGTCTAAACAAATGCATTTAAAAGTATATAGAATTCCTCTGTTTCTATTGAATTACGCAGAATTCCAGTGAGATATTTTATCCACCTGTAAGTCGATTCAAAACCAAAGGTCCTATATAATCAAACCTGTTTTAAACGCAAACTTCTTTCACTGATTCTAAGAAGCGCTGCACTGGCTGTTAATACCAGCCTGGTATTATCATGCTATATAAAATAGTTTTTTTGCTAAAAGACAAAACAAATGAAAAATGTAAATTTACTTTTACTAGCCCCTTTTCGTACATCACACTACCCCGTAACACTCCCAAAGTGTACTTTCTCATTCCCGCTTCAAATTTAATTAATGAAACAGCTTACAGAGTAAATTTGAAAAAATATAGTCGAGGTCGAGTTGGAAGCTTTTCTTGCCGTTGTAGAATAAAAGAAAATGAACTTTTATGAACTTACACTTTGTGTAACTTGTTGATGGAAATTTATTGTCCGAAAAACATTTTTATAGCATCATAACATCATTTTTACTAACTGTTTATTGTTTGCGAACAAATGAATACAAGGTAATGTGTTTTTAGCATAACTGAATAAAACTTGTTTATCTATTAAACGCCTGCTCAAAAAAATCATACTACTCATTCCCATTGTTTTGGACCAATTTTAGGGAATTGAACAATGGGGTTAATTTTCAGTGGGGATTGCAAATTGTGATGATGAGATATATAGACTGAAGTACACCTCTTGCTTACAATTCAGCTCGCATTATCTGTTTTAGCATTAATTTTATATACGAAAGTCGTTGTTATAAAAGAATCTGCGAGAGCTTCCACTGTACCCGGTACCCTGAAGGCACTGTCAGATAAAATGGGGGGATTTCTATTTCGTATTACATAAAAGTAGCAGTAAAATGTTCCCTGCGGTGTCTGGACAAGAGCTACTTTCAGCACGTATCTTGGCGTTTCGTGACGTTTAACGAGATGTGAGCGTAAAGAAGAAGAATCGAGTTTCCCAATAAGCGACATAATTTTCCTAAAAGCGGTACAACGATTTAAGATAAGTGCGTGGATACGTATTACGTCCAGATATATGTGTTGGGCATGCATGCCCTTTATCATGCACACAACAAAACTCCAAGAGAGAAGAGTTAAGTACTTGTCTTGAATAAATGCGCCCCCATTTATAATATTATAGGTGACGCAGAAGCCATAAAGGACAGCGCCAAGCCACAGCAGCACTGCCGCAACGGGGAAAAAATGAAATTGCTGTTTAAAATGTTTAATTTCAATTAAATTTAAATTCTGTTTTCAGGAGTCGATTGTCCAGTTAATTGCGAATCCACTAATACCAAATTCTACAAGTTTTCTCCACTTTTTGCAGGAAAATAGACGTACTTTTGTTCGTCATTTTTGCATTAAATCAAAACGTGTATTTTCCTACAAAACGTGGAGAAATCTTGTAGAATTTGGTATTAATGGATTCGCAATTAACTGGACAATCGACTCCTGAAAATAGAATTTAAATTTAATTGAAATTAAACATTTTAAACAGCAATTTTATTTTCCCCCCGTTGCGGCAGTTCTGCTGTGGCTTGGCGCTGTCCTTTATGGCTTCTGCGTCACCTATAATATTATAAATGGGGGCGCATTTATTCAAGACAAGCCCTTAAACAAACATACAGATAAAAAAGAACGGTAAAACTACCATCCAGCGTGGTAGTACATACCACGCTTGAACATAGATCACGTTCCGATGATAGAGTTATCTACCCATTTCAATGTCAGAACTGAAATGATGAAAGGGATTTCGCTTTGACCTGTTATACCCATTCTAAAACTTTATCTCCGTCGTTTTTCTGTTTAGTGTAAGCAATAAAAGTGCTCTCATATATAATCCTACTACATGGTTATAAGATGATACGGCGCTAATACGGCGACTACCACGCATGAAATCCTTTTCGCTCTACCAGTAACTACTACAGGAGTAAATAGAACACTTTTCGTTAAATGAAAAAAGTCTACAAAGAGAAGTAAGGAAGAAGGACTTACCCGATTTGTTAATAACTTGAAACAATATTTTTGGAAAATACTGGAGCCAAAGTGGTAAGGACTCCACATTCCTTGCTGAGCGGAGTAGACCACCCCATACGTCCAGCCATTCATCAATATTCACATGCTGTCTTGTCTCTGCGAAAGTTATATTGAATATACAACATGCAATGAGAATGAAACTAGGACGGGTGTAAACCCGAAATAAAAAACTACCGGAAACGTGTTGTGTGTGAAATTGAGACATTTGACACTCAGTTCACCTTCCCAAACACTAATCTTGAATTAGTCGATGAATTTCCGAAAAAGTATATTTTGACCCTTTCTTGACCCTGTGACCCGTAAGGGTCATGGAGCCACCACTCCGACAGTTGGTCAAATTGATCATTGAAAAATGATCAGAATAAAATTCTCTATCTGATAAGCCGATAAAAGATTTTTGCCCATAAGGATGCATGGGGGACCTAACCCCCCACCGTACCCCTAGGGGTAGGCCCCGGAACCCCAAAATCAATACCGAATTTTCAAATGACCTGAGGTACCTCTATGCCAAGTTTGAACCAAATCGATCAACGTGACGGAAAGTTATAGTGTTTACAGACAAACAGATTAACAGACACACAGACACACAGACACACGGACACACAGACAGACAAACAGAACAATCGCAATAACTACCTTTATAAGCATTTCATGCTTCCGGTAGTTAATAAAAAGAAAAAAGTAGTCTGACGTTTGTACAAAGTGAACAAGTTGCTCACTTTTTCATCTGCTATAGGCAGCGTTATTTGTGTCTTTTGTGGAGCAACAATAATAGGGCAATTCGACGATTATAAGGACAGATATATAATGTAAGTACGCAGTACGCACCACAAAGTAGCAGACACCGACATAAATCTGTCATAGAAATCTAGGGAAAAAAACTTGAGTCTGACTTGAGCTCTGAAAAGAGAAAGCATAAAAGCATGGAGAAAGAAAGACATAAAGGCGACCTTAGTTTTTTTCTGTTGCCAGTGCCTGCTTCTTCCATTTTTTGGGGTAAGATAAAAAAAAAGTTGGTCTGGCAAAACGATGATGATGCTGGCAGAAACAGTTGCGGTGGTGGTATGTATAATGCGATGCCACACACTTTGCTATCACATCATGACGATATGCCTTTCCGAATTACATTTCTTTCTCGTCTCTCATATTATGTGAATGTATGCTGCACTGTCTCATCTAATGTGCCTCCATCATTTTTCCATTGAAAACATGCCTATTTTATATGCTTGCTGTAAATATGCATCGAAAATATGAATGTCTTTCGAAGTAACATTCCCGAGGACAATACATTTGCAATAAATCCTGAAAGAAGTATAAGAGTCATCCCTATCATACCACATTGTATTCCTATTCCGGTACCCGTGACCTAAACTTATACAGAAAAGAGAGAGAGAAAGGTCTAATATCGAAGACGCTTTTCTTCTTTCATCTCCTCAGCAGAAATCATCGAGGTTCTTTTTAATACAATCTGATCTTGTATGCTGGAGAGAGGAGACAGTGGTTGAAAAGGAATTTAAATGTGATCTCTAGCAGCATCTCCCTCCGTCCTCTTTCTCTCACATCAGGCAACCATGTTTTCAATTGTGTAGTTGTAAGCGATAGGAAAAACTATTGAAAGTTATGCATGCATGCACACACAAATGCAATATAAAGTTTGCGTTCTGTAAGTAAAAATTGTATAGACACAACTCTGGGGAGAGGATATTGGATGCTAGTGGAGGAACATTTATATTATCATCCCTATAATTTGGTACAAGGTTGCCATTTGAATGCAATGTAGGCGTAGGCTGTAGTTTGGATACAATTCATTTGCTTGGAATGAGCGTGGCATCAGCTGTATATCATTTGTGATTCCGAAGTAGTAGTGGATATATTCGATTCACATGATTTCATACACGACATAAGAATCAAAGACAGTATTTACAGGTACATCTTCTTGAGTTTGCCTTTTTTACATATTATTTGATGGGAAGAATGCCTATTGAAAATAAGCATATATGCAAAGTATGACAGGATGAAAAATATATCATATTGAATCATGGTGAAAGGAAGAAAGTGATATTCCTTATTTCTTCCCAGACTTTTGCTTATTTTGCTCACTTCCTGAGTATAGTCAGCTTCTAGCTTGAGGCTATACAGCTGCTCTCCTTTTTCGTATTTTATGCAGATTCAGCATTGCTTGTGCGATTCTTCCTTTTCTTTGCTTACCTATATAACTGTTTTGTTACATGCATATATATATATATACAGAGCAGCCAGATGTGTATACATCGACAAGATATATGGATTAATATATTGTCCCTTGTGATGAATAAATGTTTTGACAGAGGAAAAATTGAAACTCTCCTTCACGTATAGATAGCCCTCAATATTATGATCGTTTGATCTTCCCTGGGAAAGGAAAAATATTAATAAATGTTCCCACGAGAAAGAGAGAGAGAGAGAGAAAAGGAATCGAGAAAATGCCTATAGACATTGCTAGTGTAAAATACAGAAGTAATAATGGCATCGCAATTTTTTAAATAAATGTTCCTATTTCTGTATTGACTATTGAAGCACATAAGAAGCATAGGTAAATATACCTACCTAAGCTCATATTAACCTTTCGGACCATGTCTAAGCCAATACTTAATAGCGAACGTTGAAAGGGCAATTTCATGATAGTATGCTAAGTTTAAAGTACAGGTAATAAATATTCATCCATTCTTCAAAGAAGGCATAGTAGAGTATTAAACGCACAAGAAGAAAACTGCTTTCCCACGAAACGAGAAAACGGAATGTGCGCATAAAATGCATTAATATCAGCAAAAAGTATAATGAAATACATTTCTGGCCCATTTATCATTTCAAAAATGTTAAGACGAAATAAAAAACAACGTAATAGGAAAGGTGCATACATAAATAGAATACATAACAATTTTATATAGACAGTTTTATTAGTCACCTATTTATTGCTCGCAACTGTATTTACTGGTTGCACAACTGCTGCCGGTGTAATAACGAAATAATATATTGTTACGGGATTGAATGGAGTAATGTTGAACGTGAGTTATTATTACTTACCTCTGTCTGAATTGCAGTAATACATAACGGAACACTCGTCCAGTGGCTGGTTTAGGAAACATTCAAGAAATCCTGAATGGACCTCTTTCAAAATGTGGAATTCAATGCACTCCGACGACCACTCAATGTAGTGGCGAATTCTCTGAATGTAAAAGAGAAAAAATAGAGCATTTTAATAATCGTCATGTATTATCAACTACATAGTTGAATTGCTGACATGACGGCTGCTAGAGTGTTTCACGATGATATCATGATGATTGTGGTAAGATATGTGTGTGGTGCGTGAATTATATGTAGCAGAAGAAAGAAAAAAAACTGCTAGATATACAAGCATACAAGCAATATATTACAGTTACATTACTACTGCTAGGGAATTTCGGTTCAAGCACACAGAATCAAAGAAGGACATTTATATATGTAATTTTTGACGCATAGCAAAGAAGCAAACCAGGAAAAGGGAGAAAATTACTTCTTTTCACAGCCTTGCTAATTGGCGATTAATGCATAATTGATGAGACCACTTTTACTCTGTATGTGCACGTTGTAGTAATCATTCAAAAGAAAGAAAGTTGGGGCTTGGGCGGATGGAAACAGAAGAAAAGAAGAATGTACATAGCAGCGACTATATCATCATCATGTCCTTTTATACCAAGTTATAGGAAGCTGAAGACGTAATGTTACAAATAGGGTTTCTCAATGCTGCACAGCGAATACAGTGCCAAAGGCAGAAACACAAAATTTTCAAGCGAATGTAAGGAGTCGGGGGTTCTTCGTTGCAAAGTACAAATAAATGGCTTAAAGCGTCCTTTCGTTTTCGTTGTTATTATTGTTATTACTTCTACTATATGTTCGCGTAGTACCTTAGGGCACACATGCTTTCACTGCGTATCGCTATATCAAAATTAAAATATATGTAGGTACATTTGTACATGTTATAAAGTATTCTCCCATTAGTACACTGTATCATTTCCAAGTTTTATGCCTATGCTAACAGTGTGGAGTGAAATGACACGAGACCCAGCGTCTGGAAGTTCAATATGGCCACTTTTTGGGGGAGGAAGCAGTGTTCCCGTTATAGTTGTTACGTGGAGCTTAACAAAATTGTTTAGACCCTTTCTATATACAGCGGCAGAGGGGAATAGGGACAAATTTCGCACCGCGATTTGCCAATAAGACATGGAAATATTTACCTCACATGGAAAAGTTAGTTAATTATTCTGTATCTAGTTTTCAAATTTGCGTTGGACGACCGGGCGACTTTATGATATAAATGTTATTTAGGATTGCTTTATCCCAAGTATTATTCTTTCTCACGAAGGTAACAATAATAGCTGTATGACAACAACAAGAAGTGTACTTCCGCATGTGATAATTTGGAACCATCCTATTCCACCTTCACTTCAGTTTCGTAGAAATTGGACCGCTGTACAACTTATAACGAGTAAAATTATGGTAAACTCCACGTATCGAGCATCGTCTTGATGGCACTTTCCTTTGTTACGTTGTGTCTTATTAGGGACAGTATAAGAATTTGCTAAACTACAATAGGCGGCGCGAATTGCTCATTCATGGTGTCGCTAGTCATTGTGCTGATGATTTCCCTTGTTAGAATTCCAATGAGAATGACCGTCATTACTCCATAGTCCTTCCCGCCATTTATTGTTGTCTTCTAGACTGTCCCTTTAGCTTTGTTTGTTTTGCATTGATACTTCAAAACTACATTTCCTTCGCAGATAGCACATATAGGCAGCAGTTAGTTATTGTTGGTGCAACATTAATAGCACATTTGGTATCCATATCTTACTACTATGTATTCTGCTGTATTCGTGTGGCAATAATATAAGAGAGTCTATGGTCACAAGTTTTATAAAAAAAAATTGTTGTTAAGTCGTCCTCACCCACGAAGACCCAATTACGCTTTTCGTCTTCGCTTTGTTATGCACTAAATGGATCGTGGATTTCTTAACTTGGCGTGGGCTCATGTTTCGCCTACATTCATTAAGGCAACAACGTTTTTCCATGTACTATATATTTGTTACATTCAAATGCGTCGTATTTTGCCTGTTTATAAAATCTTATCCTCTCTCCCTCTGCAATCCAAAGGCAATTATCTGAACGGGCCCAAAAGTAACATTTTCTGGAATGCTTGAAGCACTTAAAAACAGATGGAATTTCTAATTTTTAGGCTAATGACTTAATTTCATGATTTTTTTAATTTTCAAGGCACAACGTATAAATGCATTATATACCTATGTAAATATTTTACAGTGTGTGCTACACAAAATGCAGCGTGTTGAAAACCTTGTGCCAGGCAAGAAACCATCCTTATGATGAAGCAAATTTGCTTTTCTCAAAATTGTAACTCTTTCGGAATCCTAAGAGAATACTTGATCAAATACAGAAATCATCAATTACTTTGAGTTCAAGAGCACCCTTGATTTCCACTATCCCCTTTTCAGTAAAAGATGGATATTGAAATAGAAGGAAGAAGCCATTTCATACAGCATGATTGTCTCTCTCTCTTCCTCATTATTCCATTTCGTGTTTTTACTTGCACTCTAAAAGTCACTTTTCGTTTTTAATTAATTTCCTAATCACATCCTGAAAACCTGTAAACTTTGTACTTTCTTTTTTGCTTCGTTGATCGGTTTGGTGGTGGGAAGTATGCATAGGTAATCAAATAAAAATATCAAATCATTTTCCATGCAAGTTAATGGAGTAGTCAAAGTAGTCAAATTGGAAAGTAGTTCGAAGAGGAAAAGTGAAAAGTTGAACGCAAACACTATTACTACTCAATATACTGTCGCTCTTGGAAGAATAACACAAGAACGCTCTAATCAAAAGTCTTTTATCCGAATGTATTCAATTCAATTCATTCTTTCGCATCGAGCTGGAATTAAGTTGAAATAACGATTATGACGATGATAAAGCAGCAGCAGCACAAAAGGAACATTGGTACATGAAGCAGGATTCTGATAGTTGGAAGGAAGTCGTCTCCTTTTCCCACTCTACCCAAGGCAAATGCAAAAAATACTTTAACTCTTCCATGTAATATGTAGCTACGCACTTTAGAATAAAGTTGTCATTAAATCCACGATGAATCCAACGTTTTTATAAATCATTGGCAGTTGCGGAAGTAATAAACGTCTTTATTAGCAGATTCTCTTTTGTTGTATTTGATTTACATTAGAGAAAGTAATACAGTTAAAAATGGAACTTTTGTTATGTGTGTAATGACCGTCATGTTATGCCGAATTCTTCATTCCCATAATGGTGAAAATATCCAAGAATTTTCGGTCAACTCGCCCCACTTGGTACTGTATTAAAACAATCTTAATTGCCAAACATTTCTACATCTATAACAGACAGGTATATAATACCAACGTACCTAATACTTTCAAGCACACACATATTGTTGGTGGTTTGTGGCTGCATGCGATATTTCGACATTTCCAGAACTAGGCAATTAACCAGTACCTGAATCTTGTTGGTTGTTTTAAATGTGAGTAGGAAGGGATTCCAATGAAATATCAAGGGAAATCAAAGTGGAGAGAGGGAATTAATGTAAATGAGATTTTAACCGCAATATGTTGCAACAGCAGTTGTCTACTTGTACAGAAAATTTAATGTGAAATCATTTTAGGCCTTATATTTGTACTTTTTTCAAATTCACGTTAACGTAAATAAATGAGCCAATTAAGTTTATGTACGATACAAGATGGCCATATATACCAATAATATTCTGCTTCAATTTACTTGCACATGGATTGTATTGCCGCTGTAGCTTCATATTCTTCAAACCGTTGGCAAAAATAAAAGAAGTCTTTTCAGTAAAAGTGCTGTATATTGCATCTTACTCCAAGAATATAACTATAAAGGAAAGGAAATAAACAATGAACGCTACTGCAGTAACAATAAAATTCATAATTTAAACATTTCTTTTCGTTCGTGGCTAATTATGCACTACATGTCTTGTGGAAACATGTTGCAATTGGCAATGATGTGGCATTTCCCTTATCAACTCCGATTCTGATACCAGTACAAATGGAAAATTATTCATCCATCCATACTGCATATTAGGAAATAGACCATTAAGCCTCGTGTGTAACGTGGCCTATTTTTTATTAAACAACCGAACAATTCACTGTGTTGACTTTTGTCGTCTAATTCGCAGTATATACGATGGTGTATGCGCTATGCCCAATGTCTATGTATTATTGATAATCTAGAATAACTTTCTTTTCAAGTAAAAGCCTAGAAATTTACATGCATAGCCCTTCCATCCAATAATAGCAGCAATCTCAATAAAGATAATGATAATAATATATAATAAAATACTACATGGATAAATATAAATATACATATGCCTTTTTGAGTTGTGCCTAGCTATTTTCACTTTCTTCCGCTTATTTTCTCTCGCTTCGTTCCTAAGTTCCTACTACCATAATGTGTACGTAATATACTTAATCAGGGCAATCATCTTCAGTCAACAATTTTACATCAATTACCCGATATTATAGTAGCAAGCAGCTGTTTACTTAATACATTCATTCCCCTTTGGAGAATGAAGACACGATAGCGTCTTGTAGTATGAAGTTATATGCTCAATTCCATCTTCTCCTCCTCCCTTACTTCTGTATTTGTTTTCTTGTCTGTGATGAGTGACGAATCCCGTGCTCCAAACTAATGTAAATTTAGGAAGGCAATCATTTTCAAACATAAATATCTATTTAGTTAAATGTGTTTCTTCATTGCGACTTTTTAAACATGTATCGTACTAACTGATGTGCATCTTAATCTAGTGAAGAAAATAATGCCCGTTGTAGTTAGGAATCATTCCTATATAGGTATATAAGAAGCAGCATAATTTTTGTCACGAGAAAAGAGCTTAATAGGGAGAAATGCAATAATGGGAGAGAGCATTAACAGTTTACGAAAATCAGTTAATAAAAAATCCAAAGGTACTGAAACTTTTTTCACTTCGTTAATATAAGATTGCTTCTGTAAACGTGCATAATATATGTATTAGTATATAAGGAGTGTCTAGCAGTTCTCTGTCATGTAAGTTGCTATGTGTTGATGTAACTAAAATCATCTTCATAACATGGAATCATGATGAAACTGAAAAACTTCCTCCAGACCAGAACTAAAACGAATAACTTTCGTCCGCTTATCAGTGTAATCAAACGGAATTCTGCTTATTTCACTTCCTTTGCAGAGCAACAATAAGTTGAACCGTGAGTTTTATCAACTGTATATTATGTAGGTACGTTCAAACTAAACTGAAAAGATCATGTTTGATTTGTTACATGCAGCATCCTTCTCATAATAAATAGTTTTCATGCTTCAGTGACGCCACCACAGTTTTCAACATTCACGTTTCATCGTCATGGCAGATGAGAAATTGAATGGCTTGTGTAGTTGAATCAGTATTTCGTTTCGTTTTCACTGATATATAACCTTAGCAAGTCACATTATGCCACCGTATTTTGTACGGTTGTTGCTGTTATCATAATTATATCGTAGGTTAGTTTATCAGTTTCGGGGGTTCCGCTCTGTGTAAACTACTCTTTCTGAAAGTCACATTGAAAAGTTCCTTCTCAATTCTTAAAGAGTTTCATACTTTTTACACACGTTTCTAGTTGGGTAAAGATAAACATCAACATACGCACACTTACAATTTACATATATATTGTATAGCTTCATCATCAACATCGTCGTTATCATAGCCATCATACTTTGCTACATTGCCATTTCTTCCCTAAAATTAACATTTAACCAACGGAAACGAAAAAAGTGAGCGGAGCAGCAGAGATGAAAAACGCAGACTTTTTTTTGGATGAGAAAGAATGAACTAAGCCGAACGTGAACCAGTATCTGTAAAATAACGAAATATGTTGGAAGAATGATAATGATGCTGGTGGCGTTTGTTGTGGAGGTTTCTGGGTGGGAGGCTAGAAAGTTTGGCTTAACTCTTTAGTATTATTGGGTATATGACCCGAACGAAGGAGAGAGAAAAAACACGAAAACCTCTGAAGAGCACATTATTATAGTTCAACCCTCACTATATCCACCGCCGACCGCTAATGCAAAGCTAGGGAGTAGTTCCAAGTTTTCCGAGCTTTTACATGGCAAACCAAAATACTACTACTACACTACCGTTATAGTACTTCTCCTGAAAGTTGTGAAACCATCTCTCATTTTTTTCCTCTTTTCTCATTTCTCCTTTCGTCTGGCCGAGATTCATATTTCTTGTTCCATAGTTGATAGTGTATAGTTTGCTTCCTTGCAAGACTCCCTTGAGCATCCTTGTCATCACGATCATCATGATCATCTTTTTCTGGTAGTGGTGGTCCCGGTCATGTAAGTAAAAGCACGTTAGGGAAAGAAAATTTTGGACTGACAAAAGGATCAAGATGACTATGATGCAATTCTCTGCTTCTAATCTTGGATAGGCATGCAAAATTCTGTGTTTATATCTCTACTTTTTTTCTGGCTTTGCTTAAATGTCTACTTTCAAAATAATACCCAAGGAAAAGTGTTGCACAAGTGTCTGGTAATAGGTACTAGTCCTAGATTTACTGTTATACACGACTTACTTGCATGTTTTTTCTCAAATATTTTTTTCGCTAAATAGGCCTACACAACTGCGATGATAATATGATGTTATGTTATAGGCTGTTTAAGCTGCTACCATAAAACGGCGTGTCTAAAAAATCCTTTTATATACTAAAATCTACAAGCGCGCAAGATGCTATATCGTATATCGCTTGTAGTGAAAGCCAGTGAAAGTGATACGAAGCGCATTTCATATTTCACACAGGTGAAACTAACTCTAAACTCTATTTTGCCTCTATTTTATTCCTTCCTCCTTTTGCACTGCAGAATTTACTTTATCGAAAGTCGCGAGATGCACAACAAAGAGAGCTGTTGTAAATATAGAAATATGTAGGTATATTTTATGTACACATGTAATATGCCGGTGTGATTATAATATAAGAGAAGAGTAGCATGTGCGTCGTGCCTAGTAATCATAATATGTAAACAAGGTTGTTGGGCTGGAGAAAAGATAGTTCGGTTTATCTGATGACGTGAAAATACACACATTTGTTTGCAGTATTTGGAGCATTTCCATTTAGCCTCTCTATTCACTTACAAACAAAACACAATGCAGCAGTACCAAGTACAGGGTTACATTGTGGTCCTGCAGAACTCTACGATCCGTTTTTGCATAGCGACAGTCAAAATCAACGGTATTATTTTACAGCCACGACGATAGCTGTAAACAAAAGAGAGGAAATAACCCTCATGAAAATGTAGTGTTAGAAAAGAGTACTTCTTTCAGAGCTTCACGTCTGTCTCGCAGTTCGTTCATGCTCTCATTTTCTGCCGGGTTGTTTGCCAGTTTGTTCCCTTATCTTTAGTACAGGATGCATGCATGCTAGGGGAATTTAACTGCTGCTGCCATGGAAGGAACGAGAAGGAGAGAAAAATATCCGCGTCAAAGCATCGATAAAATTATCCTGCTCATTAATGTTAGATACGTGTTTTACTTGGTCACACAGTAACTTTGTTGTGCGTTTCATTAGTAATGTGGTGGCATATTGTAACAACATCATTATATTCTGAATTTTTAATCGTCAGCTGCTGAAAAGGGTAAATTAATATTTTACTTTGTTAAGTAATATGTGTCAAAGAGTCAACAAAAGAGCCAGCCAAATGTCCGTATCAAGTCAGATAAGCAAGTTAATGAATAAGAATTTCACGTAGGTATATTTCTTCCTCTAATTTGTATTCAGTGGAGCGTACACACCGCTGTCTGTGATGTTTTACTCACGTCACCTGCATCAAAATCATCATCCAACTGCCTACACCATGACCATACTAGAGTATCATACTATGAAATTCTCTTCCATGCGATCCGATTATGAAGCAAGTGAATAGGATATGTATACATATCTATGTATGTAGCCCATACTACAGATTCCATATCGCTTCATACGAAGTAATTTGGCCAACCAAAAATAATAATATTACAATAATCAAGATTCAAAACAACGCCAAGTTAAAATCACAAGAGAAAACGTAGCTATAGTCTAAAGAAAACATACTGGGCAACCGAAATAATATAAAGTAGCGAATCAGAATCAGGTATTAAATGTGGTAATTCTTTCAGAGTGCACATTCTAATAGTGAACGGTTATCTATACTTTCCCCTTTGGGTAATCTCATCAGACTTGCTTAATCGAATTCAATCAAAAGAAAGCACGGATACAATACTTTAGTATACTATATACCTATGTAGGTCGGCATGTCGTAAGTTCCAATTGGACAAACAGTCATGTACTAGGTTTCCATTAAATAGCTTTCGCTCAGAGCTTCACTATTTAATAATGTGTTGGTCCGCATCAAAATCCCCGCAAACCATCAAAAAATATTTTTGAATCAAAGAGCACAATGCAAAAACCGTAGCCAGGATAAAATGCTTGAACGGTCATTTGATGATGTGATGACTGTAAACTACGTGCCTGCATGACTTTTATGAGAATTTACCATGAAAAATATGATTATGGTTATATAGTCAGCCGTCATGCTTTAAATTTGGAAATGGGATAGAGGGAGCTTAAAGAAGCAGTACAGCGAATACCCCGCTGAAAATTTCTCTGATTTAATGATGAACATTCCCACTATTTTGCATGCCCATTTCCATTGACTATAATAAAGCAGTTCCCACACTAACCACAATAAAGCAGGTAGGCACTGTGTTTGGTAGTTTTGTACCATTATCCATCCCGCAATGTCTGCATGTCAGTGTGATTCATGCAGGTATACCAACACACAGATGTAGTAAGAGATCGTACTCGGGGTAGTAACCATCATTGCCGAGAAATGTTCTGACTTTTATTGTTATTGCCCATATGCAACTAACTGGCGGAGTTGTTATAATCATAAACTATTACCTATTCGCGCATTCTATCACAACGGCAATAATATAACCGAGCATAATAACATTATACAGCTGCAATCCTGTGTTCGTCTGTTATAAGTAGAACATTGCAGTCATGAGCTGTTGTCCATAATCCGGCGGTGGTGGTTTTTGATGTATCGTGGCATTTTTCATTATACTAGGTATTACATACTCCAGCATGTGCTGCAGTGCAACTTACTCCTTTATATAAGTCCATTACAACAAAACCTAGTTACATCCAGAACAGCAGAAATATTTTTTAAGGAAAGTATCAGAATTAATCTTATCCAAAGGAAACTCGTACAAAAATATAATCAACAGTAATCACTGGATAGGATTACCCTGCGATTCATATTTTAGAATTAAATGAAAACAATGAATATAATGAGCTAATATGTATTATCGGTTTCTTATCGGGTAGAAATGTTAATCATGGATATTCAGAAAGGTAGAAATTGCGTTCTTGATAGTCTTCGTTATCTATATATTATGAGGTTTTATGGCATTAATACTTATGTTCGTACTTATCAATGCACGTGCATTTCAATATTTCAGATAAATTGGATACTTAAAATTACTTTGAACTTATGAGCACTTTCCCCATGTTTAAAAAGTTTGAAATGTCATTCTACAGTTTGAGATTGTCAAAACTCAAATCAACTCAAGCTTTCCTAATGCGTTATTAATAATTCCTACTTAGCATCATCAAAATTTTCGTTTAAATTGAATGTACATAATGTAAAGTGGTGAGTTTATATAAGTCCATTATTACCATGAGTAAAATGAATACTAAAGAATCCCAAATCGTGTACAGACAATAAGCGAAAACTTATTATGTATTAATATGAACCGAATTGAATTTATATAACCTTTACCTGGCCAATCAGATATTCTGTAAGCATGAAAATTTCAAGAAACCATTAAAAATACTTTAGCATTTTTCCTATCTATGAAATATGTACTTATTACGACAGCCCTTTAGCAAAATTGATTACTTTTTTCCTCCTGTATAAGGTTTTCTCCTCCTGTTTTCCTCCTAACGAAATATTTTTCGTCAGGTTTTTACCTTGCGGTGTTTTCTTCCTCTTACTAGTGTGGGTGGATAGTGGATACTGTTCCTATTATTTATCAGTTGACAGTACCAGCTAGTATTCATGACATAAATACATCTGTTTAAAATATTCCAAAATTTATCGAAAATATCTTGTTCAAGGGCGGACCGACGGAAAAAAGCAGTCATGCTTTAACATTGCAAGTAAATTTGCTACACTTAATAATGCTCTTAAATCTAAATTCGCTGTAAAATTAGAACGGAAATTCACGTATTATACTATTAGTGCTGTTGCAAGTACGAGAGTGAAACAAAAGTAGGCAGAAAAAATCAATCATTTTTATGGTGGATGTGTGTACACCATGATCGTTATTGTACATTTTTTATCAACTCAACTGTAGTATTATACCATATATTTTATTCGATTACACTGACAATCCATGGGGCATATCCCAGTTTGCACGAAAACTAAATTCTTTCTTGTACATAACATGCACATTTTTGGTGTTCTCTCCTAGCACAAATGTCAACTAGCAGCAGCAGGGTGCCATTGAGACATACATGCTTACACAGTTCCTACGACATACTACAAAGTATATGCATTGAGAACAAATGAAGTAGGAAATGATGCGTATAGCAATATACCAACACAGAATATAGTTTTGCCAATAAAGGGAAATCGATGCTTCTCGCAGGGAAAACTTGTTTCTTTGTGTCACCGAGGAACTTGGCTGACTCAGTTTTTAACATTTTTTATCAATCTGTTGGATATAGCAGCCATTGTTGTGTATGCTTTATTTACTAACGGTATCTGAGCATCTGGTATACTTTATAGCGTAATTTCTCTGCATATATTATTATAACGCTCATCGATTTCGAAAATAATGGCATACTTTTGTGTACACGGGTTGCTCATGGGTTAAACAATGCTGTGTAGAGACTTTTTCTTCAGCAATGTTTTATCCGCTAAAAAATTACTCTCAAACGAATGCTTTCTTCGTGTCAGTAAATCGGTAACTGGGGATTTTCAAATTCCTCTGGAGCACCATTTCCCCATCATTATTATCTTGGCCGGATAAACAAAAAGAAGAGAATCAAATATGGAATGAGTGTTCATTCGATTGAGTCTCGTTACAATAAATTCTTGCTAGAGACAACGCGCTGTCTTGCCAAACTTCACTATCGCCATCTCCAAACATAAATATTGCATACGTACAGTTCTCAACGCGATTACAGCACAGCGCTTACTTCAGATTTCCCGTGATTTTCATTTCAATGTCGGTAGACAGAAAGACATAAGGAAGTCATGCAATTGTTGGGTTTTGTTTGTCTTTTGTCTCACAGTCAGTCTTACACGCTCTTTTAAACAATCTCCTTAATAATAAACGAAGAAGCTACCTGGCTAGCTCGCTCGCTGATTCTGTCGATCCATCATCATCACCAGTTGACTTTTGCTCTTTGCTTCCCTTCTCTCTCCTTCTCGCGTCATCATAGCGATGAAAGGTATGGCAAAAGAGCAAACCATCCCCAGAAATTTAACGCAGGACAGTATACCCCGCTGTTGCTATGTCTTTTAGATACAAGCAACGGGAAAGGGAGAATAGACTCACGCGGTCTCTCTCACTCTCTCTCCTACACAACACACACATACACAACAGCCAGCAGCAATGCTCCACTTCTCTCCGTCTCTCTCCTTCTCGCTTTACAACGTGGAAGGGTATATGATCCTATTCGCGTTTCGTTCCAATGCACTTTTCTCCAGGAAAAGTTCGTATAACCTACCTTTGACCTGCTTATAATTTGTGTATTTTTTCATTGGCTATTCAATGCAAAAATAATTGTTCGGAAAATACAAAATTTAAAAAAGTTATAACGACTTTTCTAAAGCAAGCCACAATGCTCATCATGACTTTCATATTTACTACTACTTTTTCATGTTGTGGTTGTATGTGGGCTGATTTTTGTTGTTGTGAGTATGTAAAGAAATGGAGTAGCGTGGCGCATTTACGGCATTTGAATCTTGCAACAAGTGATGGGTAATTACAAACGTCATGTTCATATTACTACTACTGTTGTGGCATGTTGTTGTTGCTTGCGCGGTGTTTTCTGTTGTTGTGGTGAGTATGTAAAGAGATGGTGTTGGTGTCGTGGAGCATTTCCATTGCATTTTGAAACAAGTGATGGGTTACTGCAAATGTTATGGGATTTTGCAGATGCAATGGGATTTTGCAAATGCAATGGGATTTTGCAAATGCAATGGGATTTTGCAAATGCAATGGGATTTTGCAGATTCAATGGGATTTTACAAATGCAATATGTTGTTGCAAATGTAATGGGGCATTGCAAAAATAATGGGGTTATCCTCTGGGTTCCTTCGCCATATTTATACTGAATATTGCTCTTGGTTGTATTAAAAACAACGGTAAACAAACGAGCAGCTGCAGCTATGTGTACTACTGGGTGTCTTTTGAACGAACCGCCAAACTTGGTCTCCTTATGGGGATAAATGGGGATCAGTGAGACAACTGACAGCTGGAAGGGGGATCAATCAAAGTTCGGCTATCCTAACTGCTTTCACAAACCTTATAGATTGAAAATGGAATTGCGATCTATTTAATTGTAGGCGACTTAGTCGCCTACTGGCCCCCTTCTAGTAAGAACATAAAGACAACGACCTTATTGTGTGTTTGTTAACGGAAAAGAGTCAAGACATAACTAACTACATGTACATAACTAAGCAGGACGAGAAGAGGACAACATGCGAAGCGCTGTCTTATTCCAAAATGAGCCGCCGAGACCACATGGTGAAAGCTGGTAATTTCAGCATGTCAGAGTTTTATGTGACTTCTGTCCTCTACCATCACGGTTTTTAGCATTCAAAGTAGCATTGTATCACTGACAAAACGATGTGAACTTATTTCTATTCTAATTTCAAATGTAGTTCATATCCCTTCCTCCGAATTATTATCCCGTGTGCATAATAGATACATAAAATACTCTTATTCGTAAGAATTACTTGTGCAAGTGCCACTGTCAGCCACAGTAACATCCTTTACTCTCCCGTTGGACTTTCCGTTGTTTTTCTATTTATGCTTTTACTTCTACATTGCAAACACCTTTCTTTTCTTCTTCTTGTACGAAAAGACTTTCGCTATGGCTACGCGTTCCCCCAGTTCACTGCTCGACTCTAAAACTCTCTCGCTTGTTTCTTCTCTTAGGAACAAGTTTTGGTTTGCGGTTTTGGTCTACTTTGATCGCATGAAATATCACTTGTTTACTGCTACCCACGCTACACCTTCTGCTGTAGAGCAATATCATAGAAATTGTGCAGAGTTATATAAAATACACACACTCCAAATATATTTATTTCCCAACATTGAGTATCATTTTGTTTTTCACCTCTTATTTTCCTGGTTCACTGTTTGTGAGACCGCATTTATGACCCAATTTTCTCTCTCCACGATTTCGACCTCAACACTGCTACAGATGTACTTTTCTTGATGTCTACTCTTTGGTACCCTTGATACTTGTATCTAGACATACCTACATAATATTATATAGTCACCTACAACACACACTTTTGCTCTTTATTTCGATTTTGTTTTACCTTCTTATCTACGCTCATGATCCCGCTATAATTTTTTACGGAAGGACAAGGGAAAACTTGGTCATTTATTCCGTTTACTGTCCTCGACTCCACATGTGTATTTGTTAGAACAGCACACGGTTTCATGTACACTTTTTTTGCAGCCGAAAAAGTTTTTTTATTTACGTTGTGAACATCAGGAACGCCTTTGTGCTTCTTTGAAGCGACGCTATGTAGTTAGCGCCTGTTTTAATATAATGTGTGTAGTTGGTAGGTATCGACCTCTTAACTTGGAGTACATTTTTTTGTAACTGAAAAAAAACTTGGTTCGTTTGCTCCTTCACCCTTACTTTCGCATCTTCCATTCACAGAGGACTATACTAAAATGAGACAAGACAGACGGGACACGTAATTATTGTGCATAGCGATAGTAGTATGTGTTCATGTTCGTGTGGACATTGTCATATATAGCGGGGGAGCATAGTACTTTGTACACGTCGCGCAGTAAGATAAGAGAGAGTTACTCACAGGGGCTTCTCCTGCATATATTTGACTAGAAGGCGTGGTGCATATCTGCCCCGTCGATTTACCATCTAAGCTCTTAAGCAAAAATATGCACGTTCTCTGTTTCTACAGAGAGACCTTTTGTGTTCTTTCATCATGTCACTTTGCGTACCTGGTAAATCCGGAAAGACAAAATAAACTTTGACTGTTGCTGTGTGTTGTTTCTTCTATTTCGTTTGTTGATGCATGCATTAATAGTTGAGTAGGTGTTCCCATAGAAAGTAGAACCGGTAAAGTATGTAGGCACCCAAGTCTGTCTTTCATAGAAAAACTTTTCTGTCGGTCAAAAACTATAAAAAAACTACATAATCTAAAGAGAATTTTATATAAGCTCGTTCCTCACAACAGCTCAGCAGCAATGCTTACTACGACAATATTTCTCCTTTTTGCCGTTCGTTTATTTTGTGTTTGCCATGTGATAAGTAGCTAGCAAACAATGTGAACCTGGAAAGGAAACTTGTTTGTAGTGGAGTAAGTACAAAGAACACTTTTTGTATTTTCTATTAACATTAGAGATAGATGGTACATATGTATACTTATTATTAGCATGTATGACTGGAAAACATTTCTCCATAAATTTGTGAGTACATAAATAAGGTCATGTGTGTTTATAACACTGGTCGGATGTCGAATTACTTGTCTACATGCAAAACCTATCCTATTCAAAGCTGACTTACCACAAGTAAATTGCATAAAAGTGGGGAAATTGTATTTGTGCCTGTTCCCTCTCAAATTAAATGCGCAACTTCTTTCTTCTGTGACAACTTAAATAATTGAAGATCTTTTATTCTGTCACCGAAAAATGGGAGAGAGATTTTATATGGAACCTCTGTTTAATGTATACATCTATACTTTCATGTACTACCCGCCATACAAATAAATTCATGTTTGTGTGAGTGTAGTAGGACGAGAGTTTGGAAGAATAAGGAAAGCCACATAATCCTCTGTGAGCAGCCGGGTAACCACTTATTGGCTCACCTTGTTTCTTCGTCAGCAAGTTAAGTAGCTCTCATCTCAAGAGAAGAGATAGTGTAAACAAAAGAGCAATCTATGTGACATCATATTGAGGCAGCAGAGTCACCCACAAACTATTTGTATGTATGTATTATGCCGTATGTCCATATTATCCTATATTATTTCTGCTTGGAAGTATGATTACATTCATTCTATGTGGCTATAAATCCATGGTTTTCTTATACACAAACTTCTTTTTTAGTGGAGCTTCCAGTCATCTCCACTCCAATATAATGGAAAAACATGTCGTCTGGCAATATTCTCTAATATATTTAGATTGCTCCTTTTGTATATTGAAAATTGGTTCTCCTTTTGTGACCAACACCACCGACCCTTCTTTTTCATGCACAGGCTGTAAAGGCTTGTGTGAATACATATTATTGTGCAAACTGTAGAGAAAATGGAATTTGTGTTCAATGTGTTAACACATGACATCTATTGATTGTACTATTAGATTCACATACCTCGTCATAAAATGGTTTTCATTTAACTATTTATGGATTTCACTGTGTAATGGCAGAATGGCACTACCCACATCACCGACATCAGTTCCATATTTATACAACAGCCATGAACCAAATAACCTCTCGCCGCCTGTTTTCTATTTTCGAAAATTGCATGTATTTTCAGCTTATCTTGTCTGTCTATATGTCGAACATGTAGAAAAGTACTCAAGAGCAGAGCAGAAGAAGTTGGCTCATCTCCTTGCTTATTTCCTCTTCTTCTTTTTTTCCCTGATCGCTTTTTCCTTTTCTATTTTCCCATTGACATCTAAAGAGGAAGCCACGCACGGCAAGAGAAAAAAAAGTCTGTTGCAGATTCAACTCTTCATCTCCAAAACCATACACATGGGCTTAGCACATACAAACAAGGCAATTCATTTTTAGAACCAAAACTATACAGCATTTAAGGCGGATCGTATCGTATCGTACGTATCATGTATAATAATGGGCTTCTGTCGTTTGCTCACTTCACTTGACACTTGTACTTCTCCTTTCCATCACCCACAGCACCACTTTTTCCAGAGAAAAGGAACTGCTGCTTTAGGCAGGTATGGTTGGCTATATTACTTATTACTATTACATGTACATATTTTGCTTACGCTTAGTTTACCTATAGTTAGTTATCATTATTATTACCCTCTCTAGCTACTATACAGCTGCAGCAGAGAAACGTATGTGAGCATGTAATATGTATTGTACCCGGCCTCTGCTAGCTCCGCAACTTGTCTTACAAGACAGCTCAACTTTTCATAGGATCAATGAGGCATTATCGACTTACTTTTTTCTTCTTTCTCTGTTTTTTAAAGAAGGGAAAGCCAGCAAGCCATTTACTTCCTTTATCTGTCCTTAAGGGAAAACGAGAAAAACAGCAGAAAGAGCACTTTTTATTTCTTTCTCTCCGTTTCCACTTGGTTCTAGTTTTGAATTACCGAACATTACATACCTTTACTCCCACACTTAAAACAAAAAAGGGAAACGAGCTAAATGGAAATGTGTAACTTAAGTTGTTGTAATAAGCAAGAGGATTTCTTCGTGAAAAGCAAATAAGCGAAATTTTTCAGACAACTTCTGCCGCCTTCTCTCTTTACTTTATATTATTATCCCTGCTCTTCTAAAACATATTGTCAGCTTGCGTAATATGTAACTCGAGCGAGCACTACATAAATCTATTGGTTGTAAGAACCTGCGAAAAAAAATCTTGTGCAAAGCACAACTTTCCCCGGTTTCATTCCAAAATACACACTAACACTTCTTACAAGCATATATACAACAATAGCAGAGTACACGTAATAACAATAATAGTAATAAAAGAGGCTAAAAAGTAAGTGAGGAAAGCAGTAAAAAAGAGAGTTAAAGGACTCGTACCCTCCTTAACCATCTGTGTGAAATACTATGTATTTTTTTGTGCACGTAGGCGCAAATTGAAGCCTGCATATTTGAAACTTTCGACGAGGAAAAAATTGCAGAAAGTCTTAATGGATATGGAAAATAGACACGACAATAATAAGAGAAAGTGAACGTGTATGTGCACCATGTAGCTTGTTCTTATGACTTTGGCAAATGGAATGTCTGCATGCATGCACAAATGTACTATTTTTGCGACCCATCACATCATAGCACTAACACCACCAAACAACTCACAGAGCTTTCAAATATTGTAAACCAGTAGGAAGGAAGTACGTTTGAATTGTTCCGAAATGCCTCTTGTGGTTCGTAGCATTTGGTTCTTGATATGCATACCGAATTTGCAAGATTGTATGCATGTTAAAAATAGCTTGGTATCTTTTCAATTCCTTTTTTGGAACTTTTTCCCAAGCGAGAAATTCCTTCCGTCCGACCAAGTTGAGGTCTAGCAAGGAATGTAGATGTGTTTTTGCATGTGCTGCTTTAAAAAAAGGTACTTCCTTTAAAACAGAACAACGATGAAATGAAGAATGCGAGAAGAAAGGGAACGAAAAGATGATCATATTTGTTCATTCAGCTTTTGTATGCGAAGCCGAGGGACCATGCAGTTATGCTAATGCTACAAAATTCAGTGTTATCGCCTTTTTTACTTTTAAGGAAAAGTTTACTTTTGTAGTTTTGTACGGTGAGTGGTTTTTTTTCTTGAGAAAGGCTACGTGATACGTCCATATCCTACGTTGTCGCCACTTTTCAAAAAAAAGTATAACAAGTTTAGCTATCCGACCTATTCACTATTATGCAGATGTAAATTGACTGGACCCATTTTGTGAAAAGGGACCAAAGTGGAGCTCAACTCGAGCTCCTTTCTGCATTATCTCTTTCTATCGTATGAAAAATTCTTTTAGTTGTCGTCACAAGTTAAAACGTTTCAGACAAAAAATTTAAAAAATGTGACTGATCGAATAAGTACAAGGGATAATAACAAAAGTTAGCATGTAAGAAAGTAGCGAAAGCAACAAGTGCTGATGACAGATTATTATCATATACCATATCTTTATTAAATCAGCGCATTGAAACATGTTCATGCACAGACGGCGAGAAGCTGAAGCTGTTCATTGAGCAAAATCGGACATCTTTTGATTCCTTGTATTAAAAAAAATAGAGTTTAAAGGCAAGTACACTAAATTCGTGGTTGTGAACTGAGACATGGCTTCCCATGGATCAATTTTGCCTGAAAGTAGGTGAAAGTACCTTGCAAAACTTACAAAATTCCGCCGTTGAATCTGTGGGGGAGTATTCTAGCAGATATACGGCGTGTGAACGATCAGACAGACAAACAATATAAAGACCGCTATTTAATACAATGAATGAATCTATTCAACAGAGTTATATCTATCTCGTGGACCTATTTCTGGAGACGGCAACATGTATTTTTGAGATTTGTAGTAGTGGATCCGAGATGATACTGCAAATATTGCGTGCATCTGTACGGGGTGCTACCATCTGTTACATATTTTATACGCAACTAGCGACACAGAAATGGAAAGTTTGAAAAGTGGGGACAAAAAAACTCATCTTTGCGTGAAGGCATGTTCCCTTTAAAGGAGCAGTGGAGTATAACGCTAGACACTGCAGCAAGCAAACAAATGGTCACTGAAAATGGTTCTCGTATACTGATTCTGTATTCCGATATGCTTTCTTGGCACACGGTTAAAACAGTTTTGTCTACGAATAATAATAAAAAGTAGAAAAAAGCAAAGCTGTGTGCATCATCATGAATAAATGTATGTATGCATGTAAATGTAACAAGCCAAGACAAGACAAGAGAAACGAAGTTGAAGACAAAGTAAACTGGCTGTTCATTGTTTATATTACATCATGAATAACAATTACATTGTACAAAGCAGAAAAAAAAGTTTTTAGCAAGACAAACCTGATTCAGTGCGACAAAGTCTTCAGCGGAGATCACATCATCATGGTTCATATCCAAAACGTGACGAAAGAAATGGGTCAGTTTGACTTTTTGAAATTCGGAAAGATAGTCGCGGTCTGGTTTCTTGGGTTCTTCCATCTCCAGACCTTGCTCGAGGTCGTCCCTTTGCACGTACGTGGCTAAAATTTAAAAAAATAAAATATACAATGTAATATATTGTAGTGAAAAAACTTTCTTCTGTCAGCCATTAGTGTCACACCCATCACCGATGTGGCTGTCCCCCGTCTCCATTTTCATGCTATGGTGGTGAGAGATGGAAAACAGATATGTAACTGATAAATAAGAGTGTGTATCCTCCTGAAACCTACGAAGAAGAAAAATCACGGGAACAGTAATATAATCAACCTAAATTCTATTTACAACAAAGAAATGTACATACACTCGTTACTTTTCACTTGACACATTTCACTCCACACACACACACTAAACAGCACCAGACGACAAGATATTTCCACAAAGAAGATTGCTGACTATGAATATACCACCATCAGAGTGCAATGTTAGAAGAACAAGAAGCATAGAATGAATACAGATAGAAAGGAAATGAAATCTGAACGCAATCTATTTTCTCCAGCTAGTTCCTTCTATTTAATTACGCGCAAAAAGGAAAAGTGTGCTGGATGGTCGCAGGAGTGGAAACAATTGTACATGTACACACAAAACATGAATGCATGTATGTTATGTATATAAGCCCCTTTCTTGGAAGTAAAGAGAAAGGGTTTTATTTACTGGGTGTGCACCATGTCGAACTCGTTTAGGTACACAATATATATGTAAATATGCTCCATCTCTCTCTTCTATTTGTATTTCTTTGTAATATTGCCTGTTTCCTTACAAAACAGTCTAAATCCAAAAATGTAGAAATAATAGGGATTTCTCTTCTACCTATTTGCATTCTTTATGATTCCTTTTGTACATTACCGATTTTTTTCTTCGTTTTTTGGACGTTCCTTTCTCGGGTGCTCGATCTCTTCAATCAGCGCTCTGGACGAGCAAAGGAATAGTAATTGAATAGAAGGAAGGAGCAAAAAGCTTATAACAAGGAAGGAAAAGTTGGGCTCTAGGAAAATATAAAAAGAAACTAGAGCCGCGTAGCGGTTACACCAATGGGGGCCGATTACAATAAAACCGAGATAAAGTTTTTAATGTGTCTGTAACATGGGGTTAAGCATTGTGTCCGTAATATGGGGTTAAGCATTGTGTCCGTAATATGGGGTTAAGCATTGTGTCCGTAATATGGGGTTAAGCATTGTGTCTATAATATGGGGTTAAGCATCGTGTCTGTAATATGGGGTTAAGCACTGTGTCCGTAATATGGTGTTAAGCATTGTGTCCGTAATATGGGGTTAAGCATTGGGTCTGTAGTATGGGGTTAAGCATGTGTCTGTAATATGGGGTTAAGCATGTGTCTGTAATATGGGGTTAAGCATGTGTCTGTAATATGGGGTTAAGCATTGTGTCCGTAATATGGTGTTAAGCATTGTGTCCGTAATATGGGGTTAAGCATTGGGACTGTAATATGGGGTTAAGCATTGGGACTGTAATATGGGGTTAAGCATATGTTCGCTTCCGGATGCTTAACCCTATGTTAATGGCGAACAGGAGGTAATTATAAAATAGTATTATAACCAATAACGTTAAGCAAATAAACATTGGAGATGGGATATACTTTGATGATGATGAGATGAAGGAAAAAGAGAAAAAAGGGGTAAATAATAAATATGCGCCATCATCGTCTCAAGAAAAGCAACAAATCCTCTTCTTCAAAAGAAAGTCAAAATTATTTTCTAGCTTTTTGTTCGTTTCCAGGAAAGGGAATCAATTTTCTCATTTCTCTCTATTTCGTTTATCATTGTTTTATGTTATCGTTTTATTTTACGTCTTCTGGCGAGATGAAATTTGATATTGAACATTTGAAACCACGGTCCCAAAATTGATATTGATTCGGAAGAAAAGTAATAATATGAAAGCTATGAATGAAATTTGATATGCAAGCTGTCATAAAAGAAAGTTGCACTTACTCCACACGTGAACTGTCCATCCTGTTGACTTTGGTTGCCCACCAGATGGTCCACTGGTACCGGAGCTGGGTCCTGTGCCTCCTCCGTCCCCTGTACCTGTTCTTCCATTAAATGCGCCGGATGCATTGTTCACGCTGATTGAAGGCCTTCCCATTCCTGTCATCATGCTGCTTCCTAATCTACCTCCTGGCATTGCTCCTCCACCTACCGTTGGTGTATTTGTGTTGTTTCCACTGGCACTTCCAACGACTCCTTCACCACCACCTCCACCGGATGCTGACAAAGAACCTTTTCCAATGATGCCAACAACCGGCATTTCATTCTCTACTGTTGTCCTTTGTTGCTGACCGCAGGTGAGTTTATTATTATCACCAATACCACTACTACTGGATTGAAGCTCTGAAGAAGTCACTCCTTTTGTTGTGGTCGCGGCAGTGGTTGCCGTTGATGGTGTGATGCTCTCTGTGGTCGTGACGGTAGATAACTCTTTACTTGGTTCATTTTTACTTAGACGAGTCGCTACGGGAGTAGTATTGCTAGACTTGGTTGGAGTAGATGAATGTACAGTTATACTTGGACCGGCGACATTAATACCACTAAAATTACCAGTAGAACTACACGTATCGCCGCCACCTGCTTTGACGGACTTGTCAAGTTTTTTCTTTGTTGGGACAGGAGAGCTACTACTGTTATTATTATTTAAATTTGACGTAGAACAGCCTTTTTTCTTGCTCGTACTCGGTGAACTGGGACACTGTTCGAAATCGGGATGATTCTCAGGCAACGTTTTCCAACGTCTTATGAAATTGTCTTTTGTTCTCCCACACGCTGTTCTCCAGTTTTGAAGAATTTTCCTCGTTATCTTGACAGAATGTGCACGGTCAACAGATATTGGAGCACTTGTACCCGGAATCCATGGGATGGTTGGGTCTGCTGGCTCGGTTTTTGTTGCTAATGGTGGAATGGGAACGGGACTTGTACTTGGTGCAGGTGGTTGGGGCGAAGAAGAAGAAGTCTTTGGAACACTCGACGGAGAAGAACTGGGCTGATGATGATACTCTTGTGCGTAAGAAGACCGTTGTAGTGGTGGACTTGCACTACTACTGCCTCCTCTGTCCTTTTTATTCTTTATCAATAAGCCCCTTGAGGAGGTTTGCCCACTAACGTCAACACTTTCACTCCCGTTGTTATTATTACCGCTAGTAGTATTATTATTGCTGAGATAGGAATTTGTAGGAGCAGCGCCGCTGGCGTGTACGGAAGATGTATTAGAGACACCGGAAATTGAATCTTTAGGAATTTGATCTGTCTCAGTTGCTGTTGTTGATGACGATGGGACTTCTGTAGGAGGAAGATTAAATTGGGTTGTTCGAACGGGAGATTTCTTTTTGCCAAGATTTTTCAGTGATAGACGAGAGGATATAGAGGACGAGCTCCCTGCAACGTCAGTAGGTACTGCTGCAGCCAAGGATGAAGAGGAGCAGGTCTTATTTTGTGAATGTGACGGGTTCTGATTATTTTGATGATGAAGAGAGAGGTTGCCTTCAAAAGAGGAATTAAATGTCAGCTTAGAAGATGAGGACTCGCACACAGCCAACAACAAAATAGTAGATTTGAAAGAGGAGAAGCACTACAAACAACGACTACTCGAATATAGAACTCTTGGCTTAGTATTGCGCGACGAGCGTATTTCATTATTGCGCTCCTAGGAAAATTTTCTATAATGCAAGCACGACATTGTTGTAATGATGGCTATATAGAGATGAAGTATTATTGCTACATCTTCCAATAACAATAGAAAAAGAAAATATAGGTGAAGTGCCACTATATCGTATGCAGTGTGCCACTACAAAAAAAAGCCAACGGCCTTGCTACGTGGGTTACTGTGTTAGTTGTGTAGTCGTTACTGCAGCTCCTTCACATGGAACAGCAGGGTTGCTACTGACTCGAAAAGCAGGAGTGACAGAGGATTTTTCTCGTGTTCGGGATTTACACAACTCCCGTTCACAAGTTGGAGTGCTGGTGTGGCGGAGGGAGTTTGTGTGGGTGAAGCTTTATACTGTAGCAATACGTATATATGGTTACATACGTGGGATATTCGCAACGGCAGCAGCAGCAGTAACGGTAACAGAAGTAAGCAAAAAGTTGTAACAGTAACGCAACAGCGGCAACTGAAAAGAAGCATCGTTTTTTGCCAAAGCAAAGCAAGCAAGGCAACGCGCTTTCCTTACTTCTATAGCGTGTTGATTTAGACAAGAAGTCTGAGAAAAGGAGAAGTGAAGCTTATAGGGATTGAACCGGGGAGTGGGAAGCATTAATACTCTGAAAGCTAGAGATATTAAGGAAGAAGAAGAAAAAGAGAGAGAGAGGGAGAGAAAGCATATTATAGATAGTAGTGGTAGTACTTGTATTAGTTGGAGCACTGATATTTCCTTTTGATGATGATGACTCCACTTTCACTCTCGCACTTCGAGATGAGGATGCAAGTGATTCCTCTTCACTGTTGTCGGCTGTTCCGGACGTCTTTGCTCCCCTGGAAGAAGTTTTGAAGCTACTGCTTCTACTTCTGCTGCTCCGGCCACTACTGCTCCGCTTGTTTACCTTAACGTCCAGTTCTCCAGACATGATGATTTAATGGAGGATCGGTCCGGCTCACTTGACCGATGCAATATTTCATGAAAAGAATAATATTTTTTTATCTCATAATATTTCTCCCCCTTATTATTCAATGAACGTTTATGTTTAAGTAGAGGCACGTGCACTTTTTTAAAATAAGACGTTAATGATAAGGTTGACTGAAATACGACAAAAAAGAGGAAAAAAAGTTTAAGCATATTAAAAGAGTCCGTGCTTACGAGACTGAGGATGACATTCGTGAACATAAATGTTCTCTATTAGCTTTAAAGAGCAAGTCGTACATTTCTCCTTGTCTCTGCTGAAATTCCTACACTACTCAACCCTTCAAGAAAGAGAAAAAAGGGAGAAAAGGAGAACAAAATAAGAGAAAGACATACATAATAACATAAGAAGACACGACGAACAAAAAAATGAAAGAAAATGGAGAGAAACTTGTAGTAGAGTAAATCATCTAGACCAGTAAGTCAGGGAGTCAGAGTGAATAAATGAACAAATAGTCGAAATGAATGGAATTTTGGAATGTTAGTATTCTTGACTCTCAGTCTCGGCACATCATATCGTTCGTTAGTAATGACGATAATATCTCTTAACTTTAAGTAATGGACACAACGACATGGCATAAACACACGCACACGTTCAGAAAAAACTATCTCCTTCACTATTATCATCATCCTCATTTTTTCATTGGTGTATAGCAGTCGGCTTAGGATTACATAAATTCTTACCAGTTACTGATGATGATTATGTTGCGCTGTTGGACAAACGTTTCCTCTTACTGCTTCCAGGCAGCAAACTACCACTTCTTCCTCTGATTTGACATGCTTAGCTTTCCCAGTTTTTTTCTTTGAGAAACATTTATCCTTTCTCCTCTTAACTTTCTCTTGTGCTTCCCTTTATTCTGATTTTATACACTTACTCTGTGCTCCTGTGCTTATCATTATGTATAGAAATGCAAGTCACAGACATATATAGTCACAATAATGACAGTGGTAGTCAGTCAGTCAGCGAATGAATAAAAGAAAATATAATATCCAGAAAGAAAAAAAGGAGTCGTATTTCTTTCCTCTTTTCTTGTGAGTCCCAGCTTTTTCCTTCAATTGTTTCGGATGTTCACGGTGTCATTTTTCTTGTCTTGTTCAAAAATACCAAATATATTTCATCGCATTATGTTGTACTTGCGGAAGAAACGTACAGCTTTCGTACACAGATCTGTTACGCATTTTCAGCCTTCTTGGTATGCGGTGGTGGGTGGCAGAAGGTAACGAAATTACTATTTCTACTTCTTGAAATATAATAGCGTTGTGCTGGCAGTAGTACTGAGCGATCCCCTTTTGTTCTCAATGACGTAGAGTTACTTACACACATTTTCACAAAAAAATATAATATGTGTATTTCTTATGCGGAATTCTTCTTTTCTTGGAGAAAAGTGCTTTCTTTCATTTCGCTGAGGTTACGAAACCCTATTACGTATGTGACTGACATGAAAAAGTAAAAAGGAATATAAAGTTACCGAATGTCTGGAACAATGGAAGAAAAAAGGCGAATATAATTTCCGCAAGTTAAGAATAAGAGGAGGGAGGGAAGAGAAACAATCTTTTTTGTTGCAACATGCTGCATCCCATAATTTTTTCGGAAGGAGGAGGAGGAGGAAAATATGAAGAACAATACATCAACCGAAGACTATCAGTCCACTTGCGAGAGGAGTATCATCGTCATCACACTACATAACTTTTTCGCTGCTGATGTTTACAAAACTGTCAGGAGGTTGGTGAGTGAACCACAACATAAGTCCAGCAGATGTGTGTAATATGTCTGTTGTATCCTTCTTGTCTGTATGTAGTTTCCTTGAGGAGTGACAGCTTTGTCAGAATCTGTGGAGAAAAAGATACAGAAAGAGTAATGATAGCAAAGCAATGTTTAGACAAAATTGTCGAAGTTTTTTTTTGCCTGCGGCTCAACCATTTCTCTCGCATGTATTGCTTTAACAATGGAATATTATTTTTAGACTAGACTCGAGTACTCACAAAGGCAGTCATCATTTTTGCTTGCGTACTTTTATCAAAAGTATATAAATGTGTGGAAAGGTTGGATATTGAAACTTCTCCAAAACTGCGCTATATTATATTGAAGAATAGCATTGACAAAGGGATTTATCAAATGCAGAGAAATTGAAGAGATAATCGTGATGTCCAACAGACGAAATGTAAATGTTGCTTGAAGGCATATCACGTGCCCCTTTCTCCGGTTATTTTATTTTATTGTATGTGTTTTATGTGGTTTCGTCTTCCATTAAACAAAGCAAGTAGTGAAAGCAGTTTTTGAGAGTTAAAAGCTTTATGCGTTCTTTCAGAGTACGTTTCATTCATGGCGTTGTTCTTGTTTTGTTCCAACTCTTATCATCTCCTCTTCTCTCTCTCTCACACACACACACACTATGATTGTCTGGAACACTAATGTAAATGCCTATAATGAAAATAATACGGGAGAAGCGTAGAATGGCAACGGGTCTAGTTTCAAGACCACTTCTAAAAGTAAAATAGGAAAATAAATAGTCTATATATTATCGACTAGTCTTTCAGGCGGAGTATTATTTTTCCCGTGGTCGTTTTCTGATAGTGTTCATGATTGGGTTACAGATCTACAGGGATTTCATCTCATGACAGGGACCTATCGCGTCCAATCTATCTTTTCTCTATTCTATCTATAATTTTCTTTAACGCAGTTTATAGTTTTCTTTCCCTTTTTATGCTTTACATGTCTCACATGATGATGAGAAGAGGTGGTGCCAGTCGCGTAAGGATATGCTGCAGGTTCCAAAGGGCTTGGTCGTTCTTCGTGTCGACCTTAACTTTTTCCCGGTTTTATGGCACTTGATAGACGCTTTTTTCTATTCACTATTGTCTTTCTTATCTTACTCTCCCTCTCGCTCCGTTTTTTCCTCTCTTTAAATGGAGATGTTGAGGGAGAGAAAAAAGGATCGGATGGTGGTGGTGAAGGAGGAAGATGATGGTAAAACCCGTGTTTGGGTTGGTAGATAAAATATGAAGAGTCCTTTCTTACCTCTTTGTCTTTGGGGAAAGGAAATGATGTTAACTTGTTCGGCAGGGTAAATGGACAAGCATTTCAAAAAGTACCAATGTGGTGGTAGGTGGCCACGCTTTCTCAATGAAAGGGTGTATGCATAAACCATAGAGAAAGAATGCTTTAGTACTACTATAAAGTATACACTCTTAACACAGCTCATATTGAAATGATCTTTTTATTTTCAGCCACATACTGTTAGGGAATAAAAAAGAGCGTAAACTTTGTGTAGAATGTGGGAGCGTGAGTCGATATGATATATTTAGCTTTCGATTTGATGATTCTTGGTTGTCGGAGGAAGCTGTAGAGATAATTTGAACTTTTCTCCACTTTCACAAAATCAGGCTTTCATGTCAGCCATTGAGTTTGTTCAAAATTGGGGATTTAATTTTTTTCAATTTAATTCAAATAAAATGATGGTAAAAGGTACTTCTCCTCTCAAGTTGTTGTTGATCTAACAAGAGCGTATAGAAATATCTTTTAGACTCTGAATCGTTCTGCTGTCTCTAGGTGGAAATGAAAAAAGGGAAAATTGGAGATGCAGTTGATGAATGAGTGGGAGTGAATACAATTTATTACAGAGTTCCACTACAATGACGACTGTTCTTGATAGATTACACGGGTGAACTCTATACATTGTGTTTTCGGTGAGTGAGCTTTCAATTCGCTGGATTATTACCAATTACATATTTTCATCATTACACCAATTACAAGTAGAAAACTTTTCTATTAGCTACAGAATTTCATACAAAAAGTACAAAAAATCACGTGAAAAGAAGCTGTTATTGCTATCATGGTGGTTAAAAATACAATCAGGAATGCAAACATTATATACCATTGTTTTCGCCCTTAAATTTTGCCAATACGTTTATACTACATAGGTATACCTTTTCATCATTACATATTTGCTGATATTAAACAATTTAAAATAAAGTATATAAATATAAACAAGACTAACCATCCAATGCATTGGGAAATGTGTGCTGAAAATACATATGGGTAGTCAGTTCCTTTTAATTTAACTCATCTTTACAAACTTCATTCAACGATTACTTTATCTCTTTCTGCTAGATGATGTTTTATTACATTTTATCGCTAGAGGAAGTGAAAGGAAGCGGAAGGAATGAATACAAACGGGACACCAGCGCACTAAATGAGATAGTGGTTGGTTGGTACATTTCCTTGACTTTATGATGACAGCATATCGTTTGTAATATTTCAACTTGGGTGCAGTTCCAACAATGCACAGTGACTCTTTCCTGTTTTACAGAATGAATAACCGTGACTTATAAAGATAATGAAATGGATATCATATCAGTCATTTGAAAGAGAAAAAAAGTTTGACAACAGGGTTCCAAAAATATAGATTTCTCTTGAGGTTAGGTTTATACAGCAAACGTTTAAGCGAAATAGTATCAATATGACTTATTGATGTACCACTGGCAGATTCTGACAGAAAAAATTTCAAAAAATGAATGAATCCGAATCCAATACTGCCTTATCTGAAAATGCTAGGTCTGTTAATTGATAGATGTACAGTATTTCTGGTTCAGTACATTTCTATATTGCAAATTGCAATTACTCTGTTTATTATATACCATTTACTTGGCATCATATATGAAGGAGCACAATTATCTCTTCTCAAGAGACTATATATTCCCTAAATGATTGTTGAATTGCTCTAGCTCATACGTAGGCTATAGTTTGAGATACATCCTACATCTAACGAAAATTTTAGTGGTTTCAGATAGAAGTAAATGTTAAAGGCATTTAAAAATTTAATATGTAAACTTCTTTCTACATTAGTAGCTTTTATAAGTAAGTAAGTAGAAGTAAATATTTATTTTATTTAAGTAAACGACCTAAACCACTGAAACCTAATCAAAGAAGTGATGACAGAAATATATTTTCATGTCACCGTTTTACGTTATGGCGCGACGTTTTCCAGACAGAAATGAATTGCGAAAATATTGCAGTCATATAAGCAACACTTGATAAAACTTTGACAAATAATGTGCAACCTGTGATCAATATTTAGGTAGAATCAGAAACTAATTCAGAGTGCAAGCATGTTTGTTCCACTTACTACTTACCCACACACGTTAAGAGTTTAACTATAAACAAAGTGCGCCAGGGCATATAAAAAGGCACATAGGTATACGACAACACTAAAACTACCAAGCAGAAAAGGAATCTTTTTATCCAATAAAGATAGGAAATGTCGGTTCATCTTTTTATCCTGCTCCTTTTTCATGATCCTCCTGAAAGTTGCAAATGGTTGAAAGCAGAACTGGAAACGGATTTAACGAAGTCAGGGGAAACTCATCGGATGATGATAATTCAGTTTTTGGTAATTATTTCCTACCTAAAGATTGTGCTTGTCTACTAAAATTGTTGATCGCTTTGAATACGAGCATTTAATCTTCCTCTCATGATAATATATCGTTTCAGAATTAAAGATGGTTCTCTGATATATATTCAGAGATACTTTTTATTATTTCCGTTTCCCAATATTTTATTATTAGTAATTCCACATTGGTAATAAAACTTATAGGCAAAACTGTTTGCTTCACATCCTATTCTCAGCACTTTTGTAATTGATTTCGCAAATAAATAGAGAAACCTGTACAGAACGCTATAATTAACTTTGAAAAAACACGCCGAGCTTTATTGTATAGGATTAGGATTTGTACATGAAATTAGAGGCAAATAACATTTGGAAGGATCTCTTGTGTGGAGCATAAGCAGAGAAAAAAGTGAAAGAGTTAATTGCTAGTCTCCAGCTTAAAATGTGTGCTTTTCTTCTTTGCAGACGAACTAAATTTTGTTTCTTCCATGCTCACTGGTTGCAAAGATTTTCAGTTTCAGCAACTTCACAGCAGAATTCTACAGACATTACGACTTCCAGTTCGCCTAACGTAAAATAGTGTAGTCGCAGAACTAAATGATTCGCATATTCACATATGCATTTTGAATTTTAACAAGGCAGGGAAAGAGCTGCGGCTAAATGACTTCATATGAGTCAAAATGTACGCATGAAGAGCACAGGATATTATTGCTCAAGCTGGAGTTCGGGTTGCACAAGGACATAAAAACATTTTGAATTCAATACACGCTACCATTACTTTTCTTCTCATTATTCTTTTCTGTCGACTGTGCAGATATATTCATTGAGTCTTGATACTCGCGTAGCAGAACGCAGACCTCCCCTTCTTGGTATCTTGCCATCCTAAACAACCTTGGGTTATGTGGTGTTACTTGATACAGATATTATATGCCCTCACATAATGTACATTGGTACATTGAGTTTCTTCATCAGGATCGAGGAAAATATTGCTTTCACTGAAAGAGAGTTCTTAGGCACATAAATAACTACGATAAGTACAGCTTTTGCTAAAAATTTAAGAAAATTCAACCATACTATGCGCAAGTGTTTCTTAAAAAAGACGTTTCTAGGGAGACTTCAGCAATGTAAAAATGCGTACTATTGAACGGTTTGCGCTTTCTGAAATGCCTAGATGACCAAGAATATGATAATGCACAAGTGTTTAGACATATTAATACAGTTTGACTCACAAAATATGTATCAACCACTATGCAATGAGTATAGCAGCGAAAATAATCTACGTACAATTGAATTGTTTAGATGGTCAACAGTTTTCAATTTCAGTGTCCGCTTGCTTGCGGAATGCGACGAATTCTGAATGTGAATGATATGTGCCCATTTGAGTATGCATTTCGAAGTTTCAACGAACCTAGGCGGTTATCGACAACTGTAAGTTTTTGTCGTTGGCCATGCTATGATCAGAAATTTATTTGGTGAAAACATTGTAAAAACCTTGGATCCGCTACTATGGTTGCACTTGACTGTTAAAGCAGAAAATTGTACAGCGTCTAGACTTCACGTTTGATGGATTGGTGGGTGGTGGAAACGGAATTTATAAATTCAAAACCGTTTAAGTTAAAGATTATACTCGACCTGACAGACGGCTTAACCGACACACGTGACAATCTTTGCAAGCAGCTTTGTTGTGAAATAAGACAAAATCTAAAAGATATGAAATTAAATAGAGCGGAAACTTATTTTAGTATTCACGGCCGCAATTTCAGGTAGATTGGAAAATATGTATAAACAATATTTCTTTTGAGAATATCGAACATGCTAGCGTGATACCAAGGGAAATTTCACTGTTGGAAACATTGCTGTTTTCTTGTAACACTTTAAGCATCGTAATACGTGCCCACTTAAACTTGAGACATTTTACATTATTTTATATTTCTGGGGAAGTCATTGGTCCATAATCACCAAGAAACCAAGGTTATGGATGAACAATTGGGAAGAGAAAATCAGGTTTCCACCACTAAGATCATTTTCACGTGCATGCTCCATTTGGATGTTGTGTGTATTAAATGGAAGTAGAGAATAGCGATGGGGTAACAAAAGTGTAGCAAAGATGGTAAACCAAAATAGCTATTTGTAATCAATGGAGACGGTACTCACGGGACTCATTGAATAGTTGATGGAAGAAGTGATTTATGTGCAATTTTATGGTAGAATCATATATTTTAATTATAAAATAAATTAAGTCAATTGAATATAAAAACAATTTTATGCTGCTGCTTTCATGACGCTATATCACATTTTTAATTGCCGGTGAAAGATTCCAATTTAACGCAAACATTTTCTAGTCATCCATCATCATTATCATTATTTTAATTGAATGCTGATGGAGATGGGTTATAGACTATATATCTGTTGTACCTTCACTTCCGGTATTATACATCAGCTTTGATGAGTTCAACTGGGACCAGTACCTCTTATTGGCTTATTTGCTACCAATCATTTACAATTTACTAAATGTAGCAATTAAATTGATGTTAGCATTCATTATAACCCAAATGTAGAAACGTCCGAAGCATTACTACAATAATTATTATAAATGTATCTTAACGATTTACACTAGCATAGTTTACAGGTTTCAGAGTATGAGTCATATTTCGCATTATATTGCAAGCGTATTGTTAATTTCGAGATGTCCTTACACGACTAATGCGGTGGTAACTTTATGTACGAAGCTGTTCAGCTTTGCGATCACACTTTATTAGGTTATAAAGCATGATACCACGTAATTGTAGTCAAAGTGACTTCAAATTTTGGGTCAGTCTATTCACGAAGTATGCTTACTGCCCGCTTAACTGTTTCCCCGAATATCCCTAATCGTTCATCACGTTGACATATCTGTAATGACTTCCGTCAACCACCAAGAAAGTCATTTATCTAAGCATATCATCCATCTAACCATTGCGGACTTGTGGACATCAGAAAACTTCTAAGAGAGCATTTCAGGCTCTTATACTTTCATTTCGTATGAATCAGTAGTAAATATTTACACAATTTCGGTAGCCACATGTCTACTTGATTAATAGCATTTTATTCTACATGTCTACCAAAACGTCTTCCCAGGATCATTATATCCCTCATGCCTTCTAACTTCACTTACATCTGTTGCACTCTTCCCTGTCATTTTATTTTAGTATCCACAACACAAACTATTACTGCGTTATGGTATCGTAGCAAACTTCCTAATCTTTTCCCCTGATGTATCGTATCATAATCATACACTATAAATTTGTGTGGTGTGATGCATTCGGAGCCATTCTAGTTTCATATTTCATTTACGGCAATATTTATTGTACATTAGTTTCCTATATATGAAGTATACCTAGCGCTATACGTGAGTTTTGCCAATTTTCCTTAAAATGAAATTGCTTACTTCACTTGTGAGTCGTGACGGAAAATGTAGGAAAAGTTGTTTGTTTATTGGGTATTGGGTGCTTTCTCTCAGAGATGTAATGCATAAGAACATATGATGTGAGAGACCAACTGTTTCAAGCAGTAAATCCAAGTGGCACGTCATCGACAGTGATGTACAGCCTACTTTTCCAGTTTGATCACTCTGTAATAAACGAAAGTATATTGGAGCGCATATCACTGTCTAAAGAACTCTGAAGCAAAAAGTATATTATGATATACAAGGCTAAATATATTTGCCAGTAATTGAAGCAAAACCGATGATGGTAAGAGCTTGGCAAACACCCCAAAATCCATAAAATCTCCGCAAATAACTTTGATAACATCTGCGACTAACTGCAGCTATCTTCAATACTTTTGGGAACGATGATGCTATATAGCAAGTTGAAAAATTATTTACCTAAATGAGAAATCATTAGTTATTGCAGTTTTGTGTACTGTGGTTCGTTTACTAACGATTTCTATTTTCTCAAAGAAAAATCATCGTCCCAAATAAAATCTATCCCATCCAAATGAACATTATAATTTTGGAATCTGTCACTCGGTTTGATATTTTTCATATACCAAAACCAAACTTTATCGCGATAAAAACTTGTTTTTTTTTCATGTCGTTCACACGAACATATATAACTGCCATGCTTACTTCAACATAACTTTGTTTCTTGTACTTGTAATTTACATTGAAGTATCTTGGTTAACACGCAAGTGTGAAACGAAAGAGTGGATTTAGAGAAGACGTTGAGTTTTTGTAGTTGTTTTGACACGCGATAAATGCATATAACAACATTCTTAAGGAATTTGGTTAACTACCAACAACATCAAACCACTGTTTTTATTTAGACACCGTCGTATCATATAAACCACACACACACACACGCTATAAATGAAAGTTGTACGCAACTTTTGGAGAGATGGTTGCGGTACCTCTCGCGGCTTTTGTTGAAACAGCAAGTAACACGGCTTGTAGGCAGATAGGTAGTGAAAGGGAGCCGCCACGAGTGAAAGTAGCGACGCAACATGTTCAAGACCCATCTGATATCTGCATGGTTCTCACTCAGACAAAGTATCGCAGCCAGCTATAGGATTTCCCTTACATTTTCCCCAACATCTTCAGACTTCAAATGCTTTTACTCTTGTTTAGCGGTTGAAGATGGCTCTTAAGGTTGCTCCAAGATTTTATTCCCACACGCTGTGATAATGCATGTCCTTGCTGTGAAATTGTAATTTTAGTTCACCTGGGTTACAATTTTCATCCTTCTGCAGCTGCAAGTGTCGGCTACATGTCATATGTTATTAAAATGCAATAATATACAATGCTATCAGAATTCTCTGAATCTGTACTAGCTAATTTCATTGTAATCAGTGGTTTGTTATACAGCTTGACTTAAATCTTCACGAAGGCAGTTTTGTTTTTAATCAAAGTGTTCAGTATTTTAATAGGATTAATTTGAATTTGAAAGCGTTAAAAAAGATTTATAATATTTAAAAAAAAGTAACATAAAAAGTTTAGGACATACATATACCTAACCCTCAATGCTAAAATAGATGCAAATAGATTTGTATTTGAATGTACGGTATAAATTTTAAAATCATTTCGTTTCACATCTCATACCACTTCCTGTATATATGCATATTATAGGATTTTTATTAGTTTAAGTATGACGATAATAAAGTTGTGTGCGTAATTATCAACGTAATTTATCACATCTCACACACCCCCGAGAATATGATACGCTGCTACTTTCCAGGGATTTAATCTCATAGTGAAAAAGCTATTTATATACTTATTAATATGGTTATTTATGGATATGATCTCTTCCAAAGAACCACTTGTGCAATGAAAAAAAATGCTTCTTGACACTATTATTAACACTTCCATCGACGTAAATTAACATGTTCTTGGGAACTACTACGGTGAAAAGGCTTAATGTGCTGCAGATTACGGACGCCACAGCAAGTCATCCGTAATAAAAATAGGGAAAATTAGTTTTTAATGTTCCATAAAATGTAGCCAGATGTCATTAAGATTATCTAGGGCAGTAAAATGACCTAAGTTGTAATAGATAACTAACCAGCTATATAGCAGCATTTTTATGATAGACGAATCCTACAAGGAATTGGTGGGTGGCAAAAACCCTAAATAACCCCATACAACTATGTATGTAGACGTTTGCTCGAGTTAAGCCTATGTATTGAATTGGTAAATTTCTACCGCAATCAAACTTTTGATAAACTTTCAAAATTTGAATTGAAACTTTTCCTTTCAAAACGACTTTCTCTAATGTGCTTATAGTTGAGAAAACTAGTTTTCTTGTTAACTTTTTACTGAAGCATGATTTGATAGGAAAGATAGAAAAGCCAAACAAATCATTTTATCATATTTCCTTCTGTCGGTCGCTATCGACCCCGTATTGCTATGCTCAGCATGTCGCTGTTTCAGTGAGGGTAATAAATGATGTACATAAATGTACCTACGGCTACATCAATAAATTAAATTTTAATTTATTTTTCAATGTGTGGTGTTCACAATAAACTTCAAGTAGAATAATAAAATGAAAAGGAGATAATATGATATGTGCCTACATACATGTATATATATATATATGTAGTTACACAAACGCTAAAAATGTGAAGGAAGTAAACGAAACAAAGATATATGTTTGAGTTTCTTTGTGAGCTGTTAAATATGCGTATATTGTATACAAACAATAGATGCAAAACAAAGATACGTAGAACTGGATGGTTTGGGTAGATATATAAATTATTGAATGACATGGCTAGGATGCTCAGTCTATTGATGTTATTAAATATTTGTTTTCTGTGGTAAAAATATTGCACACATTTTCTTTCTCCATCTGATGCCCAATGAGCCGTTAAATATCATATAAATATGTATATTGTATTTGAAAAGAATTCTTCTCTCTATCCCTGGAGATACCGCGATTTGGACAAAACAAATTGGATTCTTGCCCTTTTTTACCCAAGGGACATAGCATTTAGAAATATTTAAGATCATCATGTGTACATGTGATTGTATTTATTTTCAGTCAGACAGACGGACATACATAGACAGACCATAGTTAATACTTTCCATCTGTAGCTTCAGTTGCTCAAATGCGGCTTGATAAGTTTTAGTATAGTTACATCATAATTCTATTATGTATGGCCACTTTGTACGTGTGTACCGTACCTACCTATACACGTTCACTATATTGTTTGGTTGTGTTCTGTAAATACAATCATGTAATATAGTCGATAGAACGGTGTAATATGTAGGTATTATTGAGCCTCGATAAAGTTTTTTTCTTCGGTCGACCAATTTTCTTCGAAAATGAGTTTATGCATCCGTAAATTGTATGTATTTGTCTTTGCATACCAATACTTCTCTTGAAATTGCAGTGATGCTTCAATACGTCTATCAAGTTCACATATCCAAATGGAATTGCTGATAATATACCGTATAGGTGCTTACTTTTTTGTATCCACTGTCACAACCCACACCATATTTTCAAGTTTAATCAATTATATGCAAACATTGAACCAAGTAAAATTTTCAGAGAGTCCTAGCCTATAAGTTAATTTACATGGATTATAGGACTGGCACGCCTAGTTAAAGTAGTTTCCCTACATTGAGCTTGGTTCTGAGGGAAATGTGTAAACCTGATATTTCATCGACCACAAAACAAACCACGAGGACGACAACTGTTACATTTACGACGTGTACGTGCCCACATGTTAATATGTACTGTAAATGCACTCTTATGACACTTTTACTTTCACCCTTTCATGCATTTTTTCAGTATGTTTTTTTATTAGAGCTATTCTCAATGCCTGTATTCTCGCTTCCACTACATAATATACAATTTACGTTATGGCTGGCTGGTGCTGAATGGATAGATGCAAATGCAAAACTCTTTTTGGACAAGTTTCAATGAAGATTCTTCCAACAGTTTTTACATAGAGTATATACATTATGTGTAAATCCACTTTAAACCTAAATGTGCAGGAGGAGCTTAAAGTTTATATGCAACTAATCATAATCATAATATCCTCGTGCATCAATCTCTTTCACTACTAAAACTTGGCTTCGCCGTGCACTTTGGGTAGATTTAGCTCAGACAGTTTGAAGGTAGGCATACTTAAACTACATATGTATGTACATTAGTATACTTATTTTATCCATACGCACTTTCATTATTTTATGACTACATGTACATATTTTGTTGATGAAATTGTAACTCGTCATGCACGAAACGTGTGGTGTGTAATGACTGTTGTAATTGACATCGCCATCATACCAGTAGGGGTTTGTATATATTAATGTTATGTAGCCAGCCAGTCTGTTTGCTTCGTTCTCTATATTTGCTTTCCTGGTTTCACTTCCCGTCACAGTTCATGTACTTTACAAGCTGAAGCTTCTGCATTAAAACTCACACATTTTTACCTACTGCTGCTGCGGCTGCCAGTCTTAATGAAAGCGTGCATAATGTAAGAGCTCTGGTTGATGATGGGACACAGTAGTGGGCATACTGAGTTTTGGATCAGAAATTTGCTGGGGGGAAATAAAATAAATGTTTTCAGAAATGGGACCCAGGCGGGTGGAACCGGGTAGTGTACAATATTATGGCGGTTTCGTGTTACACTTTTATGTGCGTAAATACTAAATGACAAATACCTATTCACATATATTCATTCCATCATCCAATTTGAAGTGGAGATAAAATGCATTTTTCTGTTTCTCTCTGGATTCCTCTTTATAATATATTCATGTTACGGCTAGCACCCGCCACCAAAGTAAATTTAAATTAATACAATATATGGCAGATCATGACCATCACAAACACAAGACACCGTCCAATAAAAAACTCGAAAAAATCCCTGGAGGTATTTTTCAGTCTGCTGTTATGTATAAAGTCAATAATCCCTATATTGCATGAACCTGCATTTTGCATGCGGTAGATTGTGCAAAAAGAAAACTGGAGAATTTACTTCTCCAGTATGCATGCCATGTCTGGAATGAGGGTGAACCAAGTTATCCAATATGTATGCGCGGTAAAATAAGAAAAAGCGGAATAAACGGTGTGTAGTAGATGAGTTCCTCTTGAAAGCACATGATTTGAATACTAACAAAGTAAAAAGTTGATAGACATGCTTTTCAAATGAATGATGTAAGTGCCGCGAGAACCTGCCCACTTACAATAATAACAGGAACCAACAGGCAGGAGGTCTGCAACTAACAACACCAACAGAAAAGAAAAAAAATGTTATACCCATGCATGGTTTAGTCGACTTGGGAAAAATAGGATAAAAACTTAACGGTATGCACACCTACTCACCGATCATAAAGTATCCGTGTACATTTGAATGCGAAATATTTTAGAATAGGTCGAATTGGAATAGATGAGAAAAGTAGTTTTCACTGCTTTCCTCATGCAACCAGCCAATCCATTACATTTCGTTCCAACCTAGTAAATAAAATAGAAACTGGCACTACCTCTCGCATCACAATCGTCGTCGCATATTACACTTTCTTTTGTGTTTGGTAGTTTAACGCAATGGCCTCACGTTCAATTTCATTGTCGTCATCATCGTCCTGTGGTCACATTGCATGCAATTATTTTGTAGGTGGATTGGACCAGAACCTTAATTAGGCGCACGCAAAATCATTTATAAAATATAATCGTTATACAAGCAGCTGTGTTATAATGTATATAAGGTGTACACAAACAAAATAATAATAATAGCATATATTCTACATATTATCGAATGTTTTGCTGTCGAACTTGAGAGCAAGAAGTATGTCTGGAAAGCATTTAGTTTTAGTCAGACATTCTGGTCATAGTGCCATTAGCGTAGAATAAAATTTAAGTACGATATGAAACCGGAAAGCCTTCGGGTATAACAATGCTATGTACATGTCTAGATTTCCTAAAAGTGACAGCTCTCTTTCCGCTAGGTGCATGGTTAGAAGTCAGCCTGATAGGATTTAACCAAGCAGGTAAGTCAAGTACACTGTTATATTGAATAGCTGTGAGAGAGAGTGAGAGTGGATGGGAGAAAGCTAACAGTGGTGCTTGATTATATACCTTTTGCGAAAGCCGGACCAAAAAGCTTTTCGGGTTGGTGGGGTTGCTGCTGTTGTTGCTGTGCTTTTAATGCAACGGTCGTGGTGGTACTGGTACTTGGCGTGGCTTAGCTTGGTACCTGGCACTAGCGTATGGTATGGAGAGAAAGTAGTTAGTGATGCAGTATACATGAGTTCTGTGGTGTATGTAAATACCCACATGAAATGATAATGTAAATGAACCTAAATTGAGTTTGATTTAATAATTGATAATATGAATGTCTTTGGATGATTTGGTTATGTGTTTGAGAAGACAGTCTCCACTAGTCTCCAGTGAGCTGTCTTCAGGTAAGATTGAGTTAATGTACACGATACATGCGAGTCATGAGACTCACTCCTCTTCTGTCTTCTGTACTGAATGTACGAAATAAAACTTACTTGTTAATTCACTGAACTACACAGGCAAACAACCCATGCATTGATTAGACTGGCATTGCATATTGCATAGCACTGCTCAGCACCAAATAAAATAAAATGTGCATACACCACATAAATGGCGACGAGTTAACTTTTTAAAAGTGTAGTTTTCAGTGACTGGAAAAAAAACGACAATTTCCAGTGACAAGTTTTTGTGAAATAGACTTGCCCTGAAATCAAGTTTATGTGATTTTTTGAGAAGTTCTGAGACTCAAAGTAAGATCTCACAACGCCCCAAGACTGCATCCAGCTGTATGACGATTGAACCGAAACGTGAAAAGAAACCTCAAATCCTCCAAAGTTTCAAGATGGGTACCATAGGACATCTTAAAGCTTTTGAACCTTCAACTGACGATTTTGAAATGTGGACCACTACATTCAAATCCTTTCTGGTAGCAAACGGAGTGGATGAATCCGAAGCCAAGAATGAGAATCAAGTTCGTGGAATCCTGCTTTCTTCACTTGGCCTACCAACTGTAACGCTTCTTCACAATTTGATGGCTCCAGACTCACCGAGTGCCACAAAAGTGAAAGTTATCTTGGATACGCTGAAAGGGCACTTCCAACCTGCTCCAAAAGCTATAGCCGAGCGTTACAAATTTATGGGGAGGAGACAACAGCATGGAGAGACTGTACATCAGTTTTTAGCAGCACTGCGTACTCTAGCGACCCACTGCAAATTCAGTGATCTGGAGGATCGCCTGCGTGATCAATTTATTTTTGGCTTGAACAGTGAAAGTGCACAAAGGTCACTATTCACTAAGGACGACAGCATAGTTTTGAAGGACGTGTTGTCATTGGCGGTGGCACAGGAGGCAGCTGACACGAGCACTGCACTCATTAGAGGTGGACATCAGCCAACGGCTCAAGATAGCCAAGTGAACAAGACAGGAAGAGTGAAGTCAAACGGCCAAAAATCACGCAACAGACATCATGACAAAGGTGAAAAACCGAAAAATGACAAGAAAAATAACAATAGTTCCAGTGACTCGTGTTCTCGTTGTGGATATCGTGATCATGATAAGAACAGTTGTCCCAACAAAGATAAAACCTGCAACAAGTGTGGTTTGAAGGGTCACTTTGCACAAATGTGTAAAACGAAAGGAAAATCAACAAATGTTGTTTCGATTGGAACTATGAATAAAGTGAAACGTGTGAACTCCCAGCGTCAGAATGAAGACGCTCCTCTCACCCTGAAAGTGAAGATTGGGGGAAAAGAAGACACCATGGAACTAGACACGGGTTGTGAGCAGTCAGTGCTCTCCAAGAAAGCTTGGGAAAAGCAAGGATCACCGGAGCTGAAACCGTCACGAATGGTCTTCAAGACTTATACGGGTGAACGATTCCGTGCCATGGGGGAATTTGAGACTACGATCCAGCACAACGGACAAGAAGTGATCCACCGATTTCCAGTGATTGAAAAGGGGACTTCATTGTTCGGCAAGAATTTATTGAAGAAAATAAAGATAAACTGGGACCAGATTGTTGAGACACAGTTACACAGTGTAACTAGTGAAAGTGTGCAAAGTGCAACTTTAAAAAGTCTGATGACTGAATACAAAGACGTATTTCAGCTTCCTTCGGCTACAGACCGCATCCGTAATTTTCGTGCCAAAATCATCATGAATGACGAAGCACAGCCGAAATTTTTGAAAGCTAGACCGTTACCTTATGCCACAAGAAGCAAAGTTGACGCAGAACTGGAAAACATGGAGCGAACTGGTGTGATTGAAAAGATCGATTACAGTGAATGGGCATCTCCACTGGTTGTTGTTCCAAAGCCAGATGGTCGTGTCAGAATTACTGGTGACTTTAAAAACACAGTTAACAGTCAACTGTGCGTCACGCAGTATCCATTAGCCCTTCCCGAGGACATTTTCGCCTCAATGTCAGGTGGAAAGTTATTTTCCAAGTTGGATGGCAGCAACGCTTACCATCAACTGGAACTCGACCAATCATGCAAAAAGTTTTGTGTGATTAATACACATCGTGGCCTGTACAGGTACAATGTGTTACCTCAGGGAATCGCGTCGTCACCAGCCATTTTCCAGCATTTTATGGATGTTATGCTGAAAGATATTCCCAGGAGCGGATCGTATATTGATGATACAATTGTAACAGCAGCTACTCACGAAGAGCACCTGAAAACGCTGAAAGCAATTTTTGAGTGTATGAGACAATACAACTTTAAATTGTCAAAGGACAAGTGTGAACTGATGAAAGACTCCGTGATATTTTTGGGTCACAAAATATCAAAGAACGGAATTGAAACAAGTGATGAGAAAGTGAAAGCCATCATGAAAATACCTGTGCCAAAAGACAAAAGTGAAGTGCGATCATTTTTGGGACTTGTCCAATTTTATGGAAAGTTCATGAAAAACTTGAGCGAGTGTTGTTCTCCGCTATACAAGTTGACTGAACACGATTCAGTTTGGAAGTGGACAAAGGAGTGCCAAAGGGCATTTGAAGAAGTCAAACGACTGCTGACCTCCACTCCAATATTGGCACATTTTGACCCTGATACTCCGATAGGACTGACTTGTGATGCTTCAGCAATTGGGATTTCCAGTATCCTGTATCATAAGTACCCGGACGGTACTGAGCGACCAATACAATTTGCATCAAAGAAACTTTCCCCGACGCAGCAGCGTTATTCTCAAATAGAAAAGGAGGGATTGGCAATTGTATTTGGACTGGAAAAGTTCTACAAGTATTTGTGTATGAAACGATTTGAGCTGATCACTGATCACGCTCCCCTGCTGAAGATTTTCGGACCGAAAACACAACTCCCATCGTATGTGGCAACACGTTTGCATCACTGGAGTGTGTACCTGAGCCAGTTCCAGTTTGACATTAAATATCGGAAATCGAGTGATCATGGAAATGCAGACGCGTTATCCAGAAATCTACCACAAGATGAGGGCCACCACAACAACAATGAGACTGAAAAAGTAATTCATCAAATTACTACTGAGCAATTGAACTTGTTACCTGTCACAGCAACAGTAATAAGGAAGGCATCATCACGCGACAAAGTGCTTTCTCGTGTGTTTGAGTACGTGAAAAGTGGTTGGCCAGTGCAATTAGCACAAGAAGAAAATGAACTGAAGCCGTATTTTCATCATAGGAATGAACTTACGATAGTGCAAGATGTGCTCATGTGGGGAATACGTGTACTGATTCCGGCATCTCTGAAAAATAAAATTTTGCAACAGTTGCACGAGTGCCATTTTGGAATAGTACGTATGAAAGCCATGGCTAGATCCCATGTTTGGTGGCCAGGCATTGACAGTGAGATTGAAATGATGTGCAAACAGTGTACATTATGCAACGAAAACAAACCCGACCCCATGAGTGCACCGTTACATCCGTGGCAGTATCCGGAACGACCTATGCAGCGTATACATGCAGACCTCGCTGGACCTTTATTTGGGAAAATGTGGCTCATCATTATTGACGCACATTCCAAATGGCCTGAGGTGTATGATATGCGCAGCAATACAACAGCAAAAGAAGTTAAAGAAAAGCTGATGGATTTCATGTCGAGATGGGGCATTCCGAAACAACTGGTGACTGACAACGGACGGCAATTTGTGGCTGAGGAAATGGCTTCATTTTGCAAGAGAAACGGCATCAAGCATACCACATCATCCGTGTATCATCCCCGATCAAACGGCGAAGCGGAGCGCTTTGTGCGCACATTTAAAGAAGCCATGCGAGCTGACGATGTTGATGTTAACATGCGTGCCTTGAGATTTTTGTTATATTACAGAGTGACGCCACACGCCACTACAGGCAGCAGCCCAGCCGAGCTACTTCAAGGCAGAAAGCTGAGGACGGCGTTGGATTTGGTACGACCAAGTGCAGAGAGAAACGTGATGCAGGCGCAAGCGAGGCAAGAGAAGAGCTACAACCAAGGCGTGAAAATGAGAAGCTTCCAGCCCGGCGACGCCGTGTGGGTGAAAACATTCTCCCGCAACCTTGAAAAGTGGACGAGAGGGAAGGTAGAGGCAGCCATTGGCCCTGTTACATACATGGTGGAGGTTAACGGTTCCCAAATGCGACGACACGTGGACCAGATCAGAGCAGCTCACAGCAAGCAGCCAGAATCAAAGAAAATTGAAGAAACTACTCAACAGCAACATGCTAATGAGATGGTGATAACGACATCACCTCAGAGAATCCAAACTCCATGTCCATCCTCTCCACCACAAGCATCACCTCATCAAAATGAGACGACTCCAGCAGCAGCAGCTGAAACGAGCCCGATAAGACCACCATCAGTTGTGGCACATCCAGAATCACCAAAGGCAAGACCGAGACGTGACCGTAAGCCAGTCGAGCGCTTCCAAGCAGGAGCAAGAAAATAAAATATTTTCTAGTTTTTTCATTTTGAAATAAATTGTTAAAATTAGAAAAGGAGGATAATGTGGTGTATGTAAATACCCACATGAAATGATAATGTAAATGAACCTAAATTGAGTTTGATTTAATAATTGATAATATGAATGTCTTTGGATGATTTGGTTATGTGTTTGAGAAGACAGTCTCCACTAGTCTCCAGTGAGCTGTCTTCAGGTAAGATTGAGTTAATGTACACGATACATGCGAGTCATGAGACTCACTCCTCTTCTGTCTTCTGTACTGAATGTACGAAATAAAACTTACTTGTTAATTCACTGAACTACACAGGCAAACAACCCATGCATTGATTAGACTGGCATTGCATATTGCATAGCACTGCTCAGCACCAAATAAAATAAAATGTGCATACACCACAAGTTCATTATCCAAATCTGCAAGGGACACCGTCACCACAGCCATTTTCACAATGCAAATATTTCGGGTTGATTGTTGTTTGGGAAAGCTATGTAAATTGGCTGGTTTAATAATGAAACCTGAAGTGGTACACAGTATGACGAGTAACAGACAAATTATTTGTTTATAAATAGTTTTATACTTTTAGGTCACAAGTCACTACTTGCTGATATGGGCAGCACACTTAGGTAATGTCAACTTTTCACCACACACCGGAGTAAGTCAACCGGGAAGGCTTTAGACTTGCCATCATACATTCAAATTGGCATTGTAGTAAACAGTAAATTACAAGGCGGGAACTTTGTTATGAATGTGACAGATAGGAGACGAAGGAAAGGTTGTTAATGAAAGTCGTATCTGTAATTTTATGGTTGGTGGGTAAGCGGCTAATTGTCAAGTTTTGTAAACTACTACTGAAATGCTCAAATCGGTCCGACATAAAGGTGCACTATCAAAAACATTCAAACGTCCAGCATAATCGTAAATGTAAATGCTATCTTGAAGATACAATCTAGTGAATAATACAAATTACCAGCATGACATGAGATTACGGAGAAAGGCATATGAAAAATTAACCAGTCCATTATATGTCGTTTAAAACTGTCGTTTAAGACGATGAACCTGCATTCTTACTTTTGCCTTTTCATAACTTTTTATCCCATATGACTGAACCTATTCAATAATCGCTATTTTATGCCTTTCGTACCAGTCTAATAATACTTTATTTTATTTCTCTCAAACGTACTACCTCTTTGAATCCTCTCTTAAGAGATCTAGCAATTTTTAATGGAATAATTTGCTATCCGTGGCAAATTCTTCCTTAAATCCCGTACCAGTAACAATATTTCAATGTCTGTTTGTGTCTGCAAACCGTTTCCTTTCTCAAACCAAAAATTCCATTTCCCGTTTTTTTTTCTTCTTTTAGCTAAAAGCAGGCATGGAGCAAGGAACAGCCTTACCTTTAGTATGCAATCTATAATCAGCTAAGTAGATATTCATGCCTTTTGTAATCGTCTTATCAAAACGCTACTACAAATTCCTCTACACGAACCTTTTTGTTGAAAAGGGAAAAAAGGAAGGGATACCCACACTCATCTAAGCATATTATATACGCCATTGTTGTGCCGGGAATATTATAGCCTTTAATCATTCAAGCTACATTTACGCTCACATAGGAAGACAATTTTGCATTCAAATATATAAGTCGTATTACGTCATCCCTGTATGTGTTCCCAATTGCGTGTTCCGAATATAAAAAATATATTCTGGTTTTGCATGCTAACGCGCACAGTTGTATCCAATGTTTTAGCTATCTCCACAATCAGATACTGGGCTATAAAACTTTTTTCGTCTTTCCACTTCAGTGTGCCACCAGAGTAGTAGAGAAAAAAATATGCAAGCGTGTAAGTGCTGACTATTTTTTGTTCATTTGATCAGAGAATATAAAAGGAGCGATGACATGGATCAATGACATGCACATTCATCTTTTTCTCAGCCCCTTGACACTTATTGTTCTTCTCTTGCTTCCTACGTTGTTTCTCACACCAACTAACGCTTCTGGAAGTGAGCAAAAACAAGATGTCCGTAGGAATGGCTGTTTGTGTGGCATGAAGGTGGTCAGGGCTGCCTTGTGTGCCAGCTAGAATAATTCAGTTCGCAAGTAAGCAAGAAAAATATAGATGGATTGGTACGAAAATAATGCATTCACAGACCTTCATTGTATTATTTGTGTGGAAATGATTCCATCATGTTTGTCATTTTCCGCATGTTTTCTTATCTTGGAAAATTTGCAACGACAGTATTCTGGACAGGGAGATGACAGGGACCAGGACGGACTAATGTAGGGCATATTGTTAGTCAGTTGTCACATGTTTCTGCTAAATATTTAAATGTTGCTTTTTTATTCAAGCCATGTCATACGTCGATTATTATGCTACTATTTTGTTTTGCCGTGTCTATCGTAGCCGAGTAGTATTAGCATAGCCACGAATCACTAGCGTGATTCTTATGGTCTGTGACTGCTCACTTGTTGTAGTCATTTTGAAAGTCCACTCGAGGTTTGGTTGTAGTAGTACGTACCATTTAGAACTGTCTCGTTTTCCAATTTTTGCTCGCTGTCGAAGGCAAAATTGTGTTAGTATTGGTGATACATTATGTATTGTGTCATAAATCAGTTATGATGATGTAGATTATACGTTTAGAATCTCGAGCACTGCCAAGCAATTTAGTACGGTCAAACAAGTTCACATCTTTGGATTTGATTTTTTTTCTCCTTTTTTGCTTTGTTTGAAGACTGTAATCTGAAGTGAATGGCCGTTTTTTGCAATATCGTTTACGCTACCTACACACATAAATACCTACTTGTCCACTACTAGCCTTTGTTATGTAAAACGCAATATAGCATATTGTACAACAGCTATGAAGACCTCTCTTCTCGCAGGGCTTTGAGTTGCTGAAAGTTTTATTCGCTCTGTTAAGCCAATAATAAAGGTCTGCTTGCTCCTCCTTGCAGTCAGCTCAGAGAGTCAATTCATTTTTACCCGAAAGATTCCTTTCCGTACCCAAGAGTTTCATGTTATTTTCTCTCCGCCAAATGCTTTTCTCTGGAGAAGTAGCCTTCCTAAATTGACTTGAATCTCTTATTTCGGTTTCTAGGATTTTCGTGGTAGGGAGAATAATATTTTGTTACTACGACTTTTGTTACTGCCACATTTATTTCCTGTGCATCTTTCAATGCAATATGCTTATTACACTTTTACGCACACATACATATACGAAACGATATTTTTTACCAAATAGTGTCATCCTAAAAAAGGAATAAACGTGCTCTACCCCAATATAACCAACTACTTATTACATTCCAGCAGACGGCTACCCAACACATGTATATAAAATATCACTGAGTATCACTGAATATAAGAGTAAATTTATATGTTTTGTGGGAGAAATGAAGAAAGAGTCGATACAGAGTTTGATTTTCCTTCTCTCCACTTTTGCGTAGAGGAATTTCAAATGTAGCAATAATAGAATTTCGATCTTGATCTGCTGATATATAGTTCCTATTTATCCTGACAAGCACGATAAGCGACGAGAAAATAGCAAGCCCATTCCCCGTGTCAGCGTAAATCTGTAAATCCATAGGTTATTCCTCCTGACTGATATTATTATATACATGCATATTGTAAGGCAATTGTGATACAAGCTTATTTCTCGGCAACTCTGCTCTGGATCTATTATCCGGTGGACATTTTACTTGCTTTCAGGTTTCCTCCTAACGGGAAAAGGGAATGTCTGGAGCAAAATTGTATTTGCAAACATGCAATAGCGTAATGAAGTAGTATGTTATCAGTTTTTCTAAATGGTACATAATAGTGTCTGATGTGTCTATTTGATTATTACGTATCGCGCTCGTAGCAATACTTTCTAATTTTTCTCTGTCAGTCCGCTAGTTCCTTCGCGTTCAACCGTCCAAATGAGCAAGTATTTTTCTTGCTTTTTTTTGCAGTCCCTTGCCCATTGTCACAGTTCTAGCTCGGTTCCTATTGAATTTCACTCAGATCGATCAGCAAGCCAGTGGAGCAGGACTGCCGGAAGACACCAAACGGTAAAAAATATCGCAGGTTCTGATGAGTCAAAATTGATAATTTTTTTGCCATAGGAACTATGCAGGTTAGACATAGTCAATCTAGTAGCAACTGCTCCCAGTACTTATCCTGAAGTAAATACTGTCAGGATTTCCTGCACTTCTTCTAGTACTGAATATTATATATATATATATTTCCAACCACTATTTTCCACAGTAGGTAGCCACTGTATCCAGCAGTAAATCTCAATACCGCTGTGCTGTATAAACTCATGTCTCATGAGTTGAGAGTTTCGCCTGTACTAGAGTTAAGAATCTTCCTTATCTGTGAAATTCTCTTTCTTCTTCCTTCTCAGAACTACCTTTTAAAACGAATCATCTTTCTAAACTAGTGATGCGGGAAGGAAAAATTCCCGTATATTGCATTAGTTATAAACAGCATTACTTACTTTAGAGGTGAGAATTGTTGTAGTAAACCAGAAAATCGAAACAGAATAAGGATGTTGTCTTTTATGCTGTCGTTCTCCTTCGCATATAATATGCACTGTACATTCTCTATCCGCCACCACACCACCAGCAGCAGGACGTGCACACATTACCGTTGTTCTTGCTGGGCTTCTTCATGAAAAGTGAATTCAGCACACATCACATCATGCCAGAGCTACTACAATGACGGCGACAAGAGCATGAAAATAATGGTGTCTGTCTACACTGGTACAACTACCCATTCAAAATTATACTCACATTATTTACGTGTATACGTGGGCCATTTCGCATACTTTTTACTTTTGCATAATACAATGCAGTTGACTAAAATTGTGGAGTTCTCAGAATACAAAATAAAGTTGGCAAGAAGTGGCACATTTTTTTGCAAGTACAGAGAGAGATGTTCATTTCTTTGTCTTGTTTTCGCCATTTATTATGAACGGAACTGTTGTGTTGGAAAAAGGGTGAAATTGAAAAAAGAATAAACAAGAAAATAGCGAAAGAGGAGGAGCAGAACGGGAATTTGTTGATCCGAGTAACCTGAAAACGGATTAAAAGGCATTGTGCTGTTTGTTGGACCAGATTCGATCGAAGAGGGTAAAAATGAGAGAAAGTTTGAGAAGTCGACACTCTATATAGTCACACCACAGTTAAAATAACTTACTTATTTGATGATAGGGAAAAGGGGGCTTTTCTTATAACAGGAGAAGGAGAATCTTCAGCATTATTAAATGGCCCAGGAAAAGACGCTGGGATGCTGTTTGGGAGGTTTTTCTTATATACAAAATGTGAATATATGGCAGATTGCGAGTTTATTTGTCCAACAAGAGTAAATAAAACTTATTGAGTGGAACGCAGTAATAAAAAAGGGAAAGTTGAGCAGGCGATTCCATCCAGTGTATAGAAAAATATAGTAAGACGGTAGAAACATAAAAAAGATTGAAGATAAGCTTCGAATTATCGCACTTTTACGTTTGTTTGTCTTTCTTTTCATTATCAGCGTTTTGTAATGGCCCTTGATATCATATAGTCATGGTCTCAGCTCAGAATTCAGCATCTTATATACAACTTTGTTGTCGATTTGACTTGGACAAATTATGCACCTTAGCATTATAGGACGTTCAAACAAATAAATACCTGACCCACTTCCTTCCAGCCTTGTTTTTTGCTGGAGGGTGTCATCTTCCATCCACTTGATATACAAAACTTGTATCATCGGCGACGTTTTTTTAATTAACCTATTTCTGAGCTAGAGACATCTAAGACTTTTATCCTACCAAAAACTTTTGTGTATTTTTGAGCTTTCAATATAGAGATCATATCATATTATACTTTAGACTGCATGTCTCGCTGCATTGATTCCAAATTCCGATACTGTAAATCCATTTGAGCAATGAAGAGGACAAAAAGCAATGTCGAAAGTACAATATTGTGAGCTAGCAATGTAATTTCCTCCTTGCAATCTATTTGATGATAGCGATGTCCTCATTAACCGAGAGCAAGGCGAATAATCAGGCTCCACTGCACTGTGCAGTACACCTACATAGGTATATTCGCTATCTTAACTTTCACCAGTACCAAATGTACATTTAGTAGTCAGTCTCCAAAATGCGAGATGTTGGGGAATCTGTTACAGCGAATTGATTCTGAGCCACTGCTCCCCTCGACGTAACTTGTTGGTCTTATTCCCTGTGAAATTATGATAAAAGCGTACATATGGGTTCGTCCTTTGTAATTTAAAAACTAATGGTAAAATATGCATACATAATGTATTGAATTGAAGACACTACATTACACTCTCTCAGTCAATATATTACTTTCCCTGGAATGTTACTACTCGTACTCGCTGGTTTGGATTAATTTTCGGAAGTTTACTTTACCTTCCAGGCATTCACATGTTCAGCTATTCCATTTTGCTGATGATGACGCTGGCTGTTGTTGCAAAAGCTTTTCGGAAGTGAAGTGTAATTTACATGTAAATACACTTCTCTACCTGTCCATATGCATATATTATGTTTTCCTGTTACGTAGTCGAATCCTGTATCCTCCTTCATTTATAAACTAAACTGTCAGAGAAGCCTTTCCCCAGACTAATATATTTCATAAAAAAAGTTTCCTGCCTTGTTTCTCCTTCATCATCCTTTGGCTCATCATCAGTAACATCTGCTGCATCTTTGACACAATTCTGCATTGTTACAAAACGCCATTATTGTCTTTTGAGTTTAATTTTTTCCTAGTCTACTACACAGAACTTTAGACAGAATACAAAGAAAAGATGATTAAAAGTATACATTATACCTATTATAGTTATATATGAACTTTGTATGAGAAAAGTGTGTAAAACCACGCCCACTTCTTATTTTCTCATTATAACTGTCTCTTGGAATTTAATACTGTAGAAAGCAAACTACCACATGGAGACAGATTATGTTAGCCTGACCTTTGTTGTCTCGCGTTTCTAGCAAATGACACAAAAGAGACAACTGTATTACTGACAGACGGTGATGGTTTTGTTACCCGTTTCTTCATTATTCGTTCGTTGCTGGTGTAATTTCAGTTTTCTAACACATCATCATTATCTTCATCAACATCACATCAGCAAGCACATCAAGAGAAAGAAAGTAAATACAAAAAAGAGTTTTCTCATTTCCCATTAGTATTATATTATTTGAAGTTGTTAATACATACACAATGAAGTAGCAAAGTGTTGTGCATACACTCGATAAGGTGAAGGCTGACTAGCACAAGTACAAGAAACAATAACTTGTATACGTTTGTTAACCGTCATTCTCCATTGTACATATTTATATTTCATATAAAATCAGACACAATATTGTAAACTGTAGGTATACATTATCAAAACTTGTGACAAGAGAAAACGACTTTTTATTTGACACGTCCCCTCTTGTAAGATATATGCACGCGCAAAGAGGAACAGGCAGACATAATCATGAATGTAATATAAACTTGGAAGACGGAGCAAGAAAAGTTTTTTGTAGGACTCACGACTCACTCACTCAAACAAAGAGCACTCTTTCGCATTGTTAGTTTTGTACTGGAAGCAAAGTAAGTAAATGTAGATGGATCCCCACAGATGAAAAAAGAGCCTTTGTCTTCCGTCTTGTGTACTTATGAACTCGCATTATATTAAGGTACACAACAATTTAGATAGGTAAGGTCTCCAAGAACACAGCCACGCCATGTTCAAGTAATGCGCGTGCAGAGTTTCAGCCTTTTTTTGCTTTCCACTACCACCGAAATGAAATGCCCTTGTATGTATTTACATAAGTAGAACCATTGACAAAACTGAAGCAGCAAAATGCCAGTTACTCTGCGCAATATGTGTCTACATATAATGATGAAGTCATCTATAAAAGTCCCCGCGTTGTCTTCATCCAACCTTGTCCCCATCATCATCTTCTGGATGTTATATGGGTACCCAGGAATGGTAATAAACTTTGACAACAGAACATGAGCAGAGAAAGAATAAGAGTGTTTCAACATGGAGAAAGTTATAAAAAGGTCCTTATTTCTTGTTTTCTGGTATCTAAAGGGCTTTACTTATGTTTCTGCAGCAGAACCAAGTCAAGTTTATAGGGAATTGTAGGAGGAGTAGGAAGCAGGAGCAAGATTGGAGAAAGTAAAAGACTTTTTTTTTGTTTTCAATGCGTGCTTATGTGGTAATTCTGAAGCAAGACGAGGGAGACGGGGGAAATTCTTAAAAGTATTTGTCCTTTTGACACTTTGGGATTGATGATGATGACGGCAAAGAAAAAAATACGTGTATTACATTGAGTATAAATATATTAAGTTCTGTGTCATCTTATGAACTTACAATAATTATATCGATATAAGTAAGCTGAAAACGATAATATTAGAGAACGCTCATATGTGATGATGTAACCAGGATGAAGCGAAGAAACATCGTGTTTGACAGCGCTGAGTGAGTAGCAGCAGTCCAGTGGCAGCAATGATTGTCCTTTGCGTTGAGCAGAGCAAGTTGAGCTAGTTTACTAGTTGTCTACGACGAACGGGTTGTACTTTTCTCCACATTCTGGTAGGACACAGGTTTAGTAGTTGGGAGTATACCGTCTATTCATACACATCCACGTGCTTTTGCCCTTAAGAAATTGCCAATTTCTTGAGCTCAGCCTAGTTGGAATAGAGCTGAAAAGGGCTAAGCTCACGTTGAAAGCATTGGTAGCAGCGGCAGCCTTCCACTTGGAAAATATCCCGAAATATGATATCCGTTTTTCTCCATTTGTGGTAGCGGTGGTAGAGATGGTGCCTGGACTGACCTGATACTAGGTGTTAATGCGAACACATTAGACTAGGTTCGTTGTTCTTACATGTGTATTTCTCCACACTTTAACACGCAACATGCAATATATTACCCTCTTAACTACTTTCACCAGGGTGCCAATGCAATGGTACCACCAGCTAAGCAGTAACAAAAATATATGCACGCAAGTACATACAACAAGGTCTACATCCCTATTAAAATCATACTCTTGATGAAAGACAAATACTTGTTTTAAAAACTTTGAGATGTCTTGAACGAATTTGTTTACACAAGGAATTTGATCCGACTGTCATATTGAAATTGAAGTGAAAGTTTGTGTACTTTGGGCCTTGTAATTTGCATCAACTAAAACTGTTTCGGCTTTTGTATTTTAAATTTAGGGTACATGTGATGATGATCGTCATCATCTTGATTATGTTAAAACCTCCAAGAGATATCTTAAGCCCCAAGAAAGTTCATGAGCATGAGACATAACATGCTATTTTGAACAAGTGAGGCAATGGCAAAGTAAGAAATTCTTTTCCGAGTTTGTGAAAAGTTTCACCGACAAAAATCAAGAATATATTATATAAAACATAAAAGGTCAATCAACCGTACTTATATTCACAAAAACAAACAAAGATTTATATGCTTGGCGAGTGTGTGGTAAAAATGTATCATATGCAAATAGGACTACTGGGTAGCGTTGAAAAATCGATATTATGAATCATCAATATAGAAACATATGCAATATTCATTTTAACTTTAAAATATGTAACCCTAACAGAGATATCGTTTAACCATTAACTGAATAAATAAAACTGTGGGTGATATCAAAGCTTAGCTTTTAAGGAACGAATTCATCAGGTTTGGTGAACTGTTGCAATATAAATTAATGGCACACGTAAATATTTATAATGTACAAGAAATTTTTTCTCCTCCTTAATTCCAAAGATGGTTAAATGCGTGTGAGTCATAACAAGGTAATTATAAACACGGATGTGCTATATTTTAAAATTCAAGGTTTATGATGTATATTATAACCCATTCTCATGCTTTCAGTTAAAATTAATGTGTACATAAACTTTCATTTCTTTCTTGAAAACAAATTTTTCATCATCCAAAACAAATGGCTGACTGTATGGCCATTAACGTATTCCTGACACGGCATAAAGACCTACTCCGAAACCCAAGAAGCTTATGCACACCAAATTTTATTACAAATAACATGTTAATGTATACATTGAAATTTTATCTTAAATTTACATACAGCATCGATTTTTCTTTCATTTATAACGATAAATTATTTAACCATATGTTCACCTGTCATTATGTCATAAAACTCAGCAACGATAAGTGGAAACAATAAAAATGGGTAGCGTACTGTAACTGTAACCGTAGTTACACGCTTCACGTTACGATTGAAACTAAAAAAAGTCCAAATACGACACTAAAACATGTCAGCGGAGAAAAATTAAACATGCAAGGCATGTTGTTGCAGTGCTTCCGGTTGTGTAGCACTAACTGAACACATTTCGGAAATTGGTTTTAATCTCAAGTCAGGAGCATTTGCTACCGTCGTACAAACATGGTAGCAAAATTATTTTAAAAATCATGATTATTACACTTGGGCCACCGTTAAGTGTACTGTGCGGGTGGGGCTTACATCCAGATATGTTACGCTTCTATAACATTTTATAGTGGATTTACTTTATATACCTATAATCATATTTATATACGTTTTGCAAACCTTTTCGCAGAGAACTTTGCAGAAAAGTTTTTCTGGAGATGTCTAACATATTAAAATAAATACCATGAACGCCTTGCCTGCTTTTTCATATCTGCTTCCTTCCAACTCGGAATCAACTTTCATTGGTGTCATGTGAAAAAAAATTCACCGTGCAGTTGGAAAACCGTTACTGTGTTGTCTTCTCATATAATTACTTGTATATATAAGTGTACATTTATTTTTAGTTTCTATTGCAATCACGTAGTTTGCTGAATTTTACAATGATATATTCGTTTATACATGTATCATCCCTATAACACTAATATACGTAAATAATGTACACATTCAATGCATTAATAAATATCCGACAAGGAAATGAAGTGACAGCTCTACGTCATCATCATCGTTGTCATGATATCGAGAAGGATTTCCATGCGAGGAGTGAGTATGTAAAACTCTCCTGTAAATATTACATAAATCTTTCCCACGCCACAGGAGCAACCGAGAAGCTTTGCTACGCCACCATACCGCACAGCTTAGACAAGTCATGTCTTATCAAACCGGCATTTTTGTTGTGGCAGGAAGAAAAGGTTTAACAGAGTGGGAAAGACGGAGTTAGTCAAAAAGTCTCTTGAAATTTGAGTTAAACGCAGGAGTCGTGGTGCGATCATGTTGAAGTTAATAACTATATAATATTGCGATCCCGGTCGTAGTAACGTGCAAGTTTTAACCCCACATTTTGCAGAAAACTTGTTTATGTTTACGCTAATCTTAGAATTTTACATCGTATCACATTTTAGAGCTCATCTGTCGCTTTCTTTTTTTTGAAAGCAGCAGCCGGCGTAAATTTACATACACTACAGCCGTTTGTTTGTAAGAAGTGTAACGAGATAGTATACGCTTTCAAACGTCATCGTTGGCATAGCCGCCAATGTTGATTGGTACTTGAAACTGACGATGAGCGTAAGAACTCACGCAATATTGTACTATGTTTAACGTTTACTTTACATTTATGAACATTTTCATGCTTCTTTCTCTCAAACACGCACATGCATGTATTTTTACGCTAAAGATAAACTCGAAAAGAGAAAATGACTGCAGGACAGCAAGGGAGAGAGAAAGAGAAGTGTGTCATTGTAATATCAATAAAATCTAATAACATAACATATTCAATATGGAAAATAATAATAATAAGCTTTTGCTCCTTGCCTGATCGCTTACGGCTTTTTGGTTCATGCTCAAGTCACCATTTTTATACCCCGTGTCTTGCTCCTATACACGCATACGTTCAGTTAGTGAACACTTTTCAATACAAAAGAGACTCCAATGCCATGATGATCTCGCCTAAAATTTCCAATCTATATACCCGCACCATTGAGGGAAATGAAGAAATAATGACATGGCCAATGACGACATTACGACGGTAGAATGGGAACAGGCAATTTTCGGGTACCAAACCATATTCACACGCGTTTTAGTGACATATGTACATTGAATTGAAGTGCGCAACGCTAGGGGAACTGTACATTAATTTACAATGATTGTTACGCTTATAGCAATTCTAGTCATTTGCAGTGCCGTTTTGACAATGAGTAGTTTGTAGATGATAATGTGCAACTATACCAACACCACCATTTCACCGTCATCTTGATTCATGATAATACAACATTAATGGTTAGTGCGGAACGGTTGTGGTCATATGTATGGGCTTAGATCGAACTACCCTCGTTAATCTTTTATTACCTATACATATAGCGAAAAAGGCAAAGGGAAGGAATGTCGAGTATATTTGTGTAGACGTTCATTGTGTTGGCATATACATGTTTTAATTGTTAACCTTTGCTGACTGCTCGAAGATTTTCAATTAGATTAGTTTCATCCATATTATGGACATATATTAATATGAAATATTTCTTGACTGCCGATTGTGCACATATGTTTTCTTGTAATAAAAGAGTCTAGTTTATGTATTTAATCGAATATCGTTGCGTAAAACAGCTTCACTAGTGTGTTTAGTAAAACGTAAATTCACATGTAGAAAATTTATTTCAAAACAAAATACCAAAGTCCTTGTTTATAAAACATCGGTAATATAAGCGAGGGTTGAGAGCAATTTAATAAAACGGATGAATAAACTGGATCACGCGGTCTACAAAGAACAGGCCATGCATAGAAGTCGGCAGTAATTGGAAGGTCACAGAGGAATATAGAAAAAAAAGATTCGTTTTCTTATGATAGGTATATTTTTTCTATCTGTGCAATATTGGTAACACAAACACACTCGCCACTTAAAGTGGACCAAAGAAAAGCGCAAAAGCACGTTTTCGAGCAAATTCGTTGTTAAATATTTTAGAGATTATTGATTCACCACCACCGTGCAAATGTTAGTAAGTGATACAAACACAAAGCATGTTTCTCCGCTCCACAGCATCTATAACAGTGTGTCCGCGCACGTTCTCTCAAAGATACCTACAAAGGCCATTGTAGATGGAGTAAAAGATAGGAAAATTACATAGAGAAACCTACTAGCTTTCATTTATCATCTTTTTGTGTATCGTCAAACAAAAAAAATATTTATAACGTCTATACATTTTTTATACTTATTTTCCCCAAGATAATCTTTTTTATTGATTTCCAGAGATTCTTGCTTTTCATATAACAAAAATCCGAATCAATTTGCCTTACGAATGGAAAGAAAAACAAAAAGGGATTTTATTTACCTTTTCGTGCCTTGCCTTCATTAATAAGGACATGGAGAAAAGTTCATCGTAAAATTTGTGATGGTAGTGATGATGACGAAGAAGTTGTTGCTGCTCCCACGGCTGCCACTGTTGATCCTGCTGACGAGGCTGGTTTTATGTTACACCTTTAACTTTTCTATCACTATCATATCTTCATCGATAAAAAAGACCCGACAAGGAATCCATAAACATAACAATATTTTAATGGAGAAATCAACAAAACATGACACATCAATATGGCCCAGAAGCACGCATACCTCTTCTCATTCCTCTGGGGATACAGTTTTTGATAAAAATGGTAATAATGATATTGAGAATATTTTGCTGATTCGTTCACTCAACAGTTTACTGGTGCAGGGTTGTTGGCAATAGCGCTTTCATTTTATTGATATGTATGAACATGAATGTTTACCATTATAATAACAAGTTATGATGGCCTCTTTGGCACAAAATGCACAATGTACTTGATCCTTTTATTAATGGAACCCAAAGCCGATGTACACACAAAATGTGAAAAGAGCATTCCGCTTTTTTCAGCATCCATGAACGCACAAAAGGTGAAAATTATGCTGAGCCAGCCAGTATACTTTTTTTCTCAACTCTGCAAAACTTAAATTACGTCTCATGTTCAAAATATGAACTTTGACATGACTTTCTTGAAGCACACTTTTTTTCTGTGCTGTTAAGGATGAATGAAATGAAGTATCACCATAAAATATCAGAGCAGGAAATTCCCTTGAATGGGTTGACTCACACGTGCTTGTAATTCATAACTGACCAGTATACTGGTCCAAAAGCGAACAAAGTCCAGCAAGCGTTTTTTGACTTGTTCCTTGTATTCTCTCGCTTTTTGCCTTTGCCGTTGTTGATGGTGATATGAGTGTGGTTACATTGTATGAATGTTGGTGGTGTTGCCCGTGTGTCTACCAATGCACCGCAACTCTTGCAACTTTATTTTTTACTTTCACTCACAAACATATCACACACAAAATACTGCTGGCACGAGAGTGGCGAGTAAGGCGAGAAATGCCTTTCGTCTTTTATCCCTCTTTGGAATTTGGAATACGCGTACTACACCACTCTCATGTATTTATCGTAATCCATGAGCATGAATGAATGACTGAATGGATGGACGCTGGACCGCTGCTGCTGATGCTGGCGATGAGATGGTAGCGTATCAAGTACGGTCAGTTGTATATATAGCAAGCGACGGAACGTTGACAACGCGCACCGGTAAAGGGTAGCATGTTACATCGGGTAAAAAAAAACTACTCTTTGAAGCTTCTTCCTGTCACTCTGATAAGTAGTGATACCGTCAGTTTTAAAGTAAGTAGGTATATATTTTTATTATAATCGTTTTATGGAATATAAAAAGTAGTAGTAGCGGCGGTGGCCCATTTCTTCCTGATGTGGTCTGTCGGATTCCCAGTTCTCTCTTTTTTCCTGAGTGAAAGTGAAATAGTGGATTGGCAATATCAGTAAAAAAGAAGCCAGCCGGACCACTTGTGCTCACAGACCGTCCGATCTGGACCAAAGTGGGCTTTACTTTACTTAGTCGGAGCAATACACGAGGAATTTGAAGAGTTCATGCATGCATTAACTCTTTCTCAAGCAGAGGAGCACATTATTGGGACAAGACAAGGAAAAATCGTGGAGCGTGCTGCTTTTTTCGGTGTACACACACGAAGACAGAAAACAAGCTGAGAAAGGGATCTACACGCAGAAAAGTGCGATAGAAAGAGGGAGAAAAACGAGTTAAGAGAAAAAAGAATAAGAGAAATGGAGAAATCGAGAGCAACCAACTCTCACGGGGCTTTCCTACACAAGAATCCGGGGAAAATCCTCCGTCCTCTCTGCTTTTTGTTCCGGCATATGTTTTCTAACCAAAACTGGTGAGTTAGTAGGAGTCGTTGTAGAAAAGTAATAGCCGTAGTTGTAGGAGATGGGGCGATAGCGAAAAGTGAGCTTGCAAAATGCATGCATGTATGAATACTCGCTCACAGACTGTTTTACTCCATACTTGCATACTGTTGGTACTAATAGCAGCAGTAGCGGTGGTGGTGGTGGTGATTGTAGTGGAAGAAAAAGAAGAAGCAAAATGACGACCACGACGACTACTGGCTCTTGGCCTATACGATGGACAGATAGAGCAAAATGTACGTTTTACCATATAAATCCACGGTGAGGTAGCGGTGGTGGTGGTGGCATGTGGGTCTGTCTGTATGTAATACAAACGATAATACGATACGTTTACAAGTATGTATCTACAATAGCCTCGCAGAGACAGACAGAAAATTTTGCTCACGTACTATTTAGTTTGTTCTTTGTACCTATTTGTTATATATGTACACGTTTTCTATTTATACTCCTTTCTCCCTCTCAGCTTGGAGATATCCTTATATTTGTAAGAGAGAACAAGTTTTGAGCTCCCGGTTTTGTCTGTCCAATTCGTGCACACATGTAGTTACATGAATGAATGAAGAAGGCGGAAAAGAGAAAGCCCGAGTGCGCCATTCACTTTCTATCTTTCTCTTTAAAAGAAACTGATTCTATCATATCGCAATCACTAACATCATCATTGTGACGAGGCAACGACTATTGCTATCACGTTGTTACTCTACACTTTGCTACTTACCACCACCATCATACACAAATTACAAATTCACGACCATTTCTATACCTCACTATCAAAACCATCGGCCTAGTTAGTTGACGTTGTAAGCCTTTTTCGCAAAAAAAGTTATACAAGTAAGATGAAAAAATAGATGACGATGATAGCTTTCCCTTTCGAATCGTGTCGCTTTTTATTCTTATTTTAGAGTGACTTGACTTGGCAGATTGCATTGCACACTGTGCAAGGAAAAGGATGCGGCAGCACAGCATGTGGATGAGTTCATGTGCGTTCGTAGTAGCGTACCTATGTAAAGTCTCTGTATCTGAAGTGAAGTAATAATATGGAGGACGTTTTGATTTTATCAAATGGATACGATTTTCACAGTCACACTGAAAGTTCCACACAGTTAAGATATCTATAAAATCACTGGGCATAAATCCTAAATAATATGTATTTCACTTTACATGCCGTCGTATATCTGTGTACATTTTTTTCATTCAATCGAATGTTTGAGCTGCAATGCACGTTTACCTAGACTTTTTTTCTTTCTCTCATCTCTACTATCGCATTAAAGCAAGAAAAGCTTTTTCGTTTTTTTTCTTTCCTTTTACAGTTTCATTTTTACACGAGAAAGCAGACGATGATGACGATAGTGAATCTTCAAATATGAGTGGTAAAGTGGTTGTGCGTAGTAAAGTATTATACGAATGTGTGACTGACATCTGCTTGATGTCCATATATAGTCCATAGGTATGTTGGTATATGTACCTTTTGTTAAAATGTTTCTTCTACATTACATTACTGCGTAAGTACATAAGTGTTCGTAGGTCTATGTCGTTATCGCCATTGCAGATTTCATTTCATTGATACATTATTTTAGAGAGCACTCTTGAATGAACAATCAAGTCATGGTTTGAGGAGAATGAAACTCTTTACATTACGTGTGTGTGTGAATGTACAAGAAACAATTTCCTTATCACAGCTCTTACAATGAGGCGTGAGTGTTTAAAAGGGTGCCACGTAAAGTGAATAGTGCGGAAAAAGAAATGAAAACACAATTTTGGTTCGAGATTTTCGCGATACATTGTTTGTTTGTTACAAAACTAAAGCATTTTTTTGATGAAATCAAACTTGTGTAAAAGCTTTTCATAATGTGGCCAAGATTAAAGGCGGGTTTTCACCAATTCGGCGTAAGACATTATTTGTTCTAATTTAGAGCGTTTCTATATTCGCTTGACAAGCTTCCCTTTTCATTAATGCTAGAAATATACAGAGAATAATTTCGCAGCATATTCATGAATAGAACTGATAAACCTCCAACGACAAGTATTGAAACTTTCAATTTTATCAAAAATGATTGCGTATAGTTTGGTGGAGAATGAAAGAAAATGTAGTATCGGACGGAGCAGTGTAATTTTACAATATGACAATGATCCTTGGATTACGACATGTCTTGAATAAATATTACTTGCGTACTTTTCACAGGAAATACGGAACGACGATTTTTCTGCACTATTAGCAAGTCGGTCTATGCACGAAAATAGTGTATATAGAACATGCCTTGACATTTGGAGATCAGAATATGAAAACATGCTTTGTAATTTGGGCTATGACTACATAAACCGACCGAAATATCAGCAATCTTAGCCCAGTAAAACTTACAAAAAGGTGAAACTGTGATAACTCGCGACATTTTTTACATGACATATTACATTGCTTGGAGTTTTGTCTACTGAATAGCGAAGCCAAAGTCTCTATTTTCATAAGGAATAAAGAAAATGAAACTCTATTTATGGTATGTAAATATATGTGCCGTTGAGAAGCAAGGTTATTGCTTAGAAACACCAAAGCACGAGATTTTCATTTTATAGCATTTTCTCTTTCACGTTATCCACTTGTGGTGTAAAGGAGAATCTCGACTCAGCACACAACAATAAGCATTTACAAGTAGCACCGCTCCAGTTTTAGATGAAACAATTCCTGGAAATAATAATATTCTTTCAATTATTGCGTACCCGATTTGTCATCATATTAAAGACATGTTTGTCCGTTTGACTGGGAACAAGCTCTGTGACTATAGTGATACTGCTTGGGTATAAAAGATGGATTCCTATAACGTCACGTCATAATAAAGATGATTCCATTTCCCGTTTGAATTGTCCAGTTTGACCACAGTATATGCATTTCCTCTGATGGTCAGAAGAGTAGCCATCATCATGGATGATCAGGATTCCTACAGCAACGTTGTCAGCAATAAAACTATAGTCGCTTCTTTGTTCCTGGATGTTTTGTTCTAATTGAAGGCAAGTCGTGAGAAAGACGAAAGGAGTTATTCGTTTGATGTTTGAGAGTATGATGATATAATTTAATGCATTGAAGTCCACAACTGACGCAAGATGGAAGCTTTCATAAAAGCAAAGGAAACTACAAACTGTTTAAAATCTTTCTTTTTTCAGATGCTGATGTTGACGTGGGTGCTCATAGACATCATTATACAACGCATGTATGTATATACGTCCAGTAAAGTAAATACACAATGTATTCCAAATCAGGACTGTCCTGCTGATAGAATCGCATTTATCTTTAATTTTGTTTATATATCAACATTATTAAAAGATACACAGCGGTTCCATACACTTTTGTAAAGCAGGTCATTAATATTAGTTAATAAGGTTGAACAAATACATGAGGTCTCGCTATGTTTTACTTTGTGAATTGTAAATGGAAGTCATTGCTTTTCCCGAAAAGCACTTCAGGTCGAGTGTAAACTTATACTCAAACATACAAGTGGAAGGCGATTAATGATAGCACTTCGCTATTTCGAGTAGTCAACGATGCCTAATAAATCACTACACAACCTACCACATACCTATAACAACTTGGCTTTCTAGATCTGAGATATGTACATACCTTGCACGTAGAGTTGGTTTGATAAATTTGTGAAAACCGATCTTTTTAGGCCATCCTTTTGAATGTTGTATGTCAACAAATATAACATGGCTACATTATAAGATCTAGGTAAAACATTTTATAGCTAACCCTTCTTGAACTAACTTTGACCTTGAAATCTGATTCCCATGGCATTTGCTGAGTTTTAAAAATAACTGTCCCGTTCAGTTTTGCTTTCCATTGGAATTTAAACCATGTTGCTTCATATTTTCTCAGCCATTGGAGAGAACGTTCAATTCTATTGGAAGTACATACCTTTCTGCCATAGTTGATTGTGGTGACTCGGTGACATCGTTTTTGTCTGAAAAATAGCTTAAGAATTGATCTTGGAATAGCATGGATTTAAAAAAAACTTATTTCCGTTTCAAAAATATGTAGATGAAGTAAAGTTCACAGGGGATCAAGTCGCAGAAGAAGCAGAAGCCGATCATCGAAATCCTCCAGTTATGATTGGATGATAACTGGTAAGAATGGAAAAATGGATCCCGTCTTGAATTTGTTAACTGTTGTGGGCATCACCAGTGTATTATTTATACAATTTGTAAAGAATTCGGATACTAGAACTCCGCATATGAAAATGATATTTTGCTGTCCCAGAAACCCGATTCTGTAGCGACGGGAGATGACATGAAGGTCGCTATTTACAAGTCCTTTTTCCGCATACGAAGCGTATACGAAGCGTTTAATCTTTCAAATGCAGTAATGTTAACAAGTTATGCATGTGTATGTATGTAATTTTGCAAGAAAGCCTTTTTAAGTAGTTTAATTTCATGAAAATCAATATACTTAAAGGAAATTACTTCACTTTATTCGAAGCTAATACATACAATCATTAATTGGTATGGCAATACATCCATTAAAAACCATGTACGTCTATTAACAACAAAACTTTAATTTTGAAAATATTTTTTGCTTTTACAAATTGTAAAGCTACTAATAAAGTATTTTTACTATTCTCCCAGAGTAGGACAGTTTAAACTTTGTAAATATTTGATTTACGTATTACGCTAATTTTTAATGCATTTTTACAAAAATCCGTAACGTTGTTTTAAAAACAAATTGTTAATAAAATATTTCTCCAACCAAGGAACAAATAGTTTATGAAAAAGGAAGAATAATTTTTAATATCTAGGTTAACAATTTTCTATTTGTATTTTATGCACTTTAACTAACAGCCTATATATTTTAGATTCACATACTTGCACAGTAATCGTAAACATCGACTACGAGCGTAAATTCTTAAAATTTCATTCTTTGTTCCTTATGTACGCGTGCTACCGAGGTCTGTAAAGCCGAAAGGAAAACTTCTAAGCTTTAATTCAGTAGGTTTACGAATTTAAATACAATATCACATCAAGATTGGAAAAGCTACTTTCATAAATGTATATCCCTACAAAGTTTTGTTTCATAATCAGCGACATGTTTCTTTAAAATATCGTATTTTGATTGCCCTTCTGCAATCCAACATTGTGTCACCATCACCATAGTAATCATACTATTTGTTATAATATTTAGAATGAGGAATGTAATGTTCTTATCGGTGTCTTATTACTTTCCTTAAATAACTTTTGTGTAAGTTCATTCATACATTACTTTGCACCGTTGTTGTTTGAAATAATTAAATTAACTGAACCGGTTTGCAATTACATATGCTTTTAGAAATATTCTTACACGTTTTTTATACACTTTTATCTAGCTTTGCATTTGTGTAAACAAACACAGTGTTAAATATTACTTTAAAGTATAATACAAGTATAAGTATGTACATCCATATTTTGCATGCATATCTTTATCTACGTAAATATACACAATTATGTTATTATGCTGAACGCATTTCTACAATAATCTACACTATAACAGATCTTCTACTGTGGTCTCTGTCTTTGCTAGGGTCATAGGGCTTTAAGTCATCAGAGGGAGTGTTCAGTGCTGAGTAGTCGATTGGGAAATTGCAGTGTAAACTTTGCGGTGAGCAAATACCAAACATGTATTGGCCCGGTCCTGTCAAAAAGTATAATTAGAAAACGTATCATTAGTATGAGCATAACAATTGTGAGTATAAGCATACTATTTCAATCACATCATTAATTCGCAAATAACGTAACGGTGAAATCAAATTACCATGTGGGTAGCGACCAAGGAGAAAGTTTGTGAAGCATAATTTGAACAAGTGATACGTGATAAGATTTTTTCCACCCTAGAAACATGAACAAAGAAACGTGTGGTTACACACAAGGCAAATGGTAAAAGTAGAAATACCAGTGCAGTGGCAGTATACACTGCCGACCTCGCTTTACGAGCATAAGAATTTTCTACGCAAAATGCTTTAGAGGTACCACGTACATCCGTCATGGCATTATAGATGGAGTCAAGCGTCTCGTTCACAACTCGGAAGTCAATACCAAGAAACATGGTATAAAAAGCTCGTAATTCTTCTTTGGAGATTTTTTGGGAACCTGAAAAAAATTATTCAATCACAAAAAATGAAATTCAATTAAAGATCCGAGGTAGAAATTTAGTTTTTTGAATGCATAGTGTGCAGCTAAACATTACGTTACAACGTAGTGCTATCTAAGAAAGCATGGGGAAATTTACTTAAAGATAACATGTATGAAAGGCACAGTGTACTATCATCCTTTGTTGACAATATAGAGCAAGTTTAATTGAATTTCTTATTCTGGTTCCCGCACCTCCATCATAACTCTGTAAACTTTTTGAAACAAAGTTAGCGCAAATTAAGATGTCTACCTTGTTCGCGATAAAAGTATAAACTAATTCCCAAATTCTGTTTTACAGTTGATGAAAAAATTATTAATAATACACACATATTAAGCCTACCTCATTTCTCACTCTGGTGACGTCATTTGCCTGTGTTATTTTTAAAACTAATTTCACAGAAATTGAAAACATGAATTTTCTGTTTTTCTTGACAATGTAAAAATACCTCAGCGGAAAAGTTATTTTAGATTGCCTAGTAATATTTCAGTACTACAGGTTAGTACTTTTAAGGGAACATTCTCTTCTTACTTAATTTATGTCCGTCTTACAATACCCCAGTACTGATAAGCAATTGGCAACATGCAGAAACTAGAAAATGACCGTGAAAGTTTCTTCGTCTTTTCCTCACCCGATTTATTTATAACTTGGAATATTATTTTTGGAAAATACTGGAGCCACAGAGGAAGATCTTCAAGCGTTCGAGCAGTCTCCAAAAGGTTGCCCCACACATCCAACCATTCATCCAAATTCACGTGGTCTCGGGTTTCTAGAAAATTCAAAATCAGTTAACAAATTATATGCCTTGTTTAGAAGAGACCAGTCTAGTTGTTTGTAGTTTCACATTGTATAACAATTAAATGAACGCGATGATATATAACGAGAAAGTCACAGGCACGTACCTTTCTCTTTGCTACAGTAATACATGACGGAACAGTCATCTAATGGTTGGTTCAGGAAGCACTCGAGAAATCCAGAATGGACTTCCTTGAGAACATGAAACTCGATACATTCTGGTGACCATTCTATGTAATGTCGGATTCTCTGTGGGACAGCGTGAAAAACAAAACATGTGTGTTATATCAAATAGTGCTACAATGATTTATTTCGTGCCACCAACATATTTCCGTGTGAATATATGTCGTGGTTAATATTATGCAATTAATAACTGTGGCCCTCTGACTATTCTTCGCATTGGATTGTAAGCGTATTAGCATTTTTATTACTTTTTGAACATTAGTATGATTTAATATGTACCTATAATAATAGATATGGTTTCAAAAAATGCACGGATTGAGACTAAAATGATGAAGTGAAATTAACGATCCCTGATTAAATGCATAAAACCAACGATATACAGTATAAGTAGTCAAAAGGTGTGAGAAGGAAATTTTCTAAAGGTAAGGTCTCAGATATGTTATTGCAAATGTTAGTTTGTGGTGACATTTAAGATTGTTTATTATGGATTTCAATTGTCTTGTGGTGACTTAAAATGTAAACAATTTTATGAAGGGGCACATCATCCGCTGAAATCAAAATGTCAATAGCGGTACATTTATCACGGCGAAGGCATGCAGATTTTTAACGATCGAGTTCGTACAACTGCCATTGCTACGAAATTGCTATGTGCCTTATTTCTGTCTCCATTACCTTATCTTGATAAAAAAACTTCCCTCCCTTTTGCTCTTGGGAACTGTTTGGTTTATCCTGATATAACCATACACAGATATGTTATGTTGATATGGCTAAATTCGGACAAATATTGAGCCACTTCCACAAATGTGTTTTCCATTTGAATGAAGATAGCCTTGTGTACTTCTCTTCAGCATGTTATGTATTTCATACTTTTAGAACACATATCAGACTCGAATTCACATTCATCAAAGCTTTCATTTTTTATTTCTTGACATCAACGAATTCCATTACAAATATATATATAATACCTTACAAAATTGACATTTCGGTCTCAAATATATGGCCGACATTATTTATCATTTATAACTACACGTTTCGTTTCTGAGAAACCAAACACGTCATCGAATGATATTAAACTACCATTATATATGTACATTACGTCGGCCACGGAATATGTTGTACGTATGTATATGTGCGCTACTATAGGATGGACACGATGACATTTTCTGTAAAGGGAAGTTACTATTTTTAAACAATAATTATTAAAAGTTAAAAGGACCCGCCTGTGTTCATATTCGAAAAGTATTTGATGGATGTATTTTGAATCCGTTGGCTACAATCTTTTAATTGTTGAACACAGTATACTTTTAGTTATTCAGCAGTCATCGGAATTGGGTTCCTTGTTCCAATACACTCATTCCATTCCAGTAATGACAACTCTTGTAGCGGATAGTGGGCACATAGCCCTGGTTTAAGACAGGTTTGCCTGTATGTCCGGGAATACTTCATAATCACGCAATTCTTAGAAAAAATGTAATGTAAGTTCAGGTGATAGGCGATTTGGCGCATATTGTACTTCAGGAATCTCTTCAAGGCAAATTTTAAACTACTTTGTTTTATTGGAACGCTCGGGCTTTCAGAATTTATCGGAATCGGTTTTAAAAAATTTTAAATTCCGTAACTATAGCATCGTTTCCTTAATTTTTTTGCATTCAAATCAAACGAGGATAGGGAGTCTAGTTTAGTCTAGTGCTCCTTCAATCAAATTTTTTGACCGTGCATTTTATCCTATTTCAAGCGCTACGTCTTTACTCCACATTCTTCGGTTTGTTTCTTGGCTTGTGCTTTATAGGCTTCTGTTTTACAATGTTTTATTCATGTATTTCATTCATAGAATGTATGGCTAGCCTAGGTAGCAATGGGAAATTTGGTTCAGTTCAGAATTCTGTTGCAAAATATGAACAGCATAAAATAATACTATTGAAATGTTACGACACAACCACTAAATTTGTGATGAAATCGTTTGCCGCGTTTCTTTAATATTATCCTGATGAAAAGAAAGCAGCATTACCAAAACTACATTTTATTGAAAGTAAGCAAACGTCAAAATGATTCAACCAAAGTTGACACTATATAGAACGCAATAGCCATCCCAGTTTTCCTCCTTCATGTTCTTTTAGAACACTAGCGTAACAAAAATGATAATTGGGAGATTGAGAAAAGCATTTCTTAATTTCTCAGAACTCCTTTACGCCTTTCCTGCATCAAAATTCCCTCTGTTAAGATTACGTCATATCGGATCCCTGCAAGTTATATAGTTCACCAATAACATGCACAAGACTTAAATGCGAATGTTGAATGAACATAATAATAAACTTTAGTAAATTTGTTGTCATCAATAACAGTGGCGATGTTTGGTTTAGTAGAAAATTGACGACTATCGGTAGTGCTTACTATCTGTGTTCAACATCTCAGCATGGCTCCTCTTTTGAACTTAGCTTGAGTGTAAATAAAAAGGACAAAGTGAAAAATGCGAAAAACTCTTTGTACAATTACACAAGTTTGCGTTTGTCTGTAGAGAGACAAAAATACACTCGTCTTGAGAATAATATGTCAGCAGCACTCAAAGTGAATGCGAGGTAAAAAATTCTCAAGTCACGCCAACCTGAAGAATAAATATATGTACCTATAAGAAAATGGAAGGAATGCAACATTTTTCTAAAAAAACACACACTCAGAGACGCAGCTGCTTCTACTCGCTGCTCCTTTCACCTTTTTATTTCTTCGATAAAACAGAATGCTCGTGTTGAAACTGTCTCCGCACAAAATGTAACTCAAAATGATTTAGTGGTTAGTGGCACAACATACGCTTTAATTTCTTCCGGTCATTCGCTCACCACAGCACAACGGTCACCAGCAATTTAACACATGAGGTGATCAGCGCAAACCTACTGACAACGTATTTGGTTCGGTTGGTTGGTTGCTCAACTACCTCTTTTCCTGTTTTCGGAAATTATAGTACGGTGCGGTTCTGACGATAACCGCGGGCGATGTTAAAATACCTGTTTGAAGAGAGATCCCAATATATTGGGCTTTCTTTTCCTTTTTTTTTACAAAAATCGTTACATACCTACCTATTTTCTATGTAATTTTAGTTTATATGGCTACGGCTAAGAGAAAAGGCCGAAGCATGCAGAATCATGTTCTGTAGAATTTTTAGATAAGATGTAATACCAAAACAGCTAACTATAGCAACAATATTGACGATAATAAGTAACGTGTACATATTGATCTGTAAAAATGTACTGCATACTGAAACAGACTATTATTGTACCATTTATGAAAATAAAAACGGCCTTAAATCTTAAATTATCCTGTTGTTCATAGCAACACTCCTTTTATGCAGTAATTACTAACAGTTTAGGTTTAGCACACGTGTTACTTACATAATCAATTAGTACATCCGTGTGGACTACTTTTTTTCTGTGTTTTTTCCGGGAACGATTTGACTTTTCGAAAATCATTGCATAATTCGATTCTCTATTACAGGTCCTGGAGAAAGTTTTGCAGCAAAGACGCTTATGCATATTGAAGGTTGTCGCTTGTTTGTATGGAATTTCATATTATGTTTTAATAGCTAGTAATATTTCACAATTAGTTAAATGCTAAAGCACCCACCTGATTTAAAGCAACAAAATCCGCCGCAGAAATCACATCATCGTGGTTCATATCAAGCACGTGACGGAAAAAATGGGTTAGCTTGGTCTTTTGAAAGTCGGTAAGAAGGTCTCGCCCTGGTTTTTCCTCCTCCTGAGTCGATAACGCGTCATCATCATACAAACCCCTTTGTACATAGGTAGCTACATGTGTGGAGGAAAGAGGAAGAAAAAAACATTAGAGACACCATAAATACTCCTTGTGCACAAAAACAAAACGAGAAAAAAACAAAATGCCGCCGCTGCATACACCAAACACATTACCCTTTTGAATATGCAATAACAATAAGCCAAGCAAGAGGCAATAATGCTTTTACTTTTTACAGGCAACCATTCAAGCACGCAATCAACTATTCCAAGATTATATTCTGTGCTATACTTCACGTACGTACATTTATATGTATGTGCATGTTTACGATGAAAAATATTTCTTTTTACATTTTTGTACGCCACCTCTTCTCAAGAATATTTCTCCATATCAAGTAGAATCAGAAACGGCAAAACGAAAAAAAAATTTCGACCAATACCAAGAATGAACGTAGCAATAACAGTTAAGGTTTAATAGAAACTATTTTTGTTGTGCCAATTCTGTCATGCGAGCAGTTTCGCTTTTGTGCACACGTACATATTGTTTACTGTTTGTTTGCTACTAATTTACTATTGTTGACTGTATTTACAGACGACGAAAAATAAAAGAAGCAAGAACAGAAAAAAAGCTGGATTTTATTTTGTTACTGTGTTATAATTTGCAAACAATATTTTCCTCGTAAACAAGCGTGAAATTGTTATCTAAAAAATAATATTTTTCTGGTTCAATAAATGAAATGAATTCTTGGAGAAACGGGAAAGAGCAAGAGGCTTGGAGCTATGTATATGCCCGCTCCTATTTATTTAAGTGCTGTGAAACGATTACTGTTTGTGAACAATATAATCAAGAGAGGAAAACTCATTAAATAAGAGTTTTTTTGTTTTACTTTTTATGTTTTGAACCCAGACACTCTAATACACTCGGAATTGTTTTGATTTGAGTTGATGTCAGCAGGCATTTTGAGCCAAAATTATATAAAATGTCCTGCATGCTGATTCAAGCCGGAGAAAGAATTTCAAGTAGGCATTCTACTTATAAGATTGCATTGGCCTCATGTGTACTTGCCCACGCGATTTTGCTTCATAATATGTATCATGAGAAAAATTGCAAACTGAGGATTTTTTTGGCTGATGCATGATTGCCTACTTGCTCCTCTAATAATTGAAACAAGTTACGAGCTAAATTGCATGGGCATTGAGAGGAGGGAAGGAGAGAGTTCAAAAAGTTATCTTCTTTTTAACTTTTCTATTTCAACCATTTCTTCCAGTCGGTTGTTTCTACGTAAACTTGTGCACACATTATATATAGTCCAGACTATATGCATATATGCATACGAACATGTATGTATATATACGAGAAATGCTTGCTTTTGTGGCTACACGAAATCTCATTTACAGTTTGAATATTTTATAAAAAAGAGAAAGTTGTTTTTGTCTGTTGTTGGACTTTCCCTCTGTATCTTTTTGTTGTTATTTGTTGGTGTGTGCTTGTGCTTACGTTGATCGCTGCATTATTGACGTGTGCCTACTGCCAACGAAAAGAAGATGGAACATCACAAACAACAACACCAAAGGGAAAAACCAACATGACACACGATTTTTCTGGTGAAAACTTTTCTCCTCTTGTGTAGTATATTTTCTTCCAAACTTATATGGTTAGGATACAAGTGTGTAATCTAAAATACCTTTCTTTTATAAAATGGTTGGCGAAAAGGAAGTAAATAGCATTTTGCACTAGCACCTGAACAGAAGTCTGAGCACTTTTCTTGCGAAACACGGTTGTTAGCAAAGGTTGATTTGGAGAAATAATTCGTGATACCGGAGCTCACTCCTCCATGTTTCTGACTTGATGAATACATGACGATGATTATAGACCAAAATTTCTGTTCATTAGAACCGCAGTCAACAAAATCCAAGCTCTCGCAGTCGCAGTGTAATAAAAAAGAGGAAATGAATGAAATGGCAGAAAAACGACGGCAGAATAATCGAACGTCGAGAGTTAATTATAATAATTATTGTTGAAATTTATGCATAAGTAAAAAATGCCGCCGGTATATATATGTATAGAGGGTTGTTAGCGTTGTTGAAAAAGGCGAAAGGCTTTGTTTGCTTTAACTGGACTGTATTATTGTGTTGTGGACTGGAATATGAAAAGGGTAAATATTGATTCCACAATGCATACTGACAAGGTAGTGGCGACCGTTGAATAGAAAATGAGGCAACTGGAAAAGCAGAGAAATGGTAAATATGAATATTGTTGTGAGAGAATTATTTCATTTCCTTGGCTTTCTTTCCTCAAATACATGCATGTCATGCAGCAGCTCGTGAAAGGTAAGTGCAGAGGCCTGAATGAGATTCCTGTTGGCTTTAGCTTTTCTTAAGAAGCTCTCCAGCTTAAGTTGGTAAGAGATGTATAGGTACGTATATTTGCAGTTACTTTGGTGCGCACATATAATATGTATATAAGAATATCAAGCATATTACCGTGTTTGTTTGCCCATTATTAAAGATTCACAAACTACATAACTCAACGCACAAGTGGAAATAAAACACAATATGCCACTATACACATTGATTCCTAAATTGGAAAAATACACCTGTTTCAATACCGGAAGTGTTCTAGGAAAAAAGAACTTCTACACAAGTTTTACTATACACGACTTCCAAAAGGGAAAAGGAAAGGAGTATTATATAAAATAATAATATACAGTAAAATTGACAATTAAATTGGGAAGCGTGAAATATGAAACCATATTACTAAATATTTCAAGATCTTCTTAGGACTTCTGAGAAAACATGAGCATGAAATTTGAGTTCCTAGGATGCATTGTTATGTACAACATTCATAAATAGAACCTTTCAAGCGACGAGAGCAACAAATAAATGAGGTGACGAAACCAACTCTTTATAAAGTTGGGTGGTGGATGTTGAATTTTGAAGTTTTACAGATAAACAATGCTGCATTGTCACAATCATGAAACTGATGAGACTCCTTCGTAAGTGATCGAATATATATTTGAAATTCTTTTAAAATTCTTTGAACTTTCAAACTCAGTAGTCAAAGAAAGGAGAATTTATGCTGATTGCACCTGATTCCATTCAATATTTCACATACTTAGATTTCTCGTAACATGTATTGTAATGTAACAAAATGATCCATTGTTGAAAATCATAGATAAAACTCATGAGAGAATGAATGAAACAAGCTTAAAAAGACAGATACCCAATAATGCCATATTTGTTAATAATATTATATCGATGTATAGTGAATCTGTGACCTAAGCACATGTAACATATTTCAGTTGCAACATTCTCCCCTGAATATTCTGGTGAAAACATAACGCAAATTAAAATTAAAAGTTTTCACTGAAGAAAACTTTTACCAGAGTAATCATGTAACCTTTTGCGACTTGTGTAATAAAGTGATGAAATAGATACCTACGCGTTTAATTATTTATTTTACATATTTGCAACCAAGACAAACTGCGCACATCTTTACAAAGAAAAACGGAAGAAACTGATGCATGGGAAAGCGTAAAATAATCAATAATAAAGTTTGGCATAACAACAAGTTTTGATTTTTTAATACTTTTTTCTTCAACCTCTGACGTCAGGAAAACTCACGCATATATCTCATTCACCACTATGATAATACTACTTAATCTCTCTATATCTTAGCACACTCTGAAAAATGTACAATACTAGTTAATAATTCACTTGCTACTTACCCCAAACATGAACACTCCAACCAGCCGAAGGTTTACTCTGACTAATTGAAGACGTTGATATTTCTTCACTTGGAATATCCTGAGAAAACTTTTTAGTTAAACTTCTCATTTTACCAAAAGCTGACGATGGTTTTGTTGGTGGGGCTGATGACGATGAGTCGGCACCACCGCCGCCACCACCACTGGCAATTCCGCCATGGGTTCCTGCTCCCGTGTTTGTATTATTTATTGAAGCAGACGTGCCTCCACCACCACTTGCGCCAATTCCTCCAGATTGATCCATGCTATTCCCCAGCATTCCACCTCCCTGTAAAACGACGTTTCCACTGGAAGCATAGGCTAGACTGCCGTGCTGCTGCTCGCTGCTGTCACCTACCTCACACTCTGATTGATTCTCAGGTAAAGTTTTCCATCGTCTTATAAAATCTTTTGTTTTGTCTTTCGTTCTGCCGCACGCTGATCTCCAGTTATTGAATATTTTTCTGGTAACGCGTATGGAATGTGCCTTGTCAATCCCATCCGAGCCTACCGTGTTGTGTGCGCTATTGGCTCCTGTAAGCCCTCCACCTACGCTACTTCCAGTTGGCGTAATACATGTAGAGTCAGAACTGGATGGATGCCGACTTTTACTTTTGTTTCCACTAATTCCACCACCACTACCACCGTGCTTAACTGGACTCGAAGGGGGTTTTGTACCTGTAGGGGCATTATTTTGGTGAGTACTCATTGCGCACTTACTGTCTACTACCGTGATACCAGAACCCGATGAACTTGATATTACAACTCCATTGGTTGAGGTGTCCCCTGAACAAGTTGTTGCAGAATCTGCAAACTTGATAGTTTTCCTACTTTTTGTTGTTGTGGGCGAACTAGTTTTAACAGCTTCTGGCTCTGCAGGTTTCCTAACATTCGTTGTAGAGGCTGGAGAAATGCTAGTCGCACTCGCACTACTGGCTTCCGATGAACAAGTGGTAATGACACTGGATCTCTGACATGTCGACGCAGTTGTTGTAACGCTACTGCTGTTGCTACCGCTACATATGACTTTTGTCGATCCCCATGAAATAGCACCTGTACCAGAACCAGTACCACTGCTACTGCTTCCTCCACCACCGTTCCCACTATCTCCATCAGTCAAAGAGCTAATGGGGCTTGGACTTTTACTTAATGGAATGGGATTATTTGCGGGGCTAATACTCCAGTTGTTGCTTGCACTATTGTAAATTGCGAAAGTGTAGGATGACGAGGGCGTGATCCCTGTTGTCGACGGTTGTTGTGGTTGTTGTTTGTTGGCACAATTGTCAAAGTGTTGGTTCACTGCTTTGTTTAGTGACATGAAGGAAAAGTTAAGATGATGGATGGGATGGGAGGGTATATGGGAAGAAGGGATCGGAGGATGATGGGATTGGGCAGGTTAAAAGGGATATGATAATGTTGTTACGGGATCTCATGTATAATGTATTTTGTTTCTGTCCTTTCTCTCACTTTCTCTCAGTACTCAAGAAGTGCACTAACTAGGCAGATATCATCTATCTAATAAGCAACTTAATCGTTTTGACTGTTGCTGTCTAAATGTCAACTTCTATCAAACCTTGTTTTCATTTTCTGTCATAGTTTATAGCACACGGGCGAGTTTGTTAAAACAAAGGGTAATCAAATCATGGGTCCATAATTTCCAGTCATTATAATCGCAGTTGAGAAGAACTATCAATTTATGTCGAGTATAACAACTCGTTTCCTTCTAATGATGGTGTATTCATGAAGCTCCACATTTTTTCACCATTTTCATTAATTTATTTTGACATTTGAAGCACATTTTAGTGTTCACATGATAAAATACAGTTTGCCATGAATTGAAGTATATAGTGAGTTGTTCATCTCTTTGTTGCTCTTGCTTTTATGAGTTGTCTTTCCAAATGGGAAAATTCTGCAGTAATGGTTCGCCCGACAAAGCTAGAAAGAGAATAAAATCACATTACATAATTGGCCATTCTTCGGTAAATTTTCTTGCTTTTTCTTTTGCCTTTACTCCTTTTCACATGGGTCCAAAAAAGTCGAATTTCATTAATTTTCAAGTAATTAGATAAGGAACACGAGTAACGTGACGCAGGGAAAGTCATTCATGTCCAATGAGCACCTTTTTCGTGTTTCTTGAGAAATCTTGTGTATCCCTTTACGGTATCCTAAACGTGTTTCCGTACAAGCCAGCCATAAGACAGAAAGGCAATTCTAATGGACCTTTCTCCCGACTTTTCTTTCATATTACCTTTACATTTTTATTGTTCACTTGGCAGACTTCAAGGAGTGCTAGCTTTACAGTGCAGGCCCGACCGTCTTCTCATGCATAATATACGCAGACTTTTTCAATTTCCTTCCCTTCTTTTGGGGAAAATAAAAGGTGTAATGTGCCACTATTCTCATATTTGGTTGGATGCTATTGTTGCTCACTATTCGACTTTTGTGATGGGGCATTAAAGAATTTAATGAAGATTAATGGAAGTGTCTAGAAGATATAAAAAGCACGTACGGAAGGTGGAAGCCGTTCGTTAAAGCTAAGATGGTGCTACTCTTGTTTCCTTCTTTCATTTCACTATTACTCTCTGAGGTAGGTCTAAAACCGACGATGATGATGAGATTTGGACACGACCAAATAATCCAAGTTGAAAGTTGTACATAGAGAGGTGTATTCTATTTACAATCTCAGTTACATGAAAAGCTCCGAAAATGGAATTGCAACAAATAATGCCACATATCACATTTCACGCAAAAAATATTACAGCTAACGAGAATATTTTCTCTACTAATTGTGTTTACCACTTTCTCATCACATTTTCCAAAAGGTTGATGGAAGCTCAAAAATATTAAAAAAGAAACAATGAAGGCTCCAACTTTTGGGTTCTCTTATACAATATTTGGTTTGGAAAAAAATATACACAGCCGAGTTATACGTGGGAAATGACTCTACTTGCCATTTAATCTTTTCATTAAATCTACATTCTACTCCATCCCATTGTGATGGTTCCAGGGAAAGAGATGAAAGACAAAAGGGATAAAGCATCAGCGTGGGATAATATGCAATAAACACACCTTTATCATATATTTTATATACAATCCATCATTGCCATTACCATACGTTATTACTTCCTTGCTTGTGGACAGAGAAAGTATCGGATTTAGTGTTCTATCTGTTATAATTAATTTCTTCTGCCATTGTATCATCCTCATGAGGTTGGTAGCATTGGGCTGTATCGAAATCATCATGGACGATCAATCTACAACCCATGCGTCTGTTTTAAAGTTCAAACGGACCAAACTTTCCATTTCAGAGTTTTGTAAGTGTAATCGTAATCCGCTTACATGTAATCGCTTCAGGAGTACATTTCATGGAAAACGCATTCTGCATCTTGAGTTTCATTGTAACCAAACATGGCATTACATGTAACCCGTACTGGTGCTTAAACAATTCAAAGAATCCGAGAGACTCGGTCACCACACAATACACAAGTTGCCACGGTAGACTAAAAAAGTAAATCCACAGGCTACAACCAGCTTACAATCCCAAAATTTCACAAGAAAACATCATGCACGACTAGGTCCCAAACATGTGTTTGCTCTAACCTTTTTTGCTTTCGTTCTCTGCTCAGAGTCAAAAGTTCATATCCATTATACAGGCACAAGATCTTGATCCCTTTGATGCTAGTTCTATTTTTTAGTTCATGATGATGTACCAAAGTATGTCAAGCAAAAAACCATCAAACTTCTCATTTCGAAATCAAACCTCGGGCAAGCCATAAGCAGAAAAAAATATTATAGTGATGCACGTACTACGTACACGTATCCTGTGTGGCTCTACCAGAAAGAAGAACCCAACTTTCCCACTTCCTATTAAATATATCGTATAGCAGGTATGTAATTCCGCAAAATTGCATTCTCACAGATAAGCGACCACACTACTATTTACCGTCTCTTGCACAATGGATATGGATATGCACATGATACATGTACATCCAGAAACGAATATTTTTCTTACACAACCTGAGAAAATTCCGGAAATACCTCTGCACCTTCACAAGTGGAATCGTAAGCAAAACACGCAGCTATCATCTCATGAATACTCCATGCTCTTTGAATTGCACTCTACCATCAACTATACTATCCCGTTGGCATTAATGTAACGGGGCTGTGCTCTCTGGGATAGCTCAAGTTGTAACTCTGGACTAATACGCTATTATGATTCCGCCGTTCCTCGTGTCATTACATAATATACCAATCTCCAACATTTTGTGCATACTCCAAATTAATGATACACTTTCTCTCACTCACATGTCCATTTATCCATGTCTATCCAACTATAGTTTCCACTATACACATGTCCATTATTCTGTCGCGATGTGGTTTGCCCTACTGGCCTAGTATGTGTTATAGATACTTATTATTACAATATATCTCACTAAGTTACAATTTTTCCTTTCTCATTTTAGATTTACGTATCACTTTTTTCCTCACCCGCAACAATGTTACATTTCCCAAGTGAATGTAAGTGTCCATAAGTATATTCTCTCTCGTGACGTGATGAGAATCTAATGGAATTTAGACATTCGGTACACGGATGAATGGATGATGTACAAGGTCCATTGCATTTATTTCACCTAACCTTCGTGCACTACCTATCGCCGCTTTCCTCATTCTTGTGTGTGTTGTGTGGAAACGCCAACATGAATTTTCAAGATTTTTTCATCTTCAGCATGATAAGCTCTGTGCGTATTTTGTTTGTTCTATTGTAAGAATGAGATTGAGATTCCTCCTTGTGATTTATGTTTTCGATCATCCATTTCCGCTCAACATGCGAAACATCCTCACTGACAACATACATTACCTTTTGCCCATATGAACACAATACTTTCAACTTCAACTTACTTGTAATGTAAGTATAAATAAGGTAGATAGTAGATACATATTATATTTCCCATTCTTTCTACATATTTCTACAATACATTTACCATCACAAAGCTAAACCAAGAAAATGAAAAAAATGTCTTCGAAAATTGCTATCCATAGAAAATATAAATAAGCAAGTTCATGTGACAAGCCTAATAGTCTAATCTCCAACTAGATTGGCACTGTTGTACCTGATGACAGCCTTCCCTTCACTTCACACTTTCTCCTTGCTCATTTTTGTAGAAATGGAATAGAAAAATATATTATCATTGAAACAACAAAAGAGGGATCAAGTTCTGAGCAAGAGTGAAAGCTAAATACAAAAGATTAGTACACATGGCAACCTACTTACATGGATACACTCTCCATATACATTAATGTTATTTTAGCGAATAATGTCGGAATTATGTTTTCATAATTTTGCAGCAAAATATGAGGATAAGAGATTTACAATTCAAGGTTCTTAGAAATGAGGCTTTTGTTATCCAAATGAGAGCGTCATCATCAACAGCAGTGGTATATCCTGTGACAGAAGAAGACAACGAGGGAGACACTAAAAGCCAGTGAAAGAAGAGAAATTGAATAGCACTGCCAACGGTAATGCCGCTGTTGCTAGTTGCTTTCTCTATTATTGTACCTATGTATAATATATGCAAGCCAAACGAAACGGTTTTTGTGTTAGCTGATAACGTCACGAGGAAAGGGGAAAATACGCTTTACATGTGCATTTTATAGCGCTGAGAAAGTGAGGTAGTAGCTCAAAGGAATAATATAATGTGGAGAGAGGAGACATGTGGATATTTCACTTTGCTGCTCGACAAGTAACACGGTCAGGCATGGAATGGGAAAAGGCATTTCAAGTGTATATTTGTAAAATGGAGTTTTGAGCAAAAAAATAAGAGTGCATGAAAGGAGTACACATCAGGATAGCTCAAGTACATTATTATAATATTAAGGTTAAATAAGTATCTTCCGTGCTCAAGTATCGCCTTTCCACGAGTCCCCTGATTCTTTCTCGGTACTATACCAATGTACCTTTTGTCTGTTGTAAATTGTAAAAAGTTTCAGCTCAGAGATTTACACGATGTTTCACTAGCTTATAACTTTTTTTATTCAATGGATGAGTATTTTTTTTACAATGGAAAATCATGTTTTTCAATGCCTCGCGCGTTTCTGAGAATACTGAACATATTTTTTATTATTTTTCCGTTTTCCTTCTTCCTCACATCATCCCCTATTCATAGCTTGTAGTTAGCATTTTGTCCTTTCGGCAAAAATGTAAGAATGCATATTATATGACTTTGTTTCCAGGATTTTTTTCCTTCCCAAGCCATTCCAATTATTAAGTGGCGGAGCCACTTTATAAGATCAGTATGTCCGTCTGTCCGTCCGTCCGTCTGTCCGTCCGTCCGTCCGTCCGTCTGTCCGTCTGTCCGTCTGTGCGCGCTCTAACTCAAAAACGGTTTGATATTTTTCGATTCTGTTTTCGGCAATCGATAGGGGGTCACCTCAGAAGGGTCCAGCGTGATTCTGAAATACGTAGGTCAACGGTAACCGTTAGAAACCGTTACGAGGTCAAATTTTTTAAAGGCTAACATATGGCAAGTAGCATATCAGTCGACTCGTCTATGACCATAACACATAGATATGAGGTCATTTCGGGGTTGACGGTTACTGTTTAACGGTTGCAGCGATTTCAAATAATTTTATATTTTATGCTCTCCTGCTTAAGTGGTTTGGAATTTTCCACTTCTGTTTTCGGAAAACGGCATCTCATCTCAAGCACTTTATGGGAGACGCTTGACAGCAATAACGGCCAACGGCAACCGTTTGAAACCGTTACGATTTCGAAATTTTCAAATGTCACTTACGGCATGTGACATATCATTCGAATCGTCTATGACCATAACACATAGATATGAGGTCACTTGGGGGTTGACGGTTACTGTTTAACGGTTACAGCGATTTCAAATAATTTTACACCTTACACTCTTCTGCTTAAATGGTTTGGAATTTTAAACTTCTGTCACAATCGCTTTATGGGGCAAGCTTAACAGCGATAACGGCCAACGGCAACCGTTTGAAACCGTTACGATTTCGAAATTTTCAAATGTCACATACGGCATGTGGTGTATCATTCGACTCCCCTTAGTTTACTGTGAAGATATTGAAGGAAATTTTAATCGTAACGGTTATCGTTTAACGGCAGTACCTGTGATTTTGTTTTTATGTTGTAATTTTTAAACGGATTGGAATATTTTCATTCTGTTTTCGACAGATTATTTATTATTAGTGGTAGTAGTCAGTTGATTGTTTTGGCTACCAGCTCCGCCACTTTGCTACATGGTAGCTTGCTGCGTTTATTAGGTAGCACTTTAGTGCTAACTTATAATTTCGTTCTGTGTGTCTGTCCGTCCGTCCGTCCGTCCGTCCGTCCGTCCGTCCGTCCGTCCGTCCGTCCGTCCGTCCGTCCGTCCGTCCGTCCGTCCACGCGATATCTTTCGAACGGAGACGAATTTTTGAAATCTGTTTTTTGCAATGGGTTCCTAAGCCCATAGGGACGGGCCCCATTGATTTTCAACCCTCTAGCTCAACGGCAACCGTTAGAAACCGTTACAAGGTCAACTTTTTTCAATGGGAACATATGTCAAGTCGCATATCATTCGACTCGTCTATCAACATAACGCATAGATCTGAGGTCATTTTGAGGTCAAAGGTTATCGTTTAACGGTAACGGCGATTAAAAATTTTTTTTTGTTTTATGCTCTCCTGCCAAGAATTTCTGACTGCTTCATGCTTGCCAACCCCATATACCAACGGTAACGGTTAGAAACCGTTACGAGGTCAAATAGCAAGTGACATATCATTCGACTCGTCTATGAATATAGCACATAGATCTGAGGTCATTATGAGGTCAAAGGTTATCGTTTAACGGTAACGGCGATTTTAAATAGTTTTTTCGTTTTATGCTGTCATGCTTAAACGGCCAAGAATTTCGGACTCCTTCATGCTTGCTAACCCCATATGGCAACGGTTAAAAACCGTTACGAGGTCAAATAGCAAGTGACATATCATTCGATTCGTCTATGAATGTAGCACATAGTCCTGAGGTCATTTTGGGGTCAAAGGTCACCGTTTAGCGGTAAAGACGTTTTGAAACTTTTTCGTTTTCTAGCTTTTAAACAAAAGTGTTTGCTAAAGTGCTACCTCTTTATGTTTTCTTACAGAACCTAGTTATTTTTCACAAAGGTATTCAGACGTACTTGTGTACTTACCCACCTTTGTCTTCCTAGTGGATAATGCCCTGAGGATATGGTTCTTATTATTATAATTTGTAATTTATGCAACATATACTTACTTATGGAGGTGAAAGTCCCACGTAATACATGAGTGTTGGTCGGGCTGAATACCCTTTCATTTGTAGAGACTCCCCCTTGAAACCAAAAATATCTCTGGTCTCAAAAGTAATATTTCGTGTGTATCTGAATCGAATAGCAAAACACGAGAATCTAAATGTTGCCATGTGCCCCACAAACTATTTTCCAAACTTCCATTGAACATTAATATTACAGGTTACGTAGTGTACGTAGGATTTTCCAAACATCTAGGTAGCATAAACTTGTTGATAAGGGATTGTAACATTTGAACTATACCTAACTTAATTATGATAACTTGTGAAAATAACATAACTTTGTTGACAGAGACTGTTCTGAGAGATGGCACTCATGGCAGCCTAGTATTTTATCAATTCTGTGAAATCTGGAGCGTGTCATCTATAGAAACGTCTTTATAAGCAAATTGTGATCGTCATGTTAATATTGTCATAGGTAATTAAATTACATATTATCATATAGTTCAGATTCAGATGCATCCATCTTTATTAGCTAATCGACAAGCCGAGATGTCTACCGAGCCCTGCCCCTACCCATATTTGTAATTTGTATTGTTTTCCATCTATTGGTTTCAATTCTCGCACACACCTTAATAATTGTAATTCTAAAATCTCTACGTGGGCATAAAATCACATAGAAATTTGTGAACTATCTGCAATGATCATATGTATTCTTATTTATGGATTCATTAGTTGGTGACGAGAGGACCAAAAGAAAGTGAGAGTACGAAATAAATTTATTTGTTGAGTGAGAATTCATGCTTTCACGTTTCAATTATTATGAGTTGATCCAGTTGATATTAATGCTATGAATATAAAATATTACTTCAGTCAATATCGCGTTATCACCCTGTTCTAACAGAAAACACTTGCAGATGACATAAAAAATAGTTAAACTTTGGAAAGTGAACATCTCCCCTTTATCGATATGGTACTTTAACCTCTGTAAACGCAACGGAGCAAAACAACAAATATGATCAATAACTGTAGATCTCAGTCGCATCCAATTATTTTTTGCTCATTAAAAACTTATTGGAGTACTCAGCCATTATACATTTCAAAGAGAAATAAAAATATTCTATTAATTCAATCATAATATTGATATGGGTGTGTATTTACGGTAATGATATAATGACTTTGCTGGAACGAAAATACCTCCCAGCTTAGTTGTCTGTTTTTGGCAAAGGGTAATTTTATTTATTCTCTATATCTCTGCTCTACGAATACATTTTAGGCAGTAGCAACAATACCTGTTGTGTACATAATTTCTATTATGCAAAGTCAAGCAATTCAAGTTATTTGTTATAACTTTTAAAGATGCAAATGAAGTCCTTTTATACCTCAATAGTTGTTCATCAAGTAGTCGAAGATTTTGTTCTCTAATGTCCAAGTATGGAGCATCTTTCTTGCGCATTGCACCAAATCAATATGCTGTTATCATGAAGATTTTCCTTCAGCAACTCTTTTGTTGAAACTTGTTCTATCTACAATGTGCTAATGTGTTTTGGTCAAAGTTATTTATATCTTTATTTTACCGGACCAATACCCACAACGCAAGTTGTTAAATTTAAACACCTACACGAGCCTAGTCTAATTAGGTAAATTAATTTTCATCGGTGCAACAAATTCATATACCTAGTTAACTCATCGGGGAATCATAAAAATCAAACCTGACTGTTACGGCAAAATCACAATTAAATATAAACACATATGCATAATTTTAGACAGATATACATTATCAACTGCCTTGGGAATGATTTTTTAAACATTCTGCATAGTCAGTCGTACATACTTATAGACAAATGCTTGCCTTTTCTATTTGCGCAATGAGTCATGAACTTGGTGAATTAACGACTTTTTGCATTTCAATAAACAGAGTATATCACAGCATGATATTTTACAAAGGAAATTAGAACAGTGAAATCTGGAAAGTTTCAAACAAGTTTTCAATAAGTCACATGGGAATGTATTTTATGTGGAAGGGCGAACCAAGTTACAAAACCATGTCTGTTCCCTTCAACAGTAGTTTTTGTCATAAAGACCAAGGTTCTGTGTCTACTAGGTGAAACCACACGAAAATTTTAACATAAAGACTATTCACACGACGGGTATCCTTTATTAACTTTGTCACGCCAAATTGTATCACAAATTGATTGTAGGATATGATTGGCATACAATGGTGGGTAAAAATGCGTGTGTATATTGTTTACTCATCTCTGTGTCTGCTGCTTTCACTGTAGTCGTCATTTGATATACAAAATCCACTCAACATTAAACGCCTTTTCCATCAATTAAGATATCAACGGCAGAGGAGAGGCGAGGTAATAATTAGATTCTCCGGAGAGACACGCTGGTGGTGAATAAACAAAAGGCATACTTTTTTAAGCGAACGGCTAATCTAAGCATGTAGGTATGGGTATTGATTAAAAAGGACGTGGAGGGATAAAATATGTAGGAGTTCATACTAACCAAACAAATATAGTGTATGTTTGTAACAAAAGTCACGTACACATTAAGTGAAACCTTTACCGAGTTAAACTTTCCTTTTTGCTCGTTGAATGTTCCTGCATGTATGCTTGCGGAAAATAACGTGCAACTTAATGCTCTAATCTTTCCTCGCGTTTCCTTTCCGTGTAAAGTTTCATAGTTGCAAGTTAGTCTGTGGTTTAAGACAAGGACAGGAAAAGTAGCTACGCATACAACAACAACGGAAAGGCTATTTTTGTAAAAAAAGGCATGGAAACCTATTCAAGAGGGAACATGAAAAATGTGTATATATGAATGGAGGAGTGCGGATATGTATTCACTCACACACTCACATGTCAAGAAAGCCATAAAAACAAAAAAGGCAAAAGAGAAAAAAATAAAGTTACTTTGCTTCCCTACCTTACTCTGATCTTTCTCACATTTATTATTGTATGTAAGGGAAAGCCACATGAAACGAGGGTTGAGCAATGAGAAAGCTATCATTAGCCGAGTTTTAGCAATGACACACACAAATGAGCAAGAAAGAGAGCACTTTTGAAGTGCTTCCGTTCACCAAAGAAGGGGAAACCAAGTTTTCTCCTTGTAGTATTCTTCCGAAAATTGCATTATACCCTCATTATTATGATAGTTATATTAAGTCAGAAATATTTGAATCGCTTCATAGCGTGGAGTTATTAAGTTTACTCCTCTATGAACACAAACACATACCCCCTATTCTTGTGATAGTCGATTGGGATTGAGTGGGTAGTGGATAGTAGTGGGTGAAGCTGCAAATAAGTTTGGCTATAAATTTTGATCCCTACATTTTGAATGGTGGGTGAGGGTCCACGTGCCATAAACATATCTCGTACTCGAATTAAGAATGGTAATATCTATATTTCTAGAGGTGCCGTATTTTCTGAACCTGTTATATATGTACACATATAGTCTTTCACTTTATTACCGTGCACACTGCACGGTATAGTATAGTTTGAATGAAATCAGCCACTAACTTTGTTATATCTAATTCTTCCTTGCATATTGCTTTTACATTGCCACCCGACTGGCAAAGTAGCGTCGTGCACGGCTCATTTCTTAACTTGGTGACAAAAGCAGTTGTACGGGAACAGCCATCTAAATAATAACAACACCATTCATGGAGACGTAGTCATTTGGAAGATAAAAGGGAAGCTGACAGGAGAAAATGGTTTGTTGAAGTAGAAGAAACTTCCTGTGTTCTGCTGGTTATTAATACACACACAAAATAATAGATTCACTGTTTATTTTGATGATGATTATAGTACATATTTCTTGAATCTATTTCCCCAAATACCTATGCATACTTTTAGGGGAAATGCTAGCAAGTACATAACCATAGCTACAGAGAGCCATGTAATAAAGTAGATTAACCACGGAAACAATTTATTGGCCACATCCTTTCCTGCGTTGATTAAATCATAAAGCACAGCAAAGTCAATCTGCTCCCTTTTACCAACTACCTATTTCCCATTATTTGCTTTTCTCCTCTACATCTTGCAACAGACAAGAATGCTATTGTTCACTACGACCTAGAAGAAAATGAGTGAGGAGAAGACAAGCTGATATAGCAATCTGCATGATGTAAAGTTGGGATTCCGAATTTTGATTGCAAAGCTATGCCGTAAGAGTGCAGAGTAATGAAATCAGAAGCACTTACTTTGTCGTCAGTTCATTGATAAAATGTTCATGTTTAATACATGATAGATGTACTAAAATGTAAGTATCTTTTATACATAGTGTACTACATGATTTCATCAACTTATCGTCGTAAGTCGCAAGTAAGTATTCGTTCGTTTCTTCTTGACGTCTTACAATAAGAAAGGAGACCGTGATCTTTTTCTCTCATCTTCATTTGCGTATTGCAAATTTATTATGCTCCTGAGAGCAATAGTTTGTGCTCCTCTACGAAAGATTAATCTTCGTATCCTTGACAAACTAAGCTTCACTTCCATCATTGAATATAAAGCAAAAATTTCCAGGTTGCCATAACTCCGGGCAATTAGGTCAGATCAAAGAGGTTGCAATTACGTGCATAACATTGCAACTAATCAACAACTGCATACTCTATATAAATCGTAGAATTATATAGCTACGACTTAGCAAGCTGCTTTAATAAGATAACGTCTCTAGGTAACATGTCACTGCACTGAGAAATTTTGTTAGAAATAAACAACTGCACTTTCTGTGTCGTGTTCATGCATTGAAATTTAACACTGTAACATGGCTACCTACGGAGAGAGCACTCGTGTTGTGCTAGGTTCTTTGCCAACATGCAATCACTTTGTATCAGATTAGACTTCAATCAAAAGTCAAAAATTATTTGAGAAAACTATAAATTACTAACTGGAAACTTGAGGATGTTTAAGAATTTCGCTAAAAAAGAACTTTCAGAGTTTAACGTATAAAGTAAGGAATTGTTAACATAACTTGTTTATGGGCACCTTTTCTACAAAACTTTAAACATCCTTTAACATTTCCAATAGTAACAGTTATCTCAACACCTATAACCCTTTTGCATACAATGGTATTCACAAATAAATCTTTAGTGTTGCTCGATGATGCATAATGTATTAATGTATTGCTCTGACCTCGGCACATTGAAAAATAGATGAAAATTTACAAAATATTTATCGTTTATAAAATGTAACCTTAATTTAGTCATATTTATTGCTTTAGCTACTGTCGGCTTTTAAAATGCAGCTGCAAAAAGTTGTCTGTAGAATTTTCAACTTTACACTGTATTGTATACACAAAAATGTAATCAATTAGGTATATAGACAGAGTTGCATCGAGACATTCAAACGACAACGGAAAGCCTGGCAACAGCGTCAGAGGGAAATTGAGGAGGTAACCATTTCCACTTATTATTCAACCAGAAAGTGTGCATTTTCGTCTTTATTATCAAGTGGCTTGGTTGTCTCCTTTCAATCGTTCTTGTGTCGCTATTACCACAATTTTGACTGTGTTATATTTTGTACTCTTCATGATCATCATAATGATAATATGGAAAGAACGCCAAGATGACGACTGTGGTTGAGTAAACTCATTCAGACTCATCATAAATAAATAAATATCTTAGCCACACAATGCCCTGCTAGCTATTCCGTTGACAATGGAACTTATATAAAAAGTTTTGAAGCTCTTTGTTATTCAAAATTGAAGCATATGTTCGCTGTTATTTTGCATTCAAATTTTTCAAACGTTTATATTACAATGAAAACCGAACAAATTTTGTATCGAATTACACAGTAAGTATGCAATTTACACAAAAACTACTCCTTCATAGTCATTGTATAAATATTTCAAACTGTAGTATGAATCTACGTACAATAATCTGAAAGTTCGGAATATGGACATAAATAAATGCCAACATAGCTTGCACATGGTGAACCTGATTATCTTTGCCTTTGGCCATAAGGACCACTACTAAAACCCCCAACCAACTGAACCTGATGCCGTGATGTCCGTACTACATTCTAACCTGAAGTTTTTACATTTGTAAAATTTTAATACAATTTATGGATTACTTTACTTCTATGCACTAACGAAAATACTGTGCAGACATTACTCAAGAATATTTTATGTGAGTCTAAAGAAATGTTGCCCTAACGTTTAAATAAATAATTAACAATAAGTGAATAAAGCAAAAAAATACGGCATAGGAATTGAAAGTACATTTCAAAGAAAATGGAGCAGAAAGAAAGCGATAGTAAGAACTGGACTACTATAGACAAGTAGACAGCTTGCGCATTCTGTAAACCGTTACCAAAACATGTTTTTAGGTTTATTCAAGATTTCCGTTGGGATTTGTGTTGCATAACACAATTAATATTAATCCGCAGTTTATTTTGCAGGTATACAACTCAAGTACAAGGTTATTGTAAAAGATCAGGTTTGCTTGATTTGCATGTTGTAGCATATGGCTTACAGTTTCCATTCTGAAACTTATTCAAAAATTCCATTTCGACATGTTTTTTTTCAATTTTGAGAAAGTCGGCTGAGAGCTTTAATAGTATGCTTCAGGATGCAAAAGGTGATGTATTTCGTGTCACACTGATTTCAATTACTTTGATTTGAAGGATATTGATTCATATAAACGTACCAGTGCACTTTAGTTGTTGCATATAATGGCATTTTGCATCTTAGCCTAACGAACCAGGAGGATAGGTGTGGGGTACGGGAAGCTGTGTCTGAGAGATATCTTGTGAACGCTTTAACAGCTCATTTGGCTCAAAATTGGTGCACGGGTTCCTTGGATACTAAGGACCCTCCTTATGGAATTTGAGTCAATTCGGTAACTGTAACTGGCGTATCCGTTATCATTTAAATATAGGAACATGCATGTGACACAAGACTCAAGACCAACACCGAATATGAAATCAGATTGGAAAATTTCTAATGATGTAACAATAACGACTGTCGTTTTTGATTATTACTAAATTAAACGTTAAACTAAACGTTTACATTCTGCTTTCAACAAACAACTATTTGCCAATATTTGAATACACATAAGAATATGAATATTTACTTGAACTCATATTTCGTTATTTGAGCTTATAGGTACCTATTTATTTTCACTTGTGCATATGACTTGTTACAACAAAATTATCATACAACATTCATACATCATCTAGAATATGTACTGCTGCCTTCAATGAATTTCAATTTGTTTCTTTTATAAATGTGTGCTTACATAATAAATGAAGGTTTATACTGCTATGTAAACAAATTTTATCAGAAGATACAAACGCCCACGACCCACACTATTTCTTTTAAATTTTAAGAATGTTCAACTCTTTCATAAAAAGGTAGACACCTATTAAATGGATTCTTCAAAGCGGAATTCATTAGCCCCGTAATCATGCTTTCAAAAACTTGATTCTTCAGCGGAATACAACGAACAAGGATGGGCGTTTTTTCCAAACCCATTTGTCAATTCTAAATGAAAGTAGTAGGAGACCATTAAGGACCCATGAGCTTTTGATGTACAAATAGCTTGTGCGAGGCTATTATCACCTACATATTCACATAATACGTGGCTGTGTTAACTTGTGCAGATGATACATTTCTCAGAACCGTTAATCAATAAAGGCAAATTTCATATTGTCAAGGGATCATGTTTAACCAGGTAAAACTGTTATAATTCGATTTCCTTTTAACCCTTTAAGAGCATTCGTTTCGAATGGGATGTTTTCCGTTCACTATGAAACCGACCACAGTCCAATAGCTGAAATGATAGTGTTCGTTAACCCATTCCCCAAATCCGTAAAATTATTGATTATTATATCCAAGCTATAATAAGATGAAATGAATAGTTTTTGTGTGGTCAGAGATCATAATCAGCACTTAGCTACAACAACATTGGAAACCTTAAAGCTTTAAACTTGTCATTAAGCCATATACACAATAACACAATGAAGCAAAACCCAGCGCTTAGTTCCACGTGGAGGAGAGTTCACAAATAAGTATGTTCACCTCAAAAGTTGGTTTCACGACAACAACTCGTCACATTAATCATTACGCAAACGAATAACAGTTTGCTTTTGCCGAACAATGGGTATAGTTAGCAGACACCCAAAACGTATTTCCATTCGAGGCAAAAATTACTTTTCCCGATTTGTTTGCGATAAACAAACGTAATACATGTTCCGTTTTTCTTCCTACATAATCAATGATAGCTGCTCATTTTTGGTTCTTTACTTTTGCTGATAAGTTCATAAGTAACATTGAAATTTCATATCATTTCAACCATTCTTTTCATTTAATTCCAGCTTTCTCTCAGTTCCATAGAACTCCACTTCTCACAACCAAAATACAACAAATACAAATCTTGATGTTCTTTTAGATTACGAGACTGTGGAAGAAAGCCTTTCTGTCATACATACCACGATGGATTCCCTATCACATTGAATGAATGAAAAGAAGTATGCTTATTGCTGAAAATACTTCAGAAAATTTAGTAATATTGCATCAATATTTGCTTAAAATTTTGATTTAAGCTGCTACGAGAATCAACAGCAAACACATTTTCATTACTTATTGAATTTTTAGTGTCACATTAAGATCAGACAACGGGAATGTAATGTGAGAAAGTTTTCATTAGAAATTTAAACTTGCTGAATGTTCATTTCCATGTGCTACATTAACTAATGCTTTACAATTTATGCACAAAATACTGTATTAGCATATTACGGTATATAACACACATGAGTGTATTGTACATTCATATACCTGGATATATACAAATAAATGGATGCGTGCCATATCATGGACACTGCACGTAATGTAGGTGGATGCGTACCTGTGCAATGCTTTGTTATCTCTCGCCTAGCACATTAAGGGAAAAGAGAAAGCAAACAGACACGCCAACGAGCATTTTACTACCCCATAACTTCAATGAATATTCTATTACACACATTATTTCTTTACGACTTTTGTGTCATGTCACAAGTTCAGTTAAATGAAACCGACGTATAACGAAGCTATATTGTATATAATAATACATAGGTATGCATGTATGTTTCAGTTCTCTTTCATCAAATTATTTTATATGATGGGAGCGTATAATATTATGGTGTCGGTCGGTAGATTGCATTATACTTTCGCATCGCATACAACAACAACTGTCTATTAAATTGTATACTGTATAAAAACTCACTTTATAATGATATATGTAGACGTACTACTACTTCTACCTGGAGCAGTGCATGCCATACAATACTAACAACTGTTTATATCTACAATCCATCGCTTTCCCCGAAATTCTATATGGAAAAAGCATTAGATCGAGAGGGAATATCCATTTTTCATGCTTTAAATAATTCGATCTTTTTCAATTTGCTATAATCCATACTCTTTCCCATGGCATAAAAGTGGAGATGGCAGAGCGACAGGGGTATATACATATATCTGCATGCAAACTGAATGCTTATCCTTGTTTTCATTGCAATATTGTGCACTGAAACTGAAGTCCGCTCACTCGTGGTGAAATTACCTGTGAAGAAAACAAGTGTATGATTGGATGTGCCTATAGGTACGATGCAGACCGTAACATTATGTTGTTATTTCTCTCTCTACTCTCTCTCTTCTCTGTACTGTGCACATAGTAAAAGCTCGCTGTTTCTATAGCTTTCCATTTGCAAAAAACTCCCACTAAAGTCACTCAACCCACAGGCAGGTGTGTAACTCAATTTTTAGTTGAGTTCATTGAATTTTTATTGAAGCATAAGTAGTTTATTCCCTACCATGCCGTTCTTGTTCTTGGTTTATTCTGTAAAGAGAAATGCATGCCAGCAGAAACGTGAAATTTAGTACTATCCTTTTTATGAGCATATGGTGAAATTGATAACTGAGACTATAAAACTGACAGATACTCCGTTTTGTAGTTTAAGGCTTGTGTGGTTTTAATTGGAATTCATCTGGGCAGATCTAAGATCTTCAGTCTAAATTCGACCTTTTGGATGCTGTACATGGATTTTAGAAATGAGTATCAGGACTAAAATTGGAAAGTTTAATTACATCCCAGAGATCCGTATGAATTAAGCTCAAGAATATTGAAAGTTTATTCTAAAAATACGAATAAGTTTTAAATACATTTTCTTTTATAGAGAACGCTACAAAAATGTCAAAAACATTCAAGCTCACCTGAGCAAATACGTATGCCGATTCTGAGTGTTGATGTTGATATTTTCAGACATATATTTTTTTAGATATTTGTTGACAGTATGGTCGGTATGGAATTTGCAAGTGCTGGTATCTTTGTTGCTACTCGCTATTGGAAAGTACTGTTTCATGAACATAGTTGCTTAACGATATTTTCGAGTTTCTTACTAAACATGAATACACGTGAAATGTAAACTATCTGCATCATATTCCGTTTATCTTCATAAAGCACCTGTCATCTTCACCTGTCGTCAATTTTTTTTATTACAATTCAGAAACTAGTCAAAATCCTTGACTCCAATCACGATCAGTTCATCACTAATGTCAGTTGATACAGTGCAGAACTCTCTAGGAAGTGATAAATCTCTGCCTTTCACCTCTCACGTGTTACCTACATAAGTTGTTGTTATGAGCGAAAAGAGCAGTTATATATCGTAAAATACGTCATCAGCTTGTTTGTTTATTCGAACATGAATTCTAAGCTCCAATACGAATTATAAACTACGAACACGCCACAAATCACCATTAAAAATATCTTATAGATTGGAACTTGCAATATTTGTTGAATTCTTGTTCCAAGTGGACAAACAATTGTACAAGTTTTTCATCACAAAATTGCACAGATGAACAGGTGAAATGGAGAACAGTCTTGAAAGTATGTACATATAGGTATGTCAGAACTTTTGTGTGACTTATTTTATTTGTACGTAGATATCTCGTTGCCTACTTCACCATGAAGCACAAGCTTTTCCTGAAGGGCAGATAGCGTGATCACGGAAAGTTTTCATTATTTTGACAACAAACGTGCAATACAAGTACAATGTGCTGTTATCAGCAAATTAATTGTATCGTTACGGAAGAATCAATAGTAACTTGGGTATAACAATTTGAGGGGGTTATATGAGGATTTTGCAGATTGTCACTTTCCTAATCTGTGAAACCTATACCCACTTCACAAATCGAAGAACTGCGTGTGGAGAAGGAACGTCAAATGAACAAAGGTAGACTGCTTTTCTACATCGTGTAGAACCTCTTACGTACTTCCTTGTTGGTGGTACAACCTTTGGCGGTGGGCATACATGGTATTCGCTTGGAATCTGAAATCGCACTGGAATGTAAAGTCACTGGATGACTAGTCTTTTACATACACCATGCTAGCACCACTATGATATCCCCATCCTGTTCCATTACGATAAACTTTTCTGGTCATGTGAAGGCATACGGACGGATGGGATGGAGTACATTCAAACGCAACCGTTACGTACATGCATGTTCGCATGGAAACTTGGGCTTTGCAAAAGCGGCAAGCCAACAGGGCCAGACAAAAAAAAACCTGTATTTAATGAAAGTAAAAACGGTTAAACTATTATTAGGTAACGAGGGAAACGATATTACTTTTTCCACCTGGCCAGCGTGTGCGTGCATAAATAATAATATTTGAGGTGAGCATTGCATGCAGATGAATCATAGTCCCTTCCCCTACTAACGGTCGTAAAACAATGATGTCTTACACTTGTCCACATATTGTATAAATAATATGAGTTTCCTCTACACATCCGTTTTGTGTGATACTAAAACAGAGAAACGAAAGGCCGGAGAATGATGATTGTTCCAATAAAACAACTTCTTTTTTCCCAGAGCGAAAGCAAATAGCAGCTCATTAAATGATGGTGAAAAAGAGAGAGGTTGCTAAAATAGCAACATGAAAGGTTAGAATGGCTGTGTACACAAAAACTAAATTGAAATATTAAGACAAGACAAATTTATGTGCTACTGGAGCTACCTAGAACGCAACTTGATGGCTTTGATGATAGTAACATTGATAATGACGATGATGAGTGGTGTTTTCTCTCCCTCTTGAAGTCATTTCTCCATAGAAAGCAGAACATAAAAAATATATTCATATTACTATTATCGTCACGACTCACGACTAGAGGATGATGCACAAAAGGAACATCAAGAAAAGAGAAAGAGCTCAAATGAAGATGTTAATGTAATGAGTATACGTAAGTAGAATTGCTTAAATAGAAACGTCATACATGTGGAGAACTGGAGAACTAATCCAATATTTGTTTGCTCTATGAATGTACATTTGTCCTTGTCTCTTTTGTAAGTTTTTTGAGACAAGTTAATCCGAGACATTTAAAAATATCCAGAGAACAACAGAAGAGAGGACAGAAGCTTAATGACGTTTTGTGAGACTTTGTGTGTGGAACTTGCTGACAAATGTCTTGCAAGCCCCCTAACGATTGAGAAATGTAATTTTAGCTTACTAAATTATTGATGAGATTTGCACACACTTGCGCATACCACCGACCGTTGTTAATGTAAACCATTAGCATTTTTATGCAGCCTTTCATGCAAGGGGCTGGCTTAATATTTTATAAGTATTGCTAACGTCTACCTATATGTAAATTAATTGTTGGCACATATTTAAAATAAGACATGCTGCTGTGAATCTTGTATCAACAGTATACTTGCATTATTAAGTTAGTACACAGCTGAAAGCAAAGTCATGACTTACAATCTAATTAATTACAATACATATTCGTGACAAATTGTTGGGGTGAGCAATCTTCTTTAGAGCAAATTGTATATTACCTGTTCCGGGTCAAAGCAGGAAGAAAAACTCGGTCAACCGTCAACCAGTCATGGAGATTGGGACTTTTATGAGACTCTTTCACTGACGACAACATACTTTAATAATTTTGCTTAAAAAATTATGCTATGATACACAGGTGAAAGTTGCGTAGGTATGCTATTATCTAGCACCACAATGATGTGATAACTAGAAATGACATAATGTATAAACAATGAAATGTAAGCTGAAAGCTGATATGATGCATACAAACCTGTACTAACAACCTTGTAACTTTTGTTGCGTGTCAAACGATGTTACTAATACGATGTAAGTTAATACTAAACCTCCTGTTGTTGTAACGACGACAGAATCATGACTTATACAAAAAACCATTGACTCATGCTTTCAGTTGCTCATTTCCCAAACTTTTCCCTTCAGATGTTAGAATTTCGAGCACTTAATTGGATAAGACAATATTATGTCAATGATTATGATGATTATCTAGCACTTTCTCGTTCCCATCACCTCATACTCAAGATGCGATCTGGAAAACCACATAATGTAAACAGAGAAAGGAAAATCCTTAAATGAATTAAACCGCCAGAGGATCGCCGAAAATCAAAAAAGATAATTTGATCCTTGTTCTAATGACCGGACATGTGGTGGAGTTACCAATTTATTTACAAGTGTAGCGAAATTCACTTTATTCTAACAGAAATACTTGGGTACTTGGTTTCATCATGAATCATGCCTCATGACATATGAACCAAAATATATCCTGTCCAGTTAGAATAAATGGACAAATGCTAGAAAATGTTAGACGATGGCAGATAGTATGAAAGAGGATAGTTGTTTTGAGATCAATGAGCAGAAAGCAAATTCTGTTTGAAAAATTGTTTGACAAGCAAAGGCTACCAAAAAGTCAGACCAAAACCAGACAAAAAACCTTTGCTTCGCGTTGCATCGTGTATCGAATGTTTACATATGGATGGTCTTTTTCAATTTCATCAACAATTTTTAAAAGAGCAAAGCAAACATATACGTAGATGTACCGATGTGCCATGAGGAGTCATTATATCACAAAGACAGCAGACGATTCAATGTTGACTTGAGTACCGAATTGGCAAAAACGAAAAGAGATATAAATATAGCACAGTATGAATCCTACCTAGGTACATATATGTCTTATAGGAACACATTATATACAATGTATATATACACATATTCTGATGTTTGCTTCTAATCCCCTTGGTGGTTTTCTATACGCTTACCCTTACCAAAGAAGTTGTGGAAAAATTCATTGGCGTAAACTCCGCGGCAAGTGATTTCTGATGTTCTCTGTGGATTTGACTTTCACTAGGAAAATGAAAGTTTAATGCTTGTCAAGCAAACATGTAGACTAGATAAACTTTTCAAAATGGAGGTTTAAATAGGTGAGGTAAGATGTCCTGTAATATTGCGTATCTAGAAATGAAATATACGAGCAGCACAATGATTCCGATGAAACACAGTAGACAATCAGTGTACATGTTCACCTGACATGAGTGTACTTGAGAAAGCCAGACTTTTGGAAAATAATCCATAATATGCATTAACGTTTACTCTTCACAAAAAAGGCTAACGTTGTAGTAACTGTCAAATATGGTTGGGAACTGGAAGCAAGCTGAAGGGCTCAAACTTGTGTGTAAAATCATATTTTTTACTTCATATTTTTTAGAAAGGCATTTCCATGTGCGCAAAACATTAATACATTTTAATCTTCTCGCCTGTTCTCATGAAAAATGGCTGAATTCTATTCTAATTCTGATGCATGAATTACTTTTATAATAGACATAAATGATATTTCTCATTTCTTGTCATAGCAAACATACTAACATCAGAATTCAGAACAACAGACCTCCCATTATTTTCCAGCTCCCGTGACATGACATACAAGATACTAGTGTAAAGTAGACTATATCTCACAAGTTGTGAGTCACAAAACCACGGTGTGGCAGCAATCAATACATATTATTATGCTGCTTTAAAAATGCATGTATTTGCACATGATTTTTATATCCTAACAATTTTAAATATGAAACGAAACCTTCGGGTTTGGAGTATAGGTAAACAGTTTTTGATTTTGTTGGATTTTCTTTTTATTTACTTCAAATACGATAGATATGTGATGATTTGGTATATAAACCAACGAATGAAAATAACCAATGGGTTTTCATATGCCCTGGAGAATTTTAACAAGACGAACGATATGGGGATTCCTACTGGGAAATTCACAGATATGTCTTTGCTGCTTCGCTGCATTTTCACTACGCTACGGCAGGAGCAAGTGGACTCTAAAGGAAAGAGGAAGCAAACAAAAGAGAAATTACTTTTTACTGGTGGTGACATGACTGATATAGCGTTCTACAGGATTGTGAATTTATGGTCCCAAGTGAAACAATTGTTGTTTATTTTTTATAGAGTATCAAAAATGTGTTGACTGGGTGGTCAAAATAAACAAAGAGAAGCACGCATTTTATGTAATCTGGCATACGTCTCCATCCTCATGGACTTTTGACTCTAATCTACAATATTACATAATTTAAAATTGTCATACGCCACCGTACGCCTCTCTCACAATCTACAAACTACATAAATATACAATTATTTGCCTCTATCATAAGCAAATATAGCGAACATTAATAATTCATGGGGGGTACAAAACCATCACCGTTTTTGACGTAAAGCTTGTTCTTGATGTGGGAAATTTAGGTAAGTAAATTCATATCTGCTACCGTTTATTCGACAAACCAAACACAATGCAATTTTTGCGTCAGGATGAATTGATACGCAGAGCTAAATTGTTACAGTGGCTGTAAGTACATACTTGACATCCACGACCTACATATCATGGAAATATTAACCTAAATCCACACGTGGATACCAATATTTCCATCAAACCTGTAACGTAACTAACAATTCTCTAATTTATTGTTGAAATCGCGATTGATATCAGACGACTTTTACAAGAGCCTACAAGAGCTTAAGGACCTTCACTTGTCTAGATATGGCTTACCAAAATAAAAGTACGTACTAAATTGATTGCCTATATTCATCGATCACTTCCTTTCTTGTCCTGACCATCTACTTTTCGGAGGGACGAAATTCACAGGATTTGTGATTCCTTCTTATTTACTGCCATTAGTTAGCCATTTAATAACTGCTACGTAAACGTAATGGGTGGGATCGAATAATATTTGGGAATGACCGAATATCTTGATAATGGTGATGATACCTCACTTTCTAAACCGCAAGTGGATATGTTTATTGGTTGAGTGTATGAATGCCATGAAATAAATAAATAAAATACTCGCGAGTCGTGTTTTAAATGTTTTCATATTGATATTGACTTTTATTTATAAAAAACATAGACGTGATTCGTTCACAGGATAAACTTTTTTGACATTCGATGTCATTTTTTATTAAAGAATTTTTTCTGTAATTACATATTATTACGCCCTGTCGAGTTACTCATTTGAAGAAGACAATCTCGTTGATTTGCAAATATATACATACACATATATTTTTACATTACTGACTAATGATGTATCAGTTCAATCACATTATAATAGCTTTACGATTTTATAAATATAAAAAAGTGCACATTTTAACGATATCAAAGGATGATATCAATTGATTGTAATTGTGCTGAAAGGTAATAAGTTAATTTAAATACACTTTAAATAATTTTAGCTACTTCCTTGACGATAACAGTCTTTTAAAGTTGAGATAATATTTTGTTTTTTAAATGTAACCATACTAACAATAAAACACATGACACTAATACAACAAAACTTTTACAGATCAGAATAACTCAACCTTAAAATGCTATTATGCGCATCATATATAGCTTCACAAGAATTAACAGTGAGTACATATATTTCAACATTCAATTTCATCCTAAACAATCAATATAACTCATTTCAAAGTACAAAATAATAAAAGTAAAGCAAGTTGAACCTTAAATGGTGTAAAATATAATATTACAATAATTATTAACGTATTTCAATATTCTATAAATATTTAATTCTAATTATTTTGATAATAAATTTATACATTAACGATGACCACCGACAATCAGTTTTTTGTTGCTATTACTCGGCAGTGATTTGTAGTTCCTGGACAAATAATTAACGACAGATCATACAGTGAATTAGCATTTTTTTACGAACAGGAACAATGAAACGACTTGACCATGTTATATAAATGATTCTCATTGCATTTTTGTATAACCCTGACTTATTGAATGAGCAAATGCATTAGGTACCCATCGTAACATGTTTCCAATTATACCTGAATAAATTAGTAATCTTACATAAACGAAATATCATTCAAGAAAGGAAATGACGACACTTGGAAAACAGGCCTGGAAGAGATTTCTCCTTTTTGCTGAGATATGCTACATTATTTTGAAGTTACCAAATTGATAATTATCAAAAAACAAAACATGACTTGGAAGAAAAATGCGATTTATGCGATTTTAGCGCTGTCCTCCGAGTTACGAAACGAAAAACTTTAAATGCGACATGAGAACACAATAAAACGGAAATAAAACTTTTAACTAAATGCGATAAAAACTAAACGAAGGGAACGTGCGCTAATTGACCCGCTTATAAAATCAATTCTCGAACGTAGAATAAATACGAAATGTTAAACAACTTAAGTTTCATACAAATGCTGAAAGATCATCCAGGTACAATAATACAATTTGACTTTCACTGACGGCTCACAATAATAGCCCCTAAGAAAATTTCCGTGTGATCAATAGTAAAGAACCTTCGTAGGATTCACAATTTTTAATATATCACTGAGATCATCGATCATTCCTATTAACATATCGTAAGTTTCTGGCCAATTTAATTTTACAGACAAATTAATTCTGAAGCTCGCTATCTTTCACTGGAATTATTAACGTGCTAACGTGCCACCAAATATACAAAATAATATAAACAGATTTAAAGTGTAAATAATACACAATATTTACATGAATGATTGATGGAATCAGTCAAGCTATAAGACGTTGACCGGGTTGTGTGACAAAATGCATAAGATTTTCGAAACTACTAATCTGAATATTACTATATATTTACTTGGTAAAATAGTCTAATAGACACCAAACAATGAATTACTGATTGCTCTCCAATACTTAAGTTGCAACTATAACTAAATCACCCGTTAAGCCTAACAATACTTTGTTTTTAAATGAGGCGAAGGTATAATAAAAAGGAGAGTACCAATTCTGTACAGAAGATACCTCATAATGTCATAATGTAGTTAAGAACTTATTACAAACTAATTTACCATTTAACGCGTTAATCCTCATATTCCATTTGTTGATCAGGAACTTGAGCTTCTTCACCTGGTGTAGATGGGGACCCTACGTCATCGTAGAACCCAGTTTCGTCAAGCTCTGAGAAACCTCCAGAAACTGATCGAGACGGAACGGACTGATCCTGATCGTTGGTCCCGGTCCCACTATCTAATGAGATATTCGATTCGAAGGACTCGTCTAATTCCGAGATATTTAGGGTATAATATGAGTCGTCAATTCTTCGTGGTGAAGTTGGGGCTGAGTTGGCAAGCCGAGACTGGGGTGCTACGTCAGGAGTTGAGGTAGAGAAATTTGGCCGGGAGAATATTGCTGCTTGGAAAAAAAACTGGACGTTCGCCATGACGGGGTCATTTTGTAGGGGACTCTGTAAATTTCCCGAGTGTGATGGTCCTTCAGTAGGTGCTTGGCTGTAATAATTTAAGAAACATTTTGAAAGTTTAAAAAAGATGTAGGTTCGGTTGAAAACGAATTAAAGAAGCAATTTCAATTAAGATTAAGGGAACATACGGTAACGGTAATATCGCGCGATTTTGCCCTCCTCTTAAGGTGGATACAGGACCAGTAGATTGCATGTTCCCGGTAAAGTTTGGAGGGGGTCTACGGTCATCTGGCGTGAGCGTGTTATTGTCATTACGACCGTTCCTGACATGATTGGTCGTAGTAGTGACGTTGCCAGTTGCAGCATTTTGTGGGACCGTTGGGGTGGATGCCGCAGTTCCATCAACTGTATCCGGGACATCCCCTGAGTCATCTGTCATTATCCAGTCACTCCTAAAATTCGAATTTTCATTTAAAAACTCTGCCATTGTCAGAATCAACATATATAATTTCCAATACGTATGTATTTATGTGCTTGGCTTACGCTCCATTGCCTGCATCGAACGGCAGAGCCCTGGATTGATAGTCCTTGACTTTCGGCCGGAAAATAGCGGAACTCCCATGAGAATGGTGGAAGGCATTCTGGGGGAAAGTATTAATGCAGGGCGGCTGCGTATTATACTCTTCTGGTGGAGGCGCAGTTGGTGGATCGTAGGGACCATTATAGGATGTTAAACCTGCTTCTTCCTCGGTTCGATAGGGATTAGTCTCTGTTTTCAGAATAAAAAGCAGGGTGATGATTCTATACATTATGCAATCAAATCATCGTATTTAAATGATATGATCTTGATGAAGTATCACTTACTCTTTGCGTAATAACACTTCCATGCTATTGCTAGTACGATACAGAATCCTATTAAAACAAATACAGCAAGTGCCACCACCACCAAGTATGTAGAATTTGCCTCCTTAAAGTCTCCATTTATGTCATTTTCAATATGTCGTTCAATGTCTGAAACTGGCACAAACAAAACATAAAAATAAAATAACGAAAAGAATAATGCCAAAAACTCATAATATAAAAAACCTACGGGTGGCAGGGATCTGTACTGGGGTTGTCGTTGGCAGACATACTCCACCCGTATCCTCGTATCTATAGACAAATTACATAGAACAATCATTGAATCGATATTGTTTATTTATTTTACATAAAATATATAAATTAGTTATCTAACGAACGTGTTTTATAGGTTTTAACAAGTTTATATAGATACTCTGAAGCTTCTGCAGTAGCAGTAAGGTTCAGTTTGATACAGTCTCTTACAAGTATGACTCATCTTTTGTATGTTGTACCTACATATTCTGCGCTAGACAAACCGGTGCAAACGTTACATAAAACAACACGTATGTGTCTTAAAATCGTTCTTTTTTTTATGAATGAGTAACCTTTAATGACTCGCATTTTTTTACAAACCCAAGTCTCTATAAAATGCTCTGACCACCGTGTTACAATTTTAGTCTAGCCAAAGTCTTCCTCTGTGCGCGTTTCTCAAACCTGCCTGAACTCCTAACAGAGTTTACGTTTGTGTACAAAATACTTACTTAGTCAACAAGTAAATATGTGCCATGCTTCTAGATTTCTTCTTTGCTTCTAAATTTGAGCAGTGAAAATGGTTTTCAAAGTGCGATTGCTTGTGACTAGTATTTTTTGTCTGCGTGGTTTGTGTCAGTGCTATTAGCTGGATAGAGTAGGAGTGCACTTGAATAAACCAGTGCCAGAGCCAAATTAAGTAGTGTCTTATTGAGTGATAACTTTCTTCAGTGATTATTACTTACCCAGTAATGCATTCACCACATTCAGTGGGATGTTTGGCACACGATTGGCCATCGTATGACTTCTTGGGAAGCCGTTGGTGTCGCCCGCAATCTACGCATTGGCTGCATCGTTTGATTTGGCTTCTGCCTTCTTCACAAAATTGGTTCTCTGGACAGTCGTGTTTCGATTTGCATGGCTAAACATAAAGGACAAGATTGAGTTGTAGATATATGACAAAAATGGATTTCTCGTGACTATAAATTTGCATTGAAGACATCTCAGAGATTTAACTTACCATTCTCAGCGCCTGTGAAACCGGTGCTGGCTCAATACCAGCATTCTCGGGTACCCCTGCATGTGATGTCCATGATAATGACACCTAGAAGAACATATAAATTAATTACCCACACTATTAAAATGGATTTGTGTGATCATGTATGTATTTAGGAAAAAGTGAATATGAAAAAGGGTGCATTACATATTAATAATATCGTCAAGTAGGTAAATCACAACCCTACCGATGTTATACTAGAGAAAATGTGTAAGTTGAGATTGGAGTTTAGTGGCTACTATTAGTTGTAAATAGTTAAGTTTGCAGTGTTTAAACTTGCCAGTGACAATCTTCTTGCATTTACATTTAATACATTTTTAGCATGAGTTGCAATGTCACGCAATACACTTATACCAGAATCCAAATCTTGTCAACATAACCTGGAGTGACTCTTTGGTTTATGCATGATTATGATTACCTACGTGTTGTTTGTTTTTTAGACTTTCTAGTCTAAAAAATATTAGTGCATTTGATCACACAATACTTTTGCATATCTCTATACTCCTGCATCTAGACGTAAGAAAGTAAGGAGCAAAATGAATGATTTTTTCCTGCTTAATGCTATTAAAATTATGTGAGAATGACAAGGAAATAGCGTCGTCCCCATGAAATATATCCACATAATATACCTATGCACTTTTCATGAAAGTATCAACCTATCATTGCAGTGATAACTCTGTTAAAACATCATTGTATTGAAGTAATTGAATACGACGTACACTACAATTGTGTAGATCTATTCAGAGACAAAACGTTTCTTTTCATTCTAAGCGTGAACCTGGCAAGTGCATCACATCTTCAATCATTTTCATTGTTATGATCGGCGATCCAGGTTATTCAATGTAAGCAAATCTGCCTAACTTATCAGATACTCTGATCGTCTATACGGCGTACGGTACTATAGCTATGATTCTGCGACTGCATACTACTTGCACATTATTAAACTACGAATATGAATATATCCATAAACATCCATACATACACACAACATATTATTTGCTGAAAATAATTCAGCAAAAAAAAACTTGCACTCTCGCTATGCGCTGTTACGTACAAGTCAATACTAACGTTTGTCAGTTATCTCATCATCCACACGTATCAGCAACAGCAACACTTTTTTGTTCAGTTTCTCTTTAGAACATCTATATTGGTTTTCTGTGGCTATCCAAATGCGAAGAACTGTATACACATTGTGTGCGCTGTTTGTGTATGGGAATTTACGGATACATGATGACTACAAGCGCAAGCTTGAGAATTTTACAAAAGTTGAGAGTGGATAGGTGTGTGGTCAAGCCAACTGAGGTGCTATAGAGACGGACCAGCTAGACCGGGCATGGCGTGATATTATATTCTTCATGAAATTTGATGAAATTTAATGTAGCTCATCTTGAAAGTAGGTTAAAGCCTTTAAGGATTCTAGGTAAATCCCTTCTACCTGCGAGCAACAACGAGTTTGGTTTTACAATCTCTTTAACAATGCAAAAGCATCATCCTTTTTCTCTTCCTGAAAATCTTTCTCATTGAAAATGAAATTGTTTATGGTTAGGCATAACTACATCTCGCAAACAGGTAAACAAAGTGAGGGTGACTCATCCTCAGTATACAAGAATTCAATACGTCAGAGATCTATCTAGGTATACAGTTCTGGAGCGCTGTACTGTATCTGATCAGTTCAATAAATGATAAGACGACTGGCATGCGCTTTAAATTTGAATGATGCAATTTATGTACCAAATAAACCGTTTATGCTTATATTTAATTAACCATGTCATATCATTATTTTTTTATTATTTTTTAAAATTTGATTTTGCTTACCCCAATTAACACGCTGAGAATGAAACACCGGACAGCCATTTTTGGCTCCGTCAAGATCCAATACGTGACCAGCAGTAACAGCAACTCCTGTTTCCAGGTCAAAGGACAATCCTCAGCAAGCAGTGATGTGAATACTTTTTCGATGAAATCGTTTATCATGTGATAGGACTTCTATCACAATAACTGCAAATTAGGGAAGAAACTAAATTAAAACCTGGAAGAGAAGCGTATTATAGTAGTCATATAATGAATCTAGCAAAAACATAGAGAGAAGCAATTAAATAAATGTCATTGTTTAATAATTCAAATAATTGGTTGATGTTTGTGAATAAATCTACAGTGATGTGGACTGTGGAGATAACCTAAAATAAAATTCATACATACACATAGCACAGATAAAATACCTATGTACTTAGTCAACATTATCACGTCGATGAGGAGGCTAAAATGAGGAGTATGGGATGGGAATTATTAAAGTGTTTGTGGCTATGGGGTAATGTGAGGACAGCATGATGAGTAAATTGTCTATAACATTATATTAGCGCAGCAAACACAATATACCTATGGAAGTAGTAGGTGGAAGGAAGGAGCATATCTATGTACATTTGTTATTTATGTGTGTATCAATAATAAGCACTATCACTAACCACTAAAGCTTCTGGATGACAAATGTATTTTTATGAAGAACGAAGAAAGTTGATACAAATCGAGAAGAAATTCCGAGTTAGAAATATATTATGTGATTAGTATGAATGAAAACCCTAGATGGACAGGAGTATTTCGTACTCCAGATAAATTAGCGCATTGCCATTTCTGGTATCACTTAGCGAGAATTGTTTATATACGGTAGATTATGTTCCTATATTATGTTCTCCTCGCAGGTTTATCAATTTGTTATTTTTGCGGTTGGTTCTTTACTCTAAACGTTTGGACAATATTTGACAATAACTTATGCATTCGAACTCATTGACGTACGTAACGTCAACGCAAGGCTATTGAGTTTTGAGTTGTTAGTTTACAGATACATAATCATTCTACAGCTTGTAGACATTTAAAATATTGTACCGACTAAAATACGTTTGTATAATATATGCAATGTTTTTTTAATAGTTTTTGTTGTGTATTAATTCATAATTGCACTTATACAGAATTCTATACTAAGTTTGCGTCTCCCCAGTATATATTTTTAATCACTGACTTGACTAGAACAACAAATTCAATTAAAATAAATGCGCACTGTCCTTACAAAAGGATTGAGTGTAGATGTTAGGGTTATTAACGCCTGCATCCAAATCTGTGAACGCACATACAGTCATAAAAGTTGTACCGCTGTGCACTAGTTGATGGCTTTGCCTCAATTTAGGTTTGTGGCTTTCGTGAATAGCGAAGGAAAGCATGTGACTTTTTATAGGTGACTCATGCTCACTCATGCGTACGACAATAATCAGAAAAACAGTTTATGTTACTGGGCTGTTCATCTTCATTATTTTATTACGAAGCTGAAGCGAAGCTTTTGCGTAGTTATGCTTTTAGTTTGTTTGTCTGTCCGTCTGTCCGTCTGTCTGTCTGTTCGTGCTCTAACTTTGACACCCGTTGACCGATTTTCTTGAAACTTGGTATGGAGGTTCCTCAGGGGACAGGGAAGTACGGTATTGACTTTGAGGTCAATCGGTCCACAGGGGGCGGGGTGGGGGTCACCGAAAGGTCACATGCATTTTAAATGGCAAAAATTGTTATCATTGATTCTGATAGAGAATCGAAAGGTGATCATTTTCTCTTGCAAGACTAGGGGTCAAATCGGGTCAAGACGGGGTCACATGCATTTTAAATGGCAAAAATGTTTATAATTGATTCTGATAGAGAATCAAAAGGTGGTCATTTTCCCTTGAGTGCTTACATGTCAAATCGGGTTACTTTGACCTGTGGAGGTCAAAAGGGGTCACATGCTTTTTAAGTGGCAAACTTTTTTATGATTGATTCTGATACAAAATCAATAGGTGATTCGCCAGAGTAAGCAGACAGAGTAAGTAGCAAGAGTAAGTAGTACGATTGACGATGCAGTTTACTACTTACGTTACTGCCAGCCTGTGTATTTTCAAGCTATGTTTTACTATAATTCACAATGTTTTAATAGTCCTTCAGCTTCGTATTTTCCATCGTGGTTTAACACGACTAGTTTGATAATGTTTGCGCAAGCAAAAAGTGTTCATATACGTCATAAATGCATTATGACGGTTTATAGCGAGACTATTGTATACATACATATACATATGTATATATACAAATACAAGTATGTATTATGTATGTATTCTTATATTCCTCAATTTACATACCCATCCTGAAACTGTATTAAAAATATCGTCTTTCTCAGTGATGACACTGCCGTTAGGTAATATTTATACTTGATTCGTTTGATATAGTAAAATTAAAAGTACACTGAAATCAGTTTCACTAAACATAATTGATTGATCATTACTTAAGAGTTTACTTAAAAGTTACCTACATGATGTCTGTTTGGTAATTTCACTCAGATTGTAGTAGTGTTAACGTGCTGCTGATGTGATAATATTTCACATTTCATTACTCACAGAAAATTCTTCAGGTTTCTTTTTACCGAATTGCTATTATTATCGTACGCTGAATTTATTTAATACTCGTTACATTATCTGTTTTGATGTTATTTATCATAAAACACGACAGAATAAAATTCCTTGCTTTTGAGGATGATGCAATGCAATGCGCCCAGCTTTGTATAGGAATATGGCTATGTTCTTAGCATGGAAATGGACAGACGCAGGAGATTCATCACTTTTTCTTATGAAGAGCTTCCATGCATACTATATACATTGTTGATGTACATTGATGATGGCTCTAAAAGTACCTGTGTAAAATGTAATTGGCAGATGCACTATTTTACATTTCAGTGGAATGAGTAAAGAAAGCTGGTAATTGATGGACATGAGACACATGGTGCCTAGTTCTAGCTTGCGCTTGTGTAGTCAATCCAGCGAGTTTAAAAAAGGAAAACGACTGTGCTACTGCTTGGTGACGTTGATAGTAGTGATGTACACACGATCTTTATAATTTGATCTGTAACTACCTTCAGCTACACTGTTATAATGGATACGTGGATCCAATCATATTCACTTGGCCAGGGCGGAGCAACATAAAGCTAAGGGGTTTAACGCTCATGTTCGAGGGAACATGGGAGGATTAGGTTGGAGATGATATGCCGCGCTGCGAAAGAAAGATGAGCTCATAGCTCGAGCTACCGTCGACAGCCATTTTGTCGATGGCCAGCTCCTGCCAAGTGAAGCAGTTTGCAGTTGCGTCGAGGAAAATGGCGATACCATGAGCACCACTACATCACGGTCACTACTCCTCACTCTTTACAACTGACTGAATGTACTTACAAAGTTAAAACTCACTGGAAGTACCTACTTACTCCCCTTGTTCTCTTCGAGCTGATGGTGGGTAACCGTGTACTATGGCAGGAAAGATTTTTCTGGAAATATTCATGGAATATCATACCACACCGATACCACGACGAATATACACATATTGTTACATATTATATGCTACCAAGTCAAATCATACCACCACCATTAACTCAAGGTTTACAAAAACATCATTTCCCTGATATCCATGTCGTGATATCCATTCTGTTTCTGTTCAAGTCCTATCATATCCAGCTTAGCAAATGTTAGTGAACTGTGGCATGGACTGGATTATATGTATGAATTATGCTAGTTGACGCGTGTAACCCTTCAATTCAATTTTCAACTGACGCTATTTTCATTAGTCATAGCGGTGATAAAAAAGTATTAAACACTTGAACTTGGACTACCTACCCAAGATATTTTTCAGCATACGCCTAAAATCTAAACATGCTTGCAAGTTGCATTACCGTTTTTTATGAAAGCATTATATTGGTTTCAGATCTTGCTTGCCACATGTTAAGAACAGGAAGAAATTATTTTATTACAGTGATGTAAATTTACTAATTTACTTTCCTACAGATTGAGCTTGCTTGGCAGGATTATCAATTGAATAAATAAATTCAATTCAAAGATGTAATAGTATTCAACGTAGCTAACGTAGCGAAGCATTGAGTAATGCGAGTACATGTGTATATCATTGCTGGAAAGTCTCCTACGAACTGCTAAAAGTAGGAAACTATGAACCTATTTCCTACGACTGCTAATAAAAAAAATTCGGTACATCGCTTCTTTCTACAAATCTGTCTATCTATGTTTCAATTAATGTGAGATGTTTTTTACTATTCAGACAAAAATGAATACAACCAATATACACATAACTATTAAACCATGTATTTAAAAGTGAGCGTATGGAGTACGTTGTCTATGCTTAGGTTCCTATCTAAAGAGGTGATGTTGATGACGAATATATTATTATAGCGTAATATCTGCATATTTATAAAAATCTCTAGTTCAAAATGACAATGTTGCTACGCTATTAAAACTAATGTACAAAATGTATATGTAGTCCGGTAAGAATCCGCAACAAAGAGGTGAAACATTAAATTAAAAAAGCTAAGCTGACGTGTGCTTTCCTCTTTGGCGCATAGGGACATTGCTATTGAGCAAATTGAGAATGCAGCTTCCTCTTCTTCTCCGTCACCACCACCACGTCCACAATCTTCACGCCACACCGCATCTCCCTTCACGATAACGTAGAACGTTTTAAAGACACCAACGCATGGTTACAAATAAACATCACGTACCAAAACGCTATCCTTTGTGTGGTTATTCTGATTGTGATAAGTGATATGGGTACAGCAACACGTTGTTTTTCCTACTATAAACCTAAGGTAGATGTGGTTTTTTGATCGAACAAGCAAGATTGCATCATAAAAAATAAGTGCACACTTTTATTTAAATCAGTCTAATAAACTTATTTCTCCTCATCACTTATTTTTTACTACAGATAAGATTTACTTATTTGTATATAAACTTTATATTAAAGTATCAATGTCTAACGATTTTTCAAATGAAAACTATAATTCAGGTAGCCTTATATTAATTAAACTGCAGTTCAATGAAATATGAAAAGAAAACTGAAACCATGAAATTTGGCCTATTTGCAATTTTATACATACGACATAATATAAATACATGAGGCTGAAATATCTCATTCTCAACTATCCCCATTCACATATTTGTTTCATTATGAGCTTATTTTTCACATATCGGATGTGAATTATCTATTTTTGCACCAACTTTTTTTTGTAGGAAGAAAGAGCTCAATACTTTACTTTTTGCACCTAGACTTCAATGGAAAATTTAAATGCGCAAGCTTCGATATTTTTGGAATGCATTTGACGGGCTTTATGAGTCAATAAAACCCATTAATTTAAACGCATCGTTTAAAATGCAGTTGTATCGTCTTATCTTTCTTGCTCGTGCTTCATAACATTATTTATGTGTTATAAATGAATAGAAGTCATGTCATACCAATATAACACAGATACAGATTCTTTAGTACTACATAAATATTTAGAGATATAAAAACGTCAATGTTTAGGATAATTTCCCATCTAAACACACAGTTCAATAACGAGTTTAACCCTAACCTTGCACAAGGCAAAAAGTGCATAAAAGTAATGACTCAATGACTCTGCTATATAGTGCATTAAAGTTGTATTGTACTATAGTAGAAAGTAAGAGTTACATTATATTATATAGCATACTATCCATACCACTAGGTATATATCATATTTCACAGGTCACCAGATAAAAATGCACTCAAAGCAGTCCGATTGCGTACAGAGAAGTAGGATATTTGATAGTAATATGTCAACATTGTATGTAATGTATGAAATATTACTTGACATTGCACTTTTGTGCACATGGAATGAACACTTGACTATTGAATACTTTTTGTTTATAATACGTAGGTATTACAGTGTCCATTTTCAAAACATCGAATCAAATGGAAAACTTAAAATGAATAAGAAATACTGGTCCTCATCCTCTCAGAAAATATAAATAACCTAAAAGATTTTTGATTTGCTGATACACACAGTGCGTTTAAGTTTGTAACGAGTATGTACATAACGTAAGGAGCGCGTTCACAACATTTATCACTATCACTAATTCCTTTAAAATAGCTTATCTACTTATGCATGGTAAGCTCACAAAACAGAACAGCAATGCCAGTATTGCCCATTCAATGACTTGTTCTCCAATTATATGATTTAATTGTAACCCTTTTAACTTTGACCTAGTTCATGCATAGCTTTATTAATATGTAATGATTGTCATACCTTTAATTTAATAAACCGGATATTTCACGATGGCAGAACTTTTGAATGACTAGAAAGCATTCACAGGATCAACTATACACTAAACATAATGAGCAAGCGCTAACTCAATTTCCGTGGCCAATGCCACCGGTCCATGGTGGCTAGATAAATTATATTTGATCTCACAGAAATAATAACTCGTAAACGAACAAACTGTTTATGGTTTTTCATGAGCCGAAAAAAGTGTATATTTAAGAGCGTCACATTCCGTTTAAAGAAACAACAACGGACTGTATATGAAGAAGAGAAAAAGTAAACTTTATTCTAGGAGCAGCAATAACTGCAGCAGCAGCACCGACAACAATGCGTAGATCACACACACACACAGAGTAACAGATCAACCACTACTGATAACCTAACAAATACCCAACTGCCCTTGCCATTGCGCACACTGTGATGATGATGTTGCTCCTTTGGCTTCGTTAGCACGACTGACGGAAGGCTTATATAAAACATATCATATTTGTTGTGTGTGAATCGCCTCACTGTAACTGTGTTAAAGAAAAAGGGTTTTTGCCTTCTTCCGCACAGCACATATCCTCAAAAATTTTGGTACGTCTCTTTTATTAAATGGTTAATATGATATTATGTATATCACATAATATTAGCCATCTGGTTAGACCAGTATGAGCTTGTTTGACCATTTCCCATGTAATTTAATTATAAACTCCACACTAGCTAGAGACATTATGTGTATTTATGTATCCACATTTTAGTTTACCTCCATCCTTTTTACCGTTTGAAATAAATAGAATGCAGTAAAGATTGCTTACTGTTGCCTTCTGGAATCGTGGAAAATTTTACCCCCGTTGGTCGCACTATGTGTTGTTTTAAAATATAACATAGTCTAGGTATATTACATGTATTCCACAAAATAATCACCTTCTATTTGCTATTAACATTTCAGCTATTTGCTTTTCAGCATTTCAATTCTTTTCTGGCTTGTACCAAACAAAAATAAAATCTGTGTCCTGACTAAAAAACTGATATACCAAGATCCTATCACGGGGCAAAAGCATGGACAAATTGATCACTAAAACGTTTGAATTTGAAGATACAAATTCTCTTTTGTTTTATTTGATTGTTGTCAGTGGTGTCAGTCCTTCATGTAGAATAAATTCACTTTTAATACAAGATAATATAAAATGGGTATCGACAGCTTTTTTATTCTGAGGTATTATAACCTATGACTTTAAATGAAATAAATGTATATACACTAATGATCAACCTCTCCAACGATTCGCTCCCTGTAAAAGCCCTCTGCTAATTGAATGCGTACTATATTTATAAGCCACATTCCTACATATGTATTTATACTACAAAAATATCTTAATGGCTGTATGTCGTCTGTAGCCCAGATTTTGATTTGAAACTATGAATTCGTAAGCATTTATCCAAATTATTTGTTAGTTATGGCTGTGCGTGTAAAAAAGTAAAAACAGCAAACAAAAAACGATGATGCATGCCTACCAAAAAACTCATTGTGCTCATGTACATAGTGTGGGGAACTTGGGCTATGCCGGCTTCGACTTGCACTCAACTCATCCCGTTGAAATGATTTTTTTCCTGCCTCACTCTACCTCGTTGCTGTTGCTTTGCTACGACTACATTACTAACTTACAACATATTATACTGATTTTACAGTCATTTTGATGATAATATGATAAAATAATAAATATAATATACTGAATAGATTGGCGTGCAATGTGAGTAATAACTACAAACAACAGTAGACATTATTTAAGGAGCTGAGCATAATTTGGAAAAATGCAATTCGGCAAATTATGTCATAGAATCAATGATTTTTCGAGAAGAGACTTATATGTAGCGATTTGTTTCAATTTAATACAGATTGTGTCGACTAAAATCAACATCAAGTTATGCACATACGTTTAGACGATCTATCGTCCCATTCCCATGAATGAACAAAACCTAACAACAATATTGCAGACCTGCCTATTATACCATCAATATTTGTACGAGTTCACGCCACGACGACAGTGAGAGCAACACTGGCAGAATTACCTACATTTATGATAAAAATGAATATATTGCGTTATATTACTCCCGTGTGTACAGAGACGGCTAATATAATAATGTATGTATGATGAATGAAAGCGCAGCATCTCTGCCTTGTGCTTGCTGGTATTTACTTTTATATACTGATGTAATTGGTAAATTGATAATGCTTTCTGTATGTATATTATTTTATTAATTTAAATACCCATACACATATCATATTTTACACAATAATGAAAGAAGGTTCTCTTGTTTGTGGCGAGCGACCTGCCACGAGTGCAGTGGAAGAATGATGATGATATTATGATCATAATACTGCCAGTATTAGGATTATTATGGTGTGATGAGGATGATATATATGCTTCTCGTTCTCACTTGAGTTGATGTTTATTTTCATCCTAACAGAAGTGATACATTGTTAGCGATAGCGATTGTTTTTTATTCCCCCAAAAAAGCAGGGATATTGCTTGTGCGGTGGTGGTCCGACATCCCAATGTAATAGGTGGAGTCTGGCTCATGAAAATCTCTGTGCACTTAACCCATCGAACTTTCTGTTCATTTCCAGAAACTTCTTGACGTCTCCAACAGGCAAATGAACATTTGGTGCTTGCGTTTACTACTGACAGTGTAACAATCATGAGAGCATTGCATCATCCGCAAAAAAACTCTTTATTTTGTCAACAACATAGGCACAAACTTTAGCTCTCCCTACGTATGCATCCGTATGGTTGGCATTCGTATTCTTGGCATTATGCATGTTCGTATAAAACTCTATTACTGTTGTGTTCTATGTAAAATATCTTGAGCTAGAAGTTCCGCACTCCGTACCCATTCATGCAGGAATAATACATACTTGCACACGCGGAAACTTTGTCTTGATTTTGCGATCTATGCAGAAAGTAGTCCATGGCCACTTTGAAAAGCTATTTGTACATTTTAAAACTGTCCATGTACATACCATTTTTTACCTCATGATATGAAATGAAGTTCATAAACCCATTTATACATCTAGGTAAATGTATATTTATCTTCTTGTCAGAAACAAGCCACAATACTTGGAACGGCATAAGAAAATCTAATTCATTTTTACTCGGTGAAGTTTTACTTTCATCTGACTAGTCACACCGGTATATGCGTACCAATCGCACAAGTTGTCAGTGTCACGGCTTGTGTAAGAGTAGTAGAGCGAACCTGTAGTCATAATCTGACTGACCTAATGGTAAGCTGCATTGCTGCATACTTGCTGCAAACACTTTGTACAGCTGCAGCTGAAAGCAAGTGAACAATTCACATCACACAATATTATGTATGGTGCGTAATTCATAAGAAGATCATACAATAAAATGCCTTGTTCATGCGAGCATGCGACTAAACCGACATAGCACCATAACAACGTTGTACGTAATGGACTATAATTTATCCACGTAATAATATACCGCTCTGAGATGTTTGCTGGCAGTGTTCGTTGGGTTCAATGGTCAGACAAGTTTTGCAGTATATACGTCATGACTTTTGGTCATCTTCATCATGGCAATGGCAATCATTATCGCACTACCCGATGGATATTGTATCTGACTTACATACACCTATGTACATATTTTCGCAGAGACCCATAGTTTGAAAAATATAGTAAAACAGCTTAATAGTTGTTCTTATATGTTATATTATTTATGTACCTATGTGTGTCCATGATTTAGTTAGTAACACTTATTTGCGTGGTCGCAATTAAAATGCATACATATCATATCATACTGAACCGAGTTATATATCTAACACGAGCAATTTAAATGCGTCCTAAGTTGCAAAATGCCAAAACCTGTGGGAAATTAAAGGATAGAGCGGGTATGGTTGGGTTAGGTAGTAAGCAGTATATTTTTGAGTTTTTCAGTCATCATGTTCATGCATACATACACGTCACATGATATCAAGTGGGTGCAATTTGACATCATTTTTGGTCCGAAATATTACAATATGCATAATATAAGACATTCATCAAGCAGAAATATCAAATCTTTGTCTACGCAAACAAATACATGATAGTTAGTTCAAGATAATTAATAATGTCCCTATATCGATAAATTTAGGACGTCCTAACCATGAGTAAAAAATCAGAAAAACATTTCTGTTCATCCAATTCAAAGTAATATTATCTAAAGTCTAACTTATTCTCGTACCATCATTGTTTCTTAAAGATAAGAGAAACAGTGTCGTGTTGTATTAGGTAGTGTAGTAGTTACAGTAGATTGGAGAATAGGAAGAGCGACGAAATAACAAAAAAGGAAAATCACAAATTATCATAAGAGCTCACCTTTTTAATTTAAAATATCCCACATCCCATCATCAAAATGAAACTAATTTTTTACAACAAAGCCAGTGACTCCCATTTAGGCAGCGACAGTCAATGTATTGCATTCAAATGTCTATTACACAAAAAGTAGTATACCGTCTCCTGTGTTGATGTCCGCAAGGTCCGATGAGTTTGGATATGGATGGATCTCGATTTTTCATTGATTTATTTTTTGTGTAAGATCAACAATTGAGTGTGCAATACAATGATTTCAAGCTATTATGATGATCATCATCACTGTATCATCAGAAGTAGTATCAGCAGAAGTGGTTGAGATTTAGATTTCTTTTTAAAAAGCGTCTCTTGCTTTTTTTGTCAAGTCAAGAGCAATGATTTTTTGTCTCAACAAGAAGAGCACAGCATCAGCAGAAAAAAAGTTCTTTGTTTTTTTGCGAATGGATATTACCTATCCATGTTATATTTTAAACCACCACAACACAGGACAGAGGAGAGAAAAAAGAGAAAAAAATATATATAATGGTGAGACGTAGGTATATTTTAAAAGTTACTGTGTCGAAAAATAATATTAATATAACAACAGATAACACACAACGGGCACGTTCCAATGATGGTTAATGTTTATGTTACAACATATTGATTACGAATGATGTAGAAAATAATAGTCAATCAGATTAACATAACTTACTATATACTTATATCTTGGACTATCCACCAAGATATGTGTGCAAAGGAAAAGGAGTTGACGAAGACGGCGAAGGAGTGGTCACAGACGGAACCTGACATGACATCCAGATAATCTTGGAACAAATACGGTTCACGTCTCATACTCCGAATCAATGTCTTCTTTGCGTAGGAGGGAAGTGGTAGAGAGACAGATTTTAATTTTGATTGTTTTTTTTTTTGCTTTCAGAAGGAAGAGAGCAAGATTGTGTTTTGACTTTTGAATTGAAAATGATTGTTTTGGAGGAAATGTTGGTTTTTAGAAAAAGTGTAGGAGAAATCAGAGAAGATCCTTAGCATTTCATGTTCATCATCATTCCTTTATAACATATTATATACATCTATCTCTCTCTTTTAGATCAGCAACATGAATTACTACTTGCGCACAGATTACAAGTATAATTCTCCTGTAAAGAAAATCGACAAGGGGAAATGGAAACTTAGCCTTAACCTAATAAAAGGTTTCATACATATTATAGGTAATATAAAAATAAGTAAGTCTGTTGGGCATGGATGAGCTCAGTAATAGTCTGTTATGATCTTACACGATAATTGGTACAGCAGAGGTACCTTTTCGTTGTGTACAATTATTCGGATGCTTTTCAGAATTGTACAAATCATCATCATTCACGACATCTATTCAAAGTTGTGCACGGATTGTCTACGCCTACAAAATCGACTGATCCAATATCATCATCTCATCTAATCTACTTCACTAAACCTAAACCCCTTTTACTTTTCAAAACTATCTTTCGCTTGTCATATTATTAGAAAATCAATAAACTAGTCTAACCAACTGGAATTCTGTTGAATAGATTTGTGGAAAATGCAGATGCATGCTTGACGGACGGACGACGGATAACCAGAAGAGTAGATTGCGAAAATAAACTGTACCAATCAACGTGCACTATCATAACAAAAAACCCCGAATATCCCATCCGTGTTAATCATAACTCAGAAAGAAAAGACCCATAGTTTCCTCATTCACTTTTCTATCGATTGAATGATTTTATCGTTTTAATTTTACACACTTATAGATTAATGAAAGACGCGCCATTTAAAATTATGCTACAAGCCTTGTAGTACAAGGTGTTTTCTGTAAGTTTTGTGATTGCATTTAAATACTGTCAATAGTAAGTGTGTTTCAAACGAACATAATGATTCCTTCTTATTGTAAGAAGTTCATTATTTTGTGTTGAAAATCTCACATTCTACAATAAATATTCCTACTGCATGAAACAACGTGCTATATTTCCCGTATTATTGCTTTGGATAAGTTAAAATGCTGACTATAGATAATAATGATGCTGTTCTTATGTATGATTAAACAAAATGAGTGGAGAGGAAACAGTGGTTTTAACATCGAATTATGAGTTGCCCAACAGACTTTAAAATATTTAGAAAACAAATTAAATCGCATTAAACGATCGTATAAGAGTCTGCCGTATTTACCATATATTCGCAACAAATAAAACGACAGAAACTATTCATACTAATTTGATTCAACATACCCACAATTAAGTGTTGAAAATATTTCGCATTCTTTTACCTATGTATTTTAAGCGTGTCGTTAGAATAACAAAACTAAAAAGTTTTTCCTACCTTTTAAACTGACGTTCTTCATCCAACTCTTGTCTTGACTATAATAGCCGAGGAAGTCGCTTCGGGTCTATCTGTTTCCACTGCTCCCGTTTTTAGTGACAGGTTTTACAGATACTTCGGTAGTTGGCCAACACGTCCGCTTTCCCACTCTCTGATTTCGACGCTATGTTTGTACTGCTCAAGGGCCAAGGCGGGTTGTTACTATGGAGTGATTATGATGATGGGAAACCTCCAACAACTAACAAAAACGAGAGAGAAAATAAAATGATTTTAAGGACTATTATATGCATTTGTATCTTTTCTGTCGACACCAATCAATACTGAGCCATAATCTAGTGACCCGTAATTAGAAATAAGGTACTAAGTAAGATTAATTATCTCGGTAATTCTATATGCAACGCATATTATGCGTGAAATTTTTGTTTATGTGTATGTACAATAAGCAGGAATAAATGATGACATGTAAACTTGTTTTTCTTACCATTTGTTATGTGCAGTTATTTTTTTGTTGGTTGAGTGAGGGAATTTGTTGTTAATAGTACATACTAATGCAGATTTAGTTAAAATGATACACTTCCAACTGATAACTTTTGCTTTTGTATTAATTTTGAACTTTTAATATTTTTTAGTGAGTGATGTCGTCATAAAGGTTAATATTTTGCATATATCACGGTGTAAAATGGATTAAAAAATTAAAACCACGAAACATTTATTGCTGTGATTGATAATAAAGTTTAGAGCATTGAGCATGCTTTCATTTTTGTTATTGCGTCAGCTTTTTTTCTCTTACAGCCTCACAGTGCTTTAGGGTCAAGCAAAGGAATTCTAATGAAGCCTTGAGAATCCCTTCCTTTCTCTTGAAAACGTTTTTCCTTAAATTTCCCTGGTTTAGCTTCTTGCAGATCAACACTACTGTTGCATGCAGAAGAACTCTTCTTCTGAAGAAGACAAAAGGTTTAGTGGATATCATAGTTAAAGGAGCTTGCATCGAAATACACGCATAGTATATTATACTCTTCTCATGCTCAATACAAATTACACGTACACCGAACATGCATACATGCACAGATTGATATTCTCTTAAGATTCTATTCTGTCTTCTGTAGCAATACCATACTATACTTATATCCTCTTCTTTCCGTTGTTGAAAAGTGCATCATGCATCCATATAATGTATCGGTTAAAGAAGAGAAACAAAGGAAAAAGTGGAACAGTTTACAAAGAGGAGCAGGAAAAACGTTTTGGGAGCCCTCATCCATCCTTGAGAAAAGAAGCCAGTCACCACCGCACCACCGGCCGGCCAACCAAACGCGTTTCTATACATCAAGTCACACAAGTTGTATGTGAAAAACTTCTCCATTCATTTATACAATACTTGCCTAAGTGTTTTGCATTCTGCTGCAATATGTAACTTGTGGTGAAGTATGAAAAAAAGAGTTGGAAGTTGAAATAATAATATTATGTAGTTGCATATGGGAAGAATGTAGAAATGAAGATACGATGACCATCCACACAGAGAAGTTGGAAAGATTCACCTTAATAATACAGCATGGTGTTTGCAGGATGGACAAACAAAACATTGATGGTACTTTACGGACAACGCAACGGACAGTGGTTGCTTGTGTAACCTAAAGAAGATTACATGTCAGCAATAGTCAGCATAGCATATCTGTCTGTTTATGCATTGGGTTTTATAACTGACTCATGAAACCAGACTTTCTGAGCGAGCCATGTGATATGAAAATGTATTAATTTCTCAGCTTAAACAGCTTTATGAAAATAGTTTTGGATTGCGACTGCGTCAAATGAAATTGAAACAAGAAAAATAACTGCCAACATGGGTGTAATCAATGACGACAACTTTATAAAATCTTCTCTTTTCTCTGGAACAAATACAAAAGTCCCTTGACGACTCCTGAAATCATAATCTTATTCCGTATAATCATTAAACTAGCCATTATTTCATGCGTTCTGTGTCGGATATTTGCATAGGTATATCTGTACTTTATAATCAGTTTTTAGAAGTATGCACCCATTACTCATGTAATATTTAGGTTTGTAGTCATCGGCTAGACTTATAGCAATCTTACTCAACATAACGATAACTGAATATATATGTATGTCTCCAAGTGTCCATATTTAGTTTATGTACAGTAACTTATAGTAGTATAAAATGTAGCAAGGATGAAACATATTCATTTTATATGCATGATCCAATTTTACGTTAAATCCAACATTGCTCTTTTGAAAATATATACGGTGAAGTAGACTCTGTCTGTTACAGACAAGCCAGAAAAGAGTAAGATTTTCTAAAGAAAGAAAAAGTGAAGACAAAGCGATAGAGAAAAAAATCCTGTCGAAACACGTTTCGTGTCAGAAAACTTCCTTCAAGAGATTCAAGACGCAACGTGGTTGTGGTCTTGTTCTTGCAACTCTGAACTCATAATCATACGAGAAGAGCTTAGCGTGCATGTAGCCTTACATACAATTAGCTCGTTTAAGGGACAAACCAGTTGTACTTTATCTTGATTCGGGTCTCTCTTTTCTTTTCCATGCTCATGGTCGAAAATTCTAAAGAACAAACTTGCATTTTTAATATGGAAACTGTTTACTGTTGTAGCTACTTTATACCAGCAGCACCTAAATTCAGGTACCTACCCAAAAACTACTTCCTTCCTAATTGATACATTTTACTCTCACACGTTTCGTCTGGACGGCATGTTGTACTCAATTTCTCAATGAATTCCACCCATTTTTAATACAATTCAGGTTCATACGGAATGGAATGTGACAACACACAACCACCACACTGTACGCATACAAATATAACTACCTATGCTTGTATGTATTTACTCATGCGGTTGAGGTGAAATATTTTTATGGTGACTTATGAACTGGGTTTTTTCTAAAGTTACGAAGAACACAGTTAGCTTTGTTCATTGTCTAATTTCAGCAAAGTTTGAAACTAGTTCAAAATGTGTACAAAAAACCTTCGTCGCGTTTAAGGAGTTGCATATGTATTTTATATATTTCATTGCATACCATACTACAACCTTCTCACTTGTGCTTTGTGAAAGGGACTAAATCACCTACCAATTAGTAGAAATATGGATTAAATTATAAATGAAAGTCCAAGCGCAAGTCTCAATTTCCCGTCATTGCTACAATCATAGGTTTAACAATCTACATGCGTAATAATGTAATAATATTATGATGATGATGATAATGTCAAGTTTGTCTTAAAAACTTACTCAAAATGATTGCACATCCATTGCTGTAAAAGTCAGCAGCAGTCACTATTCGTCTTCAAATAAAAACTCTGCACAAGTAATCACCGCTTAATAAAACATGTGAATAGACAATAGAATCTATTCAATAGATAATAGATACCTTTGTCAGGGTTTGTGTGTAGATAAAAATATCTTTTCACCTCATTTTTGAAGGCATTTTTGAAATATTAACTGAAGAAAACGTTTTCGGTGCCTCAAAATAACTCAACTTTTGAGGCAACTTTAATGGAAAAGGGATTTTTCTTTTTGTAGTTTAATGACCAGCTTACCAGAAAAGGCAAAATCTTAAATGTTGTTCATATACAATATAACCTACATACATAAATGGTAAAGGAACCTTCAGAGGAGACATGCATGCTTTTTTCTCAGATTTCGGTATTTGCGTCTCTAGACTAGGCCCTTGGTGATGAAAGACCGTGATGAGTTCCTTAAAAACTTAAAACCAGCAGGTTCCTTACTTACAGTATAAAAATATGTCAGGTTTGTGAACAAGAAAGGAAACAAAGAGGCCCTTAAACTTGGGTTCTCAAATTCGAACCTAAAGTTTAACCCGGGCTACTTAGGAAGGTCGACCGGTCGACGGAAAGCCGACGAAAAATGAGATATTTTTAGAAGTGTTGAATTTGAAAAAAATAGTTGACTACCTAAATACTTTGGCATGAGAATTTCACTGGCATGATGATATGATGATGACAATATTATTCCCATTTCTATATCTAATACAACGAATAAAAGAAAATACAGTTAATAAATGATTTAAATGATAATTATTATGATATTATGCCTTTGAGGTCATTATCCGCTTATCACATTAGTTAATTATCAATCATGGTGAATTAATAAAAAAACTGCCACTCGGGTAGTATAGCGGTTGGAAATATTCAAGAAAAAAATTAGATTTCATTCACTCATCAACCGTTTCTGATTTAAGGAAAAAAGTATTTTCAAAGTTCAACCCATAACCATGTTTACTGTCATGCCAGCTCGCTTTTTTACATTTAGTTAAATTTTGAACATTTTATTATACATACCTAGTAGGCTTATGTGCAATGTCTATGTCTATTTATCAGTTATCACTATCACAATGTAACCCTAATTTGTCAGGTTATTGGTAAGACTACCAACTACGGAAAATCTGTTATTCTGCATATACATATTATGTACAACAGGTATATATAGTTTTCTTAACTTTATTCGAACCAATAAACTTAAATACATATTGTGACAATTAATCATGGTCCACAATTCTCACTTCATTCAATCAAAGATGCATAAATGCGCAATGAATATACAGTCACCATCATGGTGTATGAATCATGAATGCAAATGGTTAACTTAAGAAAAACATCATTCAATTTTAAGAAATTTTAACTTGACATAGGTATGTCTCGTACCTGTTCCTGGAATGTAATGCACTGATTGTGAGATTTACCTCCACTCCAAATTATTCTAGTGCAATATTTTTTACCAGCCACTTTCAAGATGAGAACGCTGTTACGGGAATAAGAATTGGACTTGGACATAGCTAATAGTTTAGATTTTAGATAATAACTTAACAGATAAATTTATTTCAAACTCATGCCAACGTTGACCTGTTTATGCGTGCAATTTCATCACATATTTGAAAGTTGTGGAAGTGACAAAAATCCAATCCATCCGTAACGGACTTTTGGACAGCCTGGTGCGATACTCCAGCATGCTACTACGGTCTAAAATGCATAGGTAATTAGTTAATTACTACCTATACATGAAATAAATACATTGATATACATATTAATATGCTATGTCAAATTAATATAGACGAATCTAAGAAAACCATTTAGTAAGTTATTCCTGCGATAGGTAAATTGGAAGTGACTTCTTATGGAACATCATAAAATGGCATGGAATGCAATGTTTACCGCTATCACATTTCTTATAGAATAGAAACAAAAAAGACATGGAAAATGGAAAGTTTTCGGTCGGAATGTATATTGGGAATTGGGATACACGTCTTCTATCTTAACATTGCACCTATTAATTTTGCGCTTTTTAAGGTGGCGCCATTGAAGTTAGCCGATTTTATTTCTGACGTCTGATTAATTTTTCAAATAAAATCTATACGACGTACTTTCATAATAATCAACATCAACAATTAGTTATCGTGGAAACCTAAGCTAATTTCATTCAATTAAATTTTGAACTGCAATTACTCCATTCAACCGCAATCAACAAAATATTTAGCATAGTTCTCAAATGTTTTTTTAATATTTGAAACTTTTTCATGAGATGGTTTAATTAGTCGAGGAGAGGCCCTCTCCGAGAGGGAATGGTCATTTAAAAGCTTATATTTATGATTACCTTTTTCAATAATTTTTCATACTTCTTTATTAGTTATACAAAAAGTGATTTATTCTACATCCACTTGTAATAAAATTATCGCAAATCAACCATAATATATTATGTTTTTGCCACATCAATCGACAATATTTCGGATGCTCTTTCTTAATTTATGGTCGCCAATGTTACATTTAAGATGCTTTTGTGATCATGCCTCAATCAACGGATTTTATACAAACGCGAATCATGTAACATGATAAGCACTTTAATATCATAAAATGCTGCATTCACATTTCATATACCTAACTCTATGTACACTTACTGCTTGCCTACCGCTATGCTTCCAAGTTGCATTTTATGTATGTCAATAAAATTATGGAATGAGAAGAGAACAGAAAAGATATAGGCCACTTAGCTGGCTCGGCTCTGCTACTGGAATACCCATATCCCAAAACCATGATGGCAAGGTGCATACCTTGTTGTACTTTCGCTGACATGAAGCGAAACAAGTTCCCCTATAGATGCGGTGATACACCAAGCGGCGCCATGGCTTAGTTGGTTAAAGCGCCTGTCTAGTACACACACAAGTGTCTATTTAACAGGAGATCCCGAGTTCGAATCTCGGTGGTGCCTTTTTTGCATTTTTTTGCGGAGTCTGAAACATTTAAAATGATTCGTCCAAAATGTTACCTAGGTAGTTACCTATTGAAAAATATCCGTATTATTTTTTTAATGTGGTTTTTTAAGATGTCGCGTTACAATCGGGAGATAGGGAATAGAAATTTTTCCTATGGGGTAGGAAATCTATCGGTAAAAATTGGTTTCCCAAACTGATGACTGTGTTGGGTGGCAAAACAACTTGTGGTTTGTTCCGGACATTTTTGTAAAATAGTAAGAATATGTTGTCAATTATGCTACAAAATTCATTAGTTACAAATAATAGCTGTATTATTAATTAAAAGTTATCATTTCGAACAAAGTTGTGCATGGAAGAAAGATTATGTAACCAATTTGGCTAATAAGTTCAAGGTATCATTTAGAAATTTTACATTTTAAAACATTTTAATTTCTGAATTTATTGAATTCCCATTGACAGGAAACAATCTCAAATACCACCAATTTTTACATAACACTGATAATCTCTACAGACAACAGTTTACAGAAAATAAATAAATAATTGCAGATTCGAATTCATTAATAGTAGAGACAGTGGCACTAGACGGATACAGAACAAAGCAAAGATTTTAAACAACAAATTGGTATTTATATCTCAGATTTAACTGTCTGTTTCTATCTGTTTCTGTATTATATACATTCACATCTTAATTAATTGCCCATTTTGACTTCACCCAATAATTCCACATTTTATAGAGGTTAATGAAATAATGAGTCATTCATTAAAAATGAACAAACACGCTGCAAAAGTTTATAAAGTTTATAAATCGCCATAGTTCCCTGGCAGCCGTAAGTAAAATATTCTAACTGGAGTCCAGAGACGGTGAATGTGACTCACCGTTTCCACCACTATTAAGTTAACTATAAAGCGGTTTTGTTTTAAACCATTGTTGTCATTTCATTGTTCATTTCCCAAGTTTGTACTCTAGTTGCATTTTGCAACCCGTAAGCATTTGCTCTACTACTCTATGCTCAGCTGAGAATGTCCGCGAATCACACAAATCTCTTGTAGGTAAACTCACACACACACAAAAAGGCGATGGATGGAAAAGCACATTCTGCTGCTGATTTCTCTGTTGTTTTGATTGAATTGGGAAAATAGCATTTTTGGCACAGAATAAAATAATGTAGTTGAAAAGTAAAGAAATTCTAAACCTGACAATTAAATTCACTTTCAAATGGTTAATAGTAAATTGTGACTGTGCGTGTGATATAAGAGCAGTTAATTAAACCCCATCCCATTCTACATTCTTTATCAACCGAGCGGCAGGAAGAAAAATTAAAATGGCTTCAGACGACGAATTCATACCTGAAGACGTAAGTAAATTGTGGAAAGTACAGTAAAAGTTCATAATTTATATTTTTAAGACCAGTGGATAATATAACAACAATAAAGTATTAGCCAGTTAACTAGTAAAAATTATCCCGGTCTCGTCTGTAGTCAATAATAATGATGAACGAGGGAGGGTGGAGGAGGAGAGTGGCATTTCACGATAGTCAATAATAGTTAATTTTGTTGGTTCTTTGTCGACGCCAACTTAGGGCGTCAGAAAAAATTGGATTGTCTAGAATTAATTACTAATTTTGTGTTCCTTTTTTGTTTACCTTGCAGGAAATGGAGGAGACCATGAGTGAGCGATTATTAGGACTTACCGAAATGTTCCCAGATAGTGTCAGAAATGGCGCAGGGAAGACAATAGACTTTGCTTCGCGGAGTGTCAAAAGTACGTTTAATATTGATGCAAAACAAGATGTAGTTTTTTAAATTATCATATAGGAAATTATGTGCAATGTATGTGTAAGCAAATTATTAATGTGCTGTTTTTAATTTTTGTATTATAGAAGCATACAGTTGGAGTCGCACAGGAATATGGATATTCTTCTCATCTGCAATAATAGCCGTGGCGCCTGCACTCTTTGAAGCCGAACGTTTTCAAATGGAGGAAATGCAAAAAATGCAACAGCGACAGATGCTTTTGGGTCCCAATGCCGCCATGGGTCGTTAATTAGCGTAAGCTTAAGACTGCGCATTGTACAACAGTTAGTTATGAAATGCTAATGCATTTGAATACCGATTAATTTACCCATGTGTTGAAAAAAGAGTATATAAATATGAATACATGTTGTCGAATGTCAAACAAAATCAAGTCAGAGTCATTATATTCTCAGTACACAATATATTATCTTGATAACCTTTTTTCGTATTTCTTATTAATCGTTTGTCTTTATTTTGTTGACGCAAGCATGTTAAAATACATACATAAAGCTATATACAATGAACAAAGTTAACTTACTAGAAAAAAGAACCTGAATAAAGCACTATCTTAGTAGCTAGTCAATGTAGCCTATTTCGAATGTGTGAACTTACCTGTTTTTATTGTGCTCAAATATTCATGTAATATAATTTTTGTGTTAATGCGATGAACTATGGAACGGCTCTTCCCTGTTCCATTAAGGATTATTTTGTTACTCGAAATATATCAAGCTGCACCGAAGTTCCAGTGTTGTCACTTCCAGCAGTTGCCCTATGCAATTTCTTTCCCATGCCCCTTACACCTTACCGTTTAAGTATTCCAAGGATTTCCATATTATCCCACCTATAATGACAATAGACAATATGTACCCCATTTTTTATTTGTGATTTCATGTACTATTAATTTGTTCAGTTCTTTCCATGTTGTATGCCATATTATGTTGATTGTGTGACACAATTTGTGTCGATTGGGAGAGTAGGAATGATAGAGCATGTTCCTATTATTGGAACTAGACCTTCCTTGGCTGGAGATGAGGTGTGAGGTCCAAATATGCACGGGAAGGACCCGAAATATGTTAATGGTTTAGTTTTATGTATTCAACAATCTGCTAAGGCGGTGTCCAGGAAACGCTTCGAATGGATACATCCCAGAACCATAGACTAAATAAGAAAGCAATATCAGTTGCACTTTCACTGACTTTGCACTCAACCACCCATCAAAATGAGTTCTCTTACCCATCATAACATAACTACGGACACCGAAACCCGCATGTTCTTATCCTCCAATCCAATGTAGATGATTGAGGAAAAGATTTTTCATATTTCGTTTGTACACGATGACCTTACAAGTTTATTAAAAATCATCATTACACATTAACGCATCTGCCTACATTTTCCACACTTGCTTACTACTAATCATGATAATATGATATTGATATGATCATTGCAAGCATATACCTTTAAATAATATTATGCATGCTATAAACAATGTTCATTAATAGTGAGCAAGTGTGTTAGAAAAATGGTACAAGCTCAAAGCATTAAGGTTTTAGTTACAGTTAAGTATATTATCGACGCATGTATTTTTGCAGGCATACATTGGCATATAGCATGTTACGTTAAGTGTGCATGGCATGCAAAAATATGCACTACATTTCTTGAAAGGTAGCATATTTGCCTAAGTTCATTGCAAGCAAGTTTTGTACATTTTCTTAGCACAGATTATTTCGACATTTTCCACTACGAATTTTAACTAAAAAACACAAGATGCAGTGTATATAATGCAAATTGTGCAGGGCATGCGTATGTAATGCTGCTATAAGAATGTCAGAAGTAGATATACCGTAAAACAATATGTCAGCTGACAAACACCTGATTTTTCCTTCATAATATTTCTTCCTTTATCCTGCATTGAAGGGGAAACATTTATTAAAAAATACTCAATTTAATTAGTGCTAATGTTATCTACCGCACTTGTGTGAAATCCCGATTGTGTAACGTAAGTTTACGAGTCTGTCTCTTGTAGCTTATAGAAACGATAAATCAATTCAAGCTCAAGCCCCAAATAATATTTTACATTTAGTAGAAAATATAATCTTTGGATTTTCTAATCCATATTGTAAAGTAACACACAATCAATGTGTTTCACCTAGGACGCGAGAGACTTAATATATAACCGTAACATTTCAATGTTAATCTGTTTTAGTGCAGATTTGACTTTCGGAAGATGAATAAGTGGAATTTATTTGTGTGATTCCTTTGCGTACTCTTTAATTTTTCATTTTGTTTCAACTCACGTATTTAGACACACTACAGCAATACGTCACTCCTAAACTTGTGAGTAGAGATTTACGTACGTAAAACACAAAGAGTTGAAGCAATTGTTGTACAATAATCATAACAATTTGGTAGAGTAATGGCTTCGAACGCAGCATCTCGCAGTATTCCAAGAGCGCTACTTCATCATCACACTCGTCTTTCCTCATCTTGTACTACCGCTACCACCACAGGAGGATCTTGTTCTGTTGCGCAAGGGAAAATAATGGCTGCACTTGGGCAGTTACAATTTAAAGCGTCATCCAGCAAACCTACATCATCATCACAAAATGGGCTTACAACATATTTGGTAGGAAACGCGATTAAAACCCCTTTCAGTTTACTCTCGGCCGCAGCATTAACCGCATCTCGCAGAAGCCCCAACTTTCAGACAAAATTTATGATGGCTGCTGCGAGTCCAATTTTCCCGAAGAAAAGTTTCTCATCGGCTGCGCTCCTACCTAAAGTTGATGCTTTGGACGACTCCGTTGATCCGATTCAAAGGCAATTGTTGGAGGAGCAGTGCATTGTGCTTAACGACAAGGATCAAGTCATTGGGCACGACACAAAGCGAAATTGTCACAAGATTGTGAACGGAGATGTGCTACTCCACAGAGCTTTCAGCGTCTTTCTTTTCAATGGAAAAGGTAAAAGATGAAGTCTGCATAAATTATTGTTCTATATATGTAATTAGCATAACAATGGAGTATGTTGGATTTATCATTTCTGACTTTTGAATATGTTTCGTTGTTGCAGGAGAGCTATTGTTACAACAAAGGTCAAAGACAAAGATAACCTTTCCAATGATGTGGACCAATACATGTTGCAGTCATCCGCTATACACTCCATCCGAGCTAGAGGAGAAAGAGTCAATTGGAGTGCGACGCGCTGCGCGAAGACGGCTTGAGATTGAATTGGGAATACCTCAGGATTCCATCAGCCTTGATGACTTTAAATACCTGACTAGAATTCACTACAAAGCGCTATCCAATACGATCTGGGGTGAGCATGAGATTGACTACATCCTGTTTTTGCAAAAAGATGATCTCCAAATTGAACCGAATCCGGAGGAGATCGAGGACATTCGTTGGGTTACTGTGGATACAGTTAAGGATATGGTTACAACTGAAAATGTTACCCTGACGCCATGGTTTGAGCTAATTTTAAAAAGTAGTTTGCCAAAATGGTGGAACAATCTGGAAAATATTAGGCAGTTTGAGGACCATGAAATTATTCACAGAATGTAAAGCGCTCACATGATGCCATTGCGCACGTATTATGCAGCGTAAATAAAAAAACGACTCTACGCTGAGCAACTTAAGTGAGCTTCCATCTAAATTATATATTATTTTCAACGAGCTTTTTGTGTGGTTAAATTACGATTGTAAAACTTGTTTGAAAAGTAAGAGCATTCCATAATGTGTATCATATAAAATGTTGAATACCAATGTATTTTCCATTTTGCATGCGTCAAAAAATCAAATGAATTTAGATGGCTAGTAATTTGCAGTCACCTTTTCTACTGTATTGTTGTATGTACTACTTGCTTTAAATTAAATAAAACTTTGCGACTTTCACTACTCACATGTTTATATTGCTATAATAAAATGCAACTTTAGGTAATCTCACATTTGTACGACGAATGATTACAGACTTTAATATGTGTATTGAAAAATAAATTGGCCACTTGTTATAATAAAATATAATGAACTCTTAAATTATTTCGTGTTAACATACAACAGAATGCGTATGTGTAAGTACGTAAGACGCTGGAGAGGAAAACAACAGTGATTGACTATTTACTCCTGTAGTTTTCCTATCTTGTAACATGAACAACATTATATTTATATGCATTGTATGTAAAAGTCATATAGAAATCCATACGAATTATTCTTGGATTTGAAGTAAGCATAATTTATAATTATCCTTTGCCAAGGAAAATTTAATGAAAGTTCATCGATGGTAATTGTCACAATTCGTCATTAATAGTTAGAGATATGATTTCTTTACATAGCTTTGGCAATGAGCACACTTTAAATCGAATTAATTAAATGCAGTTTGCTAGATGGTCTTTGTCCGTGATCTGAATTTCTCATGAAATCGGCATCGTTTTTTTCACTCCGTTTTACTGTAGCTGTAGTGGAATGCATAAGGAAAATGTTAACCATGTAATGTAGCAGTATTGCAATGCAAGATTACAACTCTACAAGTCTGCAGTGTGAATCCTGACTTTGGTTTGGACCTGGACCAGATGATGTTTTTTATCACTTTTGTACCTTGTACCCGCATAACATGACAACTTAAATACACATTGTCACAATTAAAAAACAAAATGGGAAAGAACACGTAGTTTAGTACAAGCATGTCATCCAATGTTGACAATATAATAATATTTTGTATGACGTGAAAACAAAGCAGATTTGTGTAAAAAATACTCAATTGTCAACTACCTGATTTTGTGCAATTTGCCGATTTCATACAGGAATTGTGTGACAAAATGTCTGTATTTCGCCCAGATTTGTTCAAAAATTGTGTTGCTATCGTTACTGGAGGAGGAACAGGAATCGGTCGCGCAATATCTTACGAGCTAGTATCGTTAGGTACGCGAATAAGTCATTGACCAAAATGTCAGAAATATGTGCACGTGCACGATGCAGTTGCATGTTGCACTCTATTTTACATTGATGCTTACATGCTTTTAATTTAGGGGCAAAGGTTGTCATAGCATCCCGAAGTTTGGAAAAGCTGGAAACAGCTAAAAATGAGCTCAGCAAAATCGGCGAGGTTACGCCGATGCAGTGTAATATCAGAAAGGAAGATGAAGTCAAGTTAGCATTTATTACATTTTTTTAAACTGTCAAAAACGGTACACGTGTGACGTGTGTACAGTATACATTACCTTTTGTACTATTACATCCCAAAATTTAAATGGTAATTTTACATACTTTCTGTTCAGAGCGCTGATTCAGAACACTATACATAAGTATGGAAAACTGGACTTTCTGGTCAACAATGGAGGAGGACAGTTTCCATCTCCGGCAGCGGATTTTACGCTCAAGGGTGGAATGCTGTTATTGAGACCAATTTGACCGGAACTTATCTTATGATGCGTGAAGGTTTGTGAATTAAAAAAAATATGAAATGCCATCAACATAATTTATTTAATGAAGGATATTATTTCAATCACAGCATATAATCAATGGTTTAAGGACAATGGTGGCGTAATTGTGAACATAATTGCTGACATGTGGAGAGGCTTTCCCTTAATGTCGCACACAGGTGCTGCGCGAGCGGCTGTTCATAATTTGACAATGGTATAAGATAAAAATAGCATAATTCTTATGAAAATGCCTCTCCATAACATCAGTAGTCATAATCAATGTTAATATTTCAAAACTCTTTCAGAGTACTGCTGTCGAATGGGCTAGTCAAGGAGTTCGTGTAAATTCTGTTGGTTAGTCCATAATTGACAGATATCATTCATTTATATAACCTTGCAGAATCAAAAGTGTACATGTTCTTGTTTTCAGCTCCTGGAATTATTGAGTCTCCAACAGCTGCTGCAAATTATAGCATGAACGTGTTTGATGCTGCACGTGGCGAATTGCCCCCACACCGCACTGGACGCCCAGATGAAGTGGCAGGTGCTGTTTGCTTTTTACTTTCACCAGCCGCCAGCTTTATTTCCGGAGCAACTCTCAAGATTGATTGCGCCGGCAGCCTTTACTCAAAGTTGTTTTGGAACATTGAAGGTATCAAATTACGATGATTACTATGGCACCATGTTTTCGGGATATTATGATAATGTTTAAATATGATAATTTTGCTTGCAGAGCATAAGAATCTACCCGAGTACAAATGGATTCCAGACCCTCCAAAATTGAAGGATGATAAATCAAAGTTGTGATTTTGACAGCTTTATTTACAGTGCATGTTACTTACAAGTACCATATTACGTTACGTAGGTTATATGTAATATCGATTAATAATATTCTACCGGCAACCGGTCAGATTAGATATAGAGTGCCATGTTTGTTTTCAAAGCAATGCAGGCCAATAAAAGAATCGTATGACTTGAAGGGACAAAATATGCTAGTTGCAAACTTGCTGAATAAATTTCATTGATCGGAGTAGACAAGTTTAATTTCCTGTCCGAACTATACATGTTGCTTCTTGTTGGGGTTTGTAGTTCTAGAATTTCCAAAAAGAAACAAGTTAATAAAATTATATTTTGAAAGAATTTAATTTTGTACTTCATTCATGGCATCATACTCGGATAGCTAAGTTGATTTAGCTCTCCTTTGTACAAGAGTGTGTAGAAACTTTTCCACGGGTTGATTACTGCGCCAGCAAGATGACTGATGGGGCGGCGATATCGACACCATAGCATATTTCCGTCGTAGTCAAAGTCGTCAATGTTAATATCCTATGGAGAAACAAGAATAGTGGAAACTTCAATCATTTTAAGACAAATATATATCTGTTGGTGACGTAGAGTTTGTAGTCTGACTTCTGTGTGCTGAATGAGTGGCGCCCCAATCACTTCCAAAAGGTAGTGTCCCATTTGTGCCCTTCCGTGATCCAAGTAACACACCGTCACATCAGCTTGATACAAGTTTTCGTTATCATCTGCGTAAACCACTGCTATGTAGGATGCCTAATGGATTCAATTCAATGATTTAAATTATGGCAATGTGCTTATTATAGTTAATTGGATCATACAACATTCGAGATCATACATGAATTCAGACTTGTAAAGCTTAGTACCTGGTTGGAGGATAGCTTTCCTCCAAGTGTAAACTCCACTTCTCGCTTTCCAACCAAATCCGTATTATAGTTGTACATGAGAACAGCATTGTCCGACGCGCATAAGCTGTCACTGATGTCCAAGGGACAAACTCTGAAGCATGCTTCGGCACCACCACATTGTACTGTACTTATTGCTGCATAAAAATATTATGCATGCACCATTAGCATTAGCATGCATGAAATTAGTGCAACATATTTTGTATGTTTTTATAGAAACTTTTACGGAAAGGGTTGAAGTGCAATATACTGGACACGATAATCCAGTAGTGACCTCCTTTTGTAACTCCAGCACTGAAAAATTGTAAATGTTAATATGACTCGCATTGCCCCTTATCTTGTCAAGGACACTAATTTCCTCACTAAAGAAAATCATAATTAAAATTGAATAGGGTTATTTACAGGAATCGGATATCTCCTTTGTCTGCATCCGGTGCAGTCCACAGAAACGTCACGTTGCCTAGTCTGGTAAAGCCATTGTCAACAATTGTTCCGTGTGGTTGACGAAAGCATTCAAGGTATGAAAAATTTCGTCGCTCAATTCGATTTGGATCAAATCTTCCTAGCAAACCCACTCCGCCTGAGATGAAATCTCCTCCTGAGCTTACCGCTCGTCCTTGTATCATCATTGCATCATAATAGCCTTTCCCTTCTATTTGCACTGTGAAAAGATTGAAGTTCATGATGAGGTACATTGTACCAAATGGAAATGAGGTATTGTTGAGTAAACTGCAGCAGCGTTTTTCAATTACCAGAAAAATTAATTATGCATACAAATTATAGAGTCAGACTTGATCACTTACCATAAAGATCAGTATTTCTTCTGTATCTCTTCCCGGGAACCGTTATCCTGAACGGTGAATCGTTGTACGCTTCACTTCTCGTTCTCCTCACAGTGCCATGAGTCCCACTTCGCCAGCTTGGTGTTGGTTGCTGCTGATGTTCATAGACTTGATAGTTTTCTGGTCGGTCCGAAATATGTCTGGGAACAAGATCTGAGCAAGACTCCAAATTATATCGGTATGCTCCTTGTACCCTGGGTGCACATAGCGAAACAAAAACAACCACCAATGAGACAACGACCACCATTTCTTGATTGAAGGACCTTCTTCGTTGTTTCGAAAACACACACTTGTACATTGTTTCCAGAATTGAACCACAGCCACCTCCAAAAATTTCACTCCGATCAAATGTAAGTTTCTGAACCATTCTTCTACAGTGACATATGCAAACAAGAGGAAATTGCTGATTCTTCCCATAACCCTGTTCCTTGCTCCATACAATGTTTATGGAGACACGACGGGAAAAGATTTCTTTACTTTATTTTTTTATGTGCTCATGTTTATATTTTGACACCCTGCGACTCTATTATGATTGGAGACAGGAAAGTGAATGTCGAGTAAGTTTGGGTTTCTTTTCTGAGACTGAAGGTGTGTGAAGTAAGTTCCCTGGAAATTCGTTTCCCTCACGAGTCGCACTCGTATAATACACCTATTATTATCAACATCAGAGAAGAATGTGGTGTAACTACTGGCCGTTGACAGTTTGACAACTGACAAGGCCAGAAAGAATGCAGGCCTTGATATCCCAACTCTTCCAGTGGTAACCAAATTTTATCCATATCGAATACACAACATGGACAGAGACCAAATGCATTGGAAATGGATATTCTTAACTAAAGTGGATACCAACCAGCAAGAAGGGTAGAGTGGAATATGAAGAAAAGTGTTAGAGCATCAGTTACTTATGAAATAAGTGTGGAGGCGCAGTGTAGCCTATTGTTACAAAGTTCGCAAGTTAAACAAGTAACGTCTCGAGTTTCACTGTAAAAGCAGTTTGCATAATGTGACAACAACATTCTTCCAATAATCACATGAAGACTACCGGCGGAAACAATATTACAGTTACGACAGCAAAATTCAATAGGGAAATAACTGAAGATTAGATTGGTTTTCAAATATAATGCTCCAAACGCATACGTTCATATACCTATAAGGTAGCTACATATTCACTTGGTGACATGACAGATCAATGTCCTTACAAATAATACCAAATTGAGAAGACTACTCGTGTGCATAATGGGGAAATAGTAAATTTCCACGTCAATATGTTGTGACATGACGAACTCACGACGACGCAGATACTCAATCATTGGAAGTTGAAATCAGTATGTGTCTGTTTCTTATAGAAAACAATTCTGACCGATTATATAATTTTATATGAAAAAGTTTGTGTTGCTTCCTTACAGGTGCTATGCGTGAATGTTCGTAGTCATAACAACAGAAAGGGTGAATCGGGACTACATTATGGGTAGGTAAGCATAATATGCATCAGGAAAAACCTGGAGACAAATTGGATTTTTAATTTTAATGAAGGAAGGATATTTCATAAAGACCACGGACAACCCCGTTCAATTTGCAAAAATGGCTTTTACAAGGTAAAATCCAAGCTCCATAATGTTTCTGTACTTAGATTTCAGTACAAAAACCTTGTTCCAGACATTCAATTGACGGAGTACATCAAATATGAGACTTTACTGGAAACACTTAATTTGTTACAATATTCAACGATCCAGCTGCGCTTGCTGTGTGTATTTTTTACCCGCTCGTGACAATGAAAACACGATTACAACTAACTTCATGGCTGACCTACATAGGTGCATACACCAACGAATGACTAGACGGATCATTGTCAACTCAAAGTATCAACAAAAGAAGTTTTCTATTTAAAATGAAACTCATAAAGTGTTTGTACCGACCCTGCAGTCGTTTGCATACATATCTAGCAAGCGCAACTGCTATAAATTATCATAGTAACCGTCACCACTATCAACAGCATCGTACCTATTATAGGATTGTAAATGGGACGACTATTTTCATGAAATCTTCAGTCGGTCTATTGCTGTTTCTATGCCTTTGTATGTTCTTTGGATATTTAGCATCAGTAGCGATATTTAGTATGTTTACAAAAGCCAAATCACGCTATGTCATCCACGACGATTATCCCCACGCAGAAGATATTTACCAATCATCACAATTTCCAGGAAACGGAAATCCTATATTTTTCATGATTAGTAAACAAAGTTATTACAAATCAGCGGAAACTAGAGGAGAAGGCGCAGAAAAAGTAAAGTCTCTAATGAATTCCATGCGAATAACAAAAAAACATAAGAACAATGGTCATCCTTACGCCAATGATATTCCACGGAAAGAAAAGTTTTGGATGCGAATTAGTGACGAAGTTTTTGTTTACAGTGCGCATTTAGATACTAGGAATTTTACCTCGCCTTATCCCATGCTGAATAATTTATCACGGATGGGAGATGGAAAGGAAGTGAACGCGGAGAAGGGAGGACAAAGAATAGCTGATGACGATGATGATGACAGTGACAAATTGAAGCATGTTATTCTTGTCCGCATCGTGGGAATGAAGGCAGTACCTCCCTTACGGGAGTTCATCAAAGGAGACATTCTAGACTGGTTTAGAATGAAAAATGAATTGGACTATTCGCAAAAATATAAGTGCGAGTTATTTTTTACCTCTTCATCAGGCCAAAACCTTAAACAGATTCGTTCGTCAAGTGTCACCTACTCGGTTATAGAAGAGGGTGTCAAGATTTATGCAGGTTGTTACTTCAATTGCTATTTTACCATGAATTCGTCCGTTTACCAAGAGATTCAGGCAGCCACCGTTACAGATGGCTTACAAGTCTCAATGTACCCATTACATGTAGCTGACTATCCGACAAAATTAATTGATGTTGGTACACTCATGATGTTGGGGACTCGGGGGAAATCAAGCAACAGTCATGTTAATTTTCACCAAAGATCCTTATCGGTTTGCGTACGTCCACTATTTGGACCTTTCGAAAATGTAGAGAAATTAGCCCAATTTATCAGCTATTATCACGTAATGGGAATCACCCAGTTTAATTTCTATTTGATGAGCATTTCCCCTCGCGTTCGGAAGTATCTGTTGGAAATAAGTGTAATGATGGAAAAAGCAGCGCCAGAGGAAAGGAGAACATTACCACGTGTTATTCTTCATGACTGGAATGTACCAACAGGAAACACTTCTGAATTATGGGATTATGGAACACTTGCAGCCCTGAACGACTGCTTGTTTGCGAATATTGACCAAGAGTTTGTAATATTTGTCGACATCGACGAGTTCATTGTCCCAAGGATGCCTAATTCCACCAGCAATACCGGCGATAACAAAAATGATAAATATCAGCCTTCCAGCTTATGGGCGATTATTGATTCGTACAACAGGACAAACACATACCAATATCTTATACGAAACACGTTTTTCTGCCATGAGTTTTGTGAGAAAGTTGGGAATGACACGAAGAATGACATGAATTTTTCATTAATATCAACGACACCACCACCAGCAACAATCCCACCGGATGTAATTCCAACACTCACATCATCTCCCTTTCCGGCAAATAATAGCTTTGCTGCTGAATTCCTGAAGAAAATGCCAATCTTCCAATGTTTGGTAAGAACAAAGCGAATATGGAATGCAGCAATGCGAAGTAAGTTTATCGTGAATCCTCGAGAGGTGCTTGCGGTTGGGCATCACCTTGCGACAAAGTACGTTAAACGGATAGACTTTCGATTTTCAGGTCATTCCGTTCAAGTGGATCCCAACTTGGGTATATTACATCATTATAGGGAATGTGCCAGCATTTCATCAAAGAAGCACCCTGTTCTAACTAGGTTAAGGGAGATTGATAAGACGATACTTAAATACAAGTGGAGAGTTTATGATTATTTACGCAGTTACTACTTACCTCAGTGGTAATCAATAATATTCATTCTAATGACTAATGACAATCTAAAAAAGTTATTGTAATATTTTTATGAACTAAATAATAAAGGCGTCTCATTTACATACATATGTGGTAAAAGAAAATTAGATTAGATCAAACTGCTCCATCATTAATTATTAATTTTAGAATTGGTCATAATGATATAATAAGGTAAAAGAAGACAATGTTAAAAATGGATTTATCCGACACTGAACTTCATTTGACACAGTTTCAACCTACGTGCGATCATAGCATTGATAATGAATATAAACTGAGCTGAAATTAATAGTAAGATATGATACGTACAATTAATACTCACTCTAATTAAGGTAACGTTTCTGGTTTATGATTTAATTTAGATAGTGACGATTACAGGAAGAGATAATAGTGCATAGTAGTAGAAATTAATCGTTTCTTGTTCATTTCATTTAGCCAACCTGAAATACTTGTGTGAGAATGTGACATATTACGGCAAATTATATAGATAGTGCGCAGATAATAGCACCAAAAAGTGAAAGACTCGGCGCGTCAAGGAATATTTTTTTTTATAAAATTGGTTTCAACGACTGACTGAATCATACTACAAAGAATAAAGCCAATTTTTCATTACTATCCTTTCCCACGGATGCAATTTTATAATTGGATTGGATGCGCAATGAAGTGCACTTAACACCACCAACCACCAATACATAAGTAACACTTTTCATTTTATCATCACAAACAAATTGTTTCATTTTATCATAGTTTAAGAAGAGATAGTAAGTGTAGGCGTGCATTTATTTTGGCGTACATTAATATTTTTATGAACACAGTATCAAAAGAAATAAAAATTTGTGTTCACTCGTCATGTTACATAAGTAGAAAAAAACTGCAAAACGGGGTTTTCCCTTACGTTCTAAAGTAAAATGCCTATGTTGCCTTGAATCTAAAAAAACTAAATTTAGAATGTGGTTGAAGCGCTACACATTTTTCATTGAATTAATTAGCAAAATCAGTAAAACGTCCTATTTCTCAGCGCATAGGAAGATCTGAAGATTTGAATGTGCAATACTACCTATTCAAATTTATAATATTATTGAACCGGAAAAATACTGAATATTTTGAATTTTCATGAAATGGTACCACTTGAAATTATTTTGAAGGGTATGAAGACAATGGCATTCATTTTATCACCTCCTGTTCACACGACCTTACCTTAAATATTTCATACGACTGAATATACTTGAAGGAAAGGAGGACGTACGGGAATATAAGATGAAATCGTCTAGAGGTAATCACCATGACTCAAATCCAATGGCTGCAAATATTTTATAGGCGTAATGTTTACTGAGACTGCTTTACAACACTGAAATGTTATGACGAAAGAGGATTTGAAATATCGAATAAAAGTAAATTTCCTAACTGACGTAAATTATGTACTTCGTTTAACTTATGGTTATTGTTTTGTTGGACTGTTCAATTATCTTCCTTTTCATCAGCCGAATGACTATAGAAAATGCAATGGAATAGTCAAGAAACATTGCAGAATTGTTAACGTTACTGCCAACATATATTTTAAAGATGAATACTATGTGGGAATTGGAATTTGGAATCAAGAGCGTGATCCATGAAATGAAAGAAACCTCCAAAATGAATTTTCCTTATTGCTTCTTATTTGATTTAGGCGTATGTATTTTTCATTTTTTAGTATTATTATCGTATTCCTAAGCAAGTCTCCAATGCAGAATGATTAATGTTAGAATCTGTTTACTTTAAACTTCAAACTCAAACGAACAAATGCACCGTGATTGCCAAGATTGCCATATCAGTTTGGCTAATGTTGAGCGTTTACTCTGCTTTAGATATTTTTTTTTGTTTTACACAAAAAACAACCAATTTGATGTAACCTGTGTACAATTAAAAGATTATCTCCCTGATTACTCAAGTAATTATCGAACATTTATTGCATTGTAAGCATTTATCACTTACAATTTTATGCACCAGGTAAATGTAGTGCCTATGCAACAAATGTGCATCCCATTCCCAACCTTTGTACTCTCCATTGTATGTGCAAGCTCGCATGCATGCGATTATCATCATCATCATCAGCGAGTAGATGTTTACTGTGTTGTGTTATACATCCGCATTTACACATCTTGCTAACTGAAAAAATACAAAGTTTTTATGTGTTTTAAATTACTTTGAAATAGCAAACTTTGTAAATTGTATCATTTTTACAAAATAAAAGTGTACCGCAGGCAGAGGGTGATGCAATTAGCATCAAAGTTTGTGTGACGAACGCGAACACACAAGAGTGTGCGGTTATTAGCAATTCGTCATTGATGAACACTTCAAAATTACTTTATTACGTTCATTCTGCCTTACTAATTATGCTGCTCGCAAAAAATTATTGACATGATATGATGACATGATTATATTGACCTGATGGATGTTCTCCATGCACGCGACAAAAAAAGTATACATTGTAAGTTAAATATTAGCTTTGTGCGTGATGCATTTTGTGACACCATGCAACCAAATAGTAATGTGTATATTAATTACTGTTTCATAATAAACAAGTATTTCAAAATTCTCCTATTGCTCATCTAGCCATTTTTTAGAATCCCATAGAAATAATGATTATGGTCCGATTTTTCAACACCAACTAGCTTGTCTCAAAGACATTTTAAGAGCAATATGGGCACAATGAACTTCGAGTCGAATTTCTTAGTAAACGTGCTTTTTGTGACAAACACCAAGAGGCCGATGGAAAGGTAAACCAAAAGAGAAAGAGATCACACTGTCAGGAATCGCCTATAGCAACTTTTTTAATAGATTTTATACAACCAATTGAGAAAATGCCAATTTGTGTGCAGCTAGTGCAACAACGCGGAACGTCAAGAAATGCATTCATCCAATTCATCATATTGCCTGCATAAAGATCGATCTCCTTTGCATCATTTATTCATCTGATTGTGAGACAATAAAATATATGGAGCTAAAAGGTCATCTTCCAAACTTAATCGTGTGCAATTGCAACGAAAAGATTAATTACATCTTTGCGTTTTATCTGATGACAATAAAAAATGCAATAATTATAAATAATAAATAAATGATATTAGATTCTTGTTACGATATACATATTATGAGTAAATCCCAACATTTATTGTTGTGAGACGGACGAATGGGTAAGTACAATGTCAGGTTTGGATGATTACTACATATACGCGTGCCACAACGACAAGGGTTGCTCCTGTATTTATAAATTTATAATTTTTCATTCACCACCTTCTAGAAGAACATATAAAGCTCAAATTAATGATAGGTTCTGTAGCTATTACTTCTAAAGAATTGCTAAGGTTCTTTTTTATGCATGTCTATTGCATTTTTTCACAAGTCAAGAGTTGTGCACTATTAACGATTCACCAGCACGAGACTCGTAAAATAGTAGGTATTCCTGCACCTGCAATGAAGAAAAAACAGCAAACGCTAAAATTAAATACATATATCACTTTTCTGTTTGTAAATAATAAGAATAATTGGTAATTATTGCGTTTATTGTCTACTCAACGTATGCATAGACACACACATTATTTTGTACAAAGGAAAAATATCCGCCATAATTATGTTTTCATTCAGAGCTATATTTTAGGTTCAAGTGGATAGCAGACAGCTAACAGCTACCAGTGCTACACACAACTCCATCAAAAACTGGCTCAAACATGTACACGTTAATTGCTGTTTCCACATGATTCAATTTAAGTATAGCAGAAAAAGATGACAAAATCGTCGTTTTCCTTCATTCATACGGACTAGTTGAGGGTGATGGTGGAGGTAAAATTATTAATGAAATATGCACATAAAAATTAATATATCTTAATCATAATGATCGAAATTTTGCTTTTGTGATTGCTGAAATCTGATATCTATGAAATGTTTAGCTGTCTCCGTTGACATGCGATGTAACGACCAAGTCTTTATAGTTGATAACAGTACGAATTGTAAATGTAGAGAGGTGTATTTATTTCGTTATATGGTCATCATGCAAATAATAATATACCTACGAATATTATACCTATGTGGCTTGTCGATTTTGCCATCACATACATGAACGATTATGATTTTAAGTCTTTACCATGAATTTATCTAGAGCGAAATCTCACGGAAAATTTTCGCACGGAAACTAAACCTTTAGCTGCTCACCATCGTCACCGTAGCAAACCGATGATTTATAATTGTCGGATGATGACTGGTGACGATTTGCAGCACAGGGTCAACATTTTACATACTTTCTACACTCTTGCCAGTAATGTATTTTGTTTCAAAAAATACAAATTGGACCTATAGCTTCAAACTTATTTTGCATAGGTGCGTGTGGAGTTGTATATAGTTGTTTAACTAGATTACACGCACCTACTATTTTCTGACCATTGCATTGTGAAGTCGCCACCCAATTACTAGCGCTTAGATACGTGACTAACCGTAATTAACACACTACATATTGTTGATTAAGCTAATTAGAAAATTATCGATTAAGACTAAAATAGATTCTTGGAGAAAGGGTTGAAATTTGGAAAAAGAATTTACTTCCCTACTTACAGGTAAGTACTTATGATAATGTAAGTAGCATATTATATCAGTAAGTTGTTAATTTTAGATAATAATTTATGAATAGAAAGGATTTTTAGCAATCAAATATCGTTGCGGTCTGGTTAACATTAAGAGTCCATTTGGTGCATTATACTGCCTATAGGATGTTAAAATTTTATGCCGTCATCAAATTAAACTATCCTTGTTAATGTATAAAACAAAAACATTAATCTGCTCCCATCAGAAACTGATTAGGAGTTTACGTCCCTTTCCATAACGAATGTCCTAAAATACCAAAGTAAATGTACATAAATGATGAATATTCAATCAGACTCTCTTGAGGTATTAAAATTGTCCGATTATATAAAAGCAAAAAAAAATCACCCAAAGAAAAAATGCATCTTCTCCCACCCAGGAATCCACGCTTACCAATTACAGTTTTAGTGCTTATTTCAGAAAGCATTTATGAAGACATAACTAGATGAATGAATGTTGTGAATGGTGAATATTATCGAAATCACACGATAAACGTACCACTTATCATATCTAAAATCTAAGTATTATGATGTATTTTAATGGTGTGTGGTTCATGCTAAATATATGCAGCAAATATGCACAAATGCGTATTCAATTCTATCAGGTCAGGTATCTAAAGTCCATTTACCTGTCTTCTGGGATCATGTAAAAAATCACAAAACAATAAAACATGATGGGATATGTTGGAATTAGAATTATAGTGATGATGAGATCTAACAAAAGATGAAACTGATAATGAAGCACTTGCGTCCAACCAATGGAGGCTTATTGAAAATCCATTATATATGACTTTTACTAGAGCTTGTCCGGCCGACCACTGTAATCTGTAATACCTTGGCTTAACAATGGTAGAGCAAAAACAATCAGCAAATCAATGTGATGTCGCATTCGTATATTTAATTAATTGGCCATTTTCTGCGCTTGCATGCACATGACCACACAGACGATCCCAAACAACATTTTGTATTGAAACGACGAGCACAGTAATGCCAATACTCACCGCACTGTTAACTAGCTCAAAATTCTTAAACAAACAATGTAAAAGGAATACTCATTTTTTTCTGAGTGCACTAATCACAGAACAAGAAAAAAACTATTCATAACACTATGCATGTTCATATGGATAAAAAATGTGCTCCTAATACGTATGCCTGTCATTTGTTTGTGCGTGGGTGGAGGAATGCAATCATACATTTGAACTATGTGTAGATTCTATTATATAGCATGTTATCTCATCGCATTGTTTAGCATTTTATGCATTCATTCCTGTGGAAGAATTTTGTATTTTGCTCTAATTATGATTAAATGTTTGTATCGAAGCACACATACTCACAGTAAATTAGATATTTTTATTCATATTTTTTAATACATTCATCATGTAAGCTTTAGATATGCAAATAGGTATCTAAAATATTATTTTTTATGCATGCTAACAAGTGGAGCATCCTAAAATTCATTAATCTGTATCCGACAGAGAATTTTACCATGATGGGAGCTTCTCTCATTCATTCATACGTTTCACACGGTCGGTGGATGGTGAGTGATTGATTGATCATGATAAAATACACGCAGGATAAGGTTAGGGTACAAAAAAGTGCACAAATATTGTTTTGCCAGTTAGATTATGCATTGTTATCAATATTGGCTGGCTATTGTTTGACAGTGAACGCGTGTGGTGTTTATTGAATGCATATAAATATACGCTCCACGTACATTATACACAACCAGCTTCTGTCGCGTCCCTTTAACTTTCCACGATTTTATTGCTGCGTTTATTTAATAATGTTGTAGGAATGCCATTTTAGTCCTCAATATTTGTTTTTCGTTACGTAAATATTTAAACTTTACATTGTTACAACGATTCGCTTGCGAGAATTGTGATTGCGACGAGACAAAACTAAACATTATGTGGAATGTGGATTAGGTATGTACTTATGGACTGATACTGATTTGGTGAGTGCTCAGTGCTCACACACTCAAATGCATCAACTATAGGCAGGTTTACAATAATAACAGTAATTGCTAACAATTATAGTTTTTTGTACTGAGAAGTTTGATTGTGTACTGGGAATGTAGTAGTGCACGTAATTCCTCCACTCCACCTGACATGGCATTAGGATTAAATGTACAGCTTGCCTGAACACTTTGCTCTTTGTTACGGTTACGATTATCCAATCATGCTACTATGAAGTTGACATGGCATAGGCGCTGGGTGCTCCATCCACTAAAGTGCGGTACTTTACCACATGATCATTCACTGCTTGTATGCTGTTAAGGAGTTCTCCTTTAAGACCATTTAAGACCATGTGTGTTACATAATGATGAGAATATTTTTTTTGTGAATTATGTTGATATGAAGAGCGTATAAAGAACGATTCATATGGATGATTTTATAACAGTTAGCTCTTATGAATGATAATTGCACATCATTTTCATTTCATTGTTGACTTTGCACCAGAGTGTTGAGCAGCAAAGAAGTGTCGCTTCGTCTTCATGATTTTTTTTTTCTGTGCATCGCGCAGTGACTAAGCTAAACTCAGAGATTATAACTACATTATAATTTTGAGTTATCATTTTTTAGAGAGAAAATTGAAAGCATTATAATAAATATTTCTTTTCAAATGACTTTAAAAAGGCTCCGGTGCGCAATAAACGCTTTGATTTTACACAAAGTGGTACAAAAGTGAATGTGCTGGTGTGGCTTCTTAAAAAGAAGAAACGAAAAAAATTATGAGGATTTAATTTGGTGATTTTCACAACTATATTAAAAGTATGACGAAGTGTAAGTACCGTGGGAAAATATAACGTGTGAAGCAATTTTGCTGAGTGCAACAAATCTGTCATAGGACCGGTGAGCCCGCTGTGGTATCCGGATTCGGATCTGTGCTGATATTTTGTGTTGCAGTGTTCATTAAATTTAAATTAAAATGTTGGCGATATACAACGGTCGCAGACGGAGTGGACTGCATGGATTTCCACTACCAGCATCATGGGTTTTGACAGTAATTTGTATTTTTAAGTTATCGGATGCGCAAATATCACGTAAGTTCATCTTTTATCATTTTCATTTTACAACTAAGGCATATTTATAAATTGTATAGAAGCAAATGAGAATTGAACTAGGACTTAACATCCATCATATCGATTCATACCTTCATATCATAATGACAGGATTTTTCGGATTGTCCTTTTGTTTGTACGTTCATATAAATTAATTTGCGAAATATATATGCTTGGAATAGGATAATTACTTTCCAGCTACATATGCTATTGCTATACCATATATAGCAGGTGCGGTAAGCGTAGTTGAAATACTTCAAAGTTCAAAGCGGATTAGATTAGATGTTGAAATTGAAGCCAATTTGGCGTTAAGTATTAATTCGCACTTTGCCTGAAATCACGAGCATCATGTAGAACAAGCGACATGATCGACATATGTACAAGCATGGAAAATACATTAGCAGAAAAGTATTTAGGATAATGGAATAGACAGATAGGAAAATCATGTTGTAAGCAGCCATTTGAACGCTTCAATGCCAAAAGTGCAATACTTACTACCATTAATTAGTTGTCAAGTTTAAGGAATTAATCCCTTATTAATTAATTGCCTAATTATCGTTTATCAATTCATCGACAAATCGCATTGTGTTCATGGCGTCAATGCTAAATATGCAAGAAGTGACCACACACATGCTACACTATTACAACACATTTTGAATGCACATAGCGATTTTTTCATCTCTAAAATAACTCATTATTATTAGAAATGCATGACCTGTCAATTATATTGACTTCGAAATTAAATCGCATCAACAATAATTTGTATATAATTTTTAATTGTCCACTTTGCAGCTATTCAGCAAATTCACTTTGTCCCAAAATCCTACTTCCTCCAACAAGCATCGTCATCGCAACAACAGCCATCGGAGCCTGTTTCCTCACCATCTGAACTGGAATTCACGTCAACTTCATCCCTATCGGGCGACATAACACGAAATCCTAGACATTTGGCGCCTGATCGTTACTACGTAGGGCCGTCCATTGATCAATCAGCTACGGAGACGACAAGTTTACGAGCCAGTACCCTTGACCGTGCAGGAAATCCCATTAATTTCAATGCCGACTTGGATCAAGAATTGAAGCTGGACATTAGCAATAATAACCCCAACAACAACCAGTTTGAAGCCAAAATATTATCTAATCCTCCCCATTACCAATCTTCTGTCCCTAGAAAATCAAACCGTGGGAAAAGTCGTAGGACTAAAACACGTCCACCAAAGAACGTGATCATTTATTCCTTGCCAGAACAATCGTTTTACGCTTCGGGGAATGGTGAGACAACGTACTCTGAACCAGATTCCAGGGAATCTTCCGGTCTCAGATCCGACCTTGGAGATGAAGTTCCAGAGGATCAGCCTGCTGTAGCTGACAGCAAGGAGTTCAGAACGAGCAGCTCAAACTCGAACGATGTTGTTTCTGAAAAGAAAGCTCTTCTTGGCCAATGCATGGCACAATGTATCGATGCAATTTTGTAGTAATTTAAAATATTTTTAAGGAAAAAAAAGTTTTTGAAGTGGTATATTCTGACTGACAAAACGTACATAATTATTGTTACTACCATTTCTCCAGGATTTCATATTCATAATTACAAAAACACGAGTCGTGTTACAACTGTCAAATTATAAGAATTATAAGCGCAAGCGTGACTACCTGCACTGAATTTTTTATATTGTAACGTATTAATGTGTTTTAATGAAATTGGTGATCTCGTTTCATCACTAATTTAATTAGAATTCACGCCTCCTCAAAAATTAAGGTCAATCCCACCACCTATTAGATGTGTCATAAAATCGTAATTAAAAACGACCGCAGTCACGTCAATGACGCGACGTCATGATTGTCATCTCGCACTTAGCGTACAAGTTTTATTTATGAAATGTATGGAGGAAAGGAAACGACAGAAAAAGTGAAAGGAATAGTCATTTTTGCATTAAATTAATTATATAACAAGCAAGTTTGATATTGACAGAGATATTACATGTCCTGATAAACGAAGAAATGAATGTCATGTTTTGCGAGTAGTATGACTGATAATTATTGTGAGTAAATGGCTCCTTTCAACAACAAATCACGTCGATACTAAACTTACATACGGATAGATAGGAAGATTTTTAACAAATGATAAAATTATCGTGGTTAGTGAAAATTACTAGACAACGTGTTATAACACAGAATTAGGTCCAACGTAGATTGCACCTTTGTTGACTATCATTAGCTAAATCAGTTCAAGCCTTTCCATTCCCAAAAACTGTACTACTTGGTTAAAATTTTTCCCATGATAAATTAATATGCATTAATGGTTAGGTTTTCGCAGCTAAAACCACAGAATACATTTTTCCCTTTCAATTCTTCTAAATTTGATGAGCAGGTATATACAGTGTTTTAGTTGTTGACATCCTTTATCCTCGTACAAAATAAATCTTGTTCCATATTCCGCTCCAACACATTATAATTTTTAAACCAAGAGTACTGAAGTGATTGCGAACGAAACAAACATTTCATTTTTCGTATTTTTTTATTTTAAGGGTAGATCACAATATTAATCACCTTTATACAAGTAAGATATTATTGTTCACTTTTTAAGTTCAAGGTGATTCCCCCAAGAATATTTTTATCAGTTAAAGATACATTGAACTACGAATGATAGCGGAGAAGAAACCTCGAATACAAACGTTATTACGATTATTCATGTGACATCTATGTGATAAAATAATATATATTTTTTTAAAACAAATTGCAAAGTGCTTGCATGAAAATAAGAGATTAGTGTATAATCAATTTATCTGTCCTTTCACAGTGAAGTTTGCCAGTGAATGCTATTTTTGTGATACAAGTGGAATTTTTAAATAAGCTCTAGGCTAGAAAACAATGTATAATTATTAAAAATGCTAGTATTTTTAAAATACTCTTATATGTAATATGTATAATATGTATCCATATTTAGCTGATATATCATGTCAATATGCCAATAAACATATTTTAAATTTATTCCATGTGCTGCGCAATGCTGTCTGTTGTATGAACTTTCATCTCACTCTTAATCCTTTCTCATGCAATTTTTGTAACTAATCGTGAAACAAGCTTTTATCTTGTTGGTGGATTATATGTATCTTTTCAACATGCATAAACCAGCTCCCAACAAAATATATTATCTGGCCGTTATGCGCTAATTGTTTACTTGACCTTGCAGTGAAAACATGGATTTCAAAAAAAGGATATTGGAACTGAACTGTCAATAGTGCTGACAATGAACAAAGTAAACTGGACTGCGACTGGTACTAGCTGTTTGAGTCTCAAAAAATTGCCTGTAGCTATTGGCAACAAGGTGGCGTGCCTTCATCCATGGGAAATCTTTAAAGTGTCAACTAGTTATTAGATAAAACCGTACGTAACATAATGATAACTTACTGGTGGGTGGGGATCTAGTCTGAACAATTAAAACCATTGTTTACTTCAAACTGCCTACTCTCCGCCCGCTGATTGCATAAAGTTAGGACTAGTGTAGGTAATATGCATTTTTTGCTAAATGAAAAATGAGTGCAAGTGAAGGCATGCCATGTAAAGAAAGTAAATAATATGTAGTACAGAGATTATTTTTTATTAGATTAACACCTCCCTGGCAATATATTTGTAGTTGAGTATTAATCTATGACTCATCTATGACCTTGTTTGCTATGTAGAATATGAATGTATAGTTTAGTTTAAAATACTCTATGAAGAATGATAGATATGCGCATTATCATTGATGATTTCCAAAAGTAAACGAACGTGTGAATGTGAATTCATTATTGATTATTGACAGCTAAAGTGTCAAAGTATAGATTATGATTAGGTATGCATTTCAAAGTTGTTCCTTTGTTTGAGTCAATTCAAGTTAGCGAAAGTAATAATAATACCTAATTATTCTTTATTCTCCTTAGCAGTGATATTGATGAGTATGAAAAATGCTTTCGTGAGAGCGGCAATGTCAATAAAACTCGCATAGTTTTCATGATCATGATTTTGATAAACAATAGCTAGTACAGATTCTTAACGTTCATCGTGGTCATTGTATTGTTCCTGCAAGTGCAAAAATGGATTTTTAATTTTATGCATCATAAACCATATAATTACTGTGTTTAGTTCTCTGTTATACTTTATTGTTATCCCATAAAATCTTGATAGAATAAAATTTAGTGGGCGATGCGATGCGTTATTACACATTTGTAAGTGATGTGCTCAGATAGAGAATAAAAAATGAACGAAAAAATAAAATATATACTATGATAAAACAGAAAAATTATAGCAGAATTCTAATAAAAATGGTTCATTCCTCGCGACTTTCATTAACGCAAAAAATACATTTAAAAAACGAATTCCAATTTGCCCCGTAGATTTACACGCACATCACATCCACGTCATGGCAAGATTGGTGTATTTCTCCTTCCTCTTCGGTGGACATTACTTCACCACACACCATGCAAGTTCGCATGTTTTTAGGATCAAGATGCGTTGTGTGAAATTCTAGAAATACACATAATATGTAGAAACCTTTTAGATAAACACTCAATCACTTATAATTAACCTATAAAAATACAATGGTCTCTGGTTCTGCTTCAAGATTTCTGCACTTCTGTCATGCGTTTATCGTTTTCAATTCCATTTTACCTGTATGACCACCACTATGATGATCCCTTCCATGCTCGGTTCCAACACCATTATTTTGACACGGAAAACAACGTACTTGGTACATGATGACGACTATTCCAGTCTACAAAGAAAAATTATTTAGAAAAATATTAATTTCATTACCTACCACAATTTAGCACAGTGCCTACAAGGAGTTTCAGCTCTTTGCGCCTGGTGTCGTTATAACAGGAATGTATAATGTATAGAGGGAAAAAATTACTATCCCAAATCCCAAGGTCAACAATTAACAATCACTTTTGATTGACTTACAGCTAAAGTCAGAAACATAGCAATTAGCCACAGGATGAGGAAATAAATCGTATCATTTTCCGTTTTACCCATTTTGTCCACCACAATCCATTCTTTCTCAACAACACTTGGAAATGTTTTAATCCACACGCATAAATGCAACACAGGCTGACGTTTAGTCGTTTAGTTTAGGTATAATATTCCAGAGTCCGAACCACCGTGCACACCAAAGTTGAATAAAAATCGTCCCTAATTTCAATATTTTCTTTGAATTTCTTGTACTGTTATATGTAGAATAACGTGCGTATGGAACATGGAATCAATAAGACAAAACTAAACTGGGTAAATTAAGCCAACTTAGATCCGCATGCTTTCTTTCTTTTTCTACTATGGAGTCGCATGTAAAATATCCATTACTCTAGTAGAACTCACCACGATAATAATTTCGCCTACATAATTAATATATTTATTATTATGCAGGATTTAAACTTAAGATAAATCTTTGTAACATTTTTTTTAGAACTGTCCACGGTCAATTGATTTTTTCTATATCCATTACCATGCTTTCGTGTGTTTACATTGAAAATTCATCCTGCCTTCTGCCTATCGTTTAAATTTCTTGTTAGACATGTTAGTTATGAACTTCATAAAAACACATGAATTTTAAATATTATTAACCACCCCGTTATGAGTAAAGCTCTCTCCGAACGATATGCATACTACGGGGCAATATTGACTATGCAGGACATTGAATATAATATAATATACCTAGATAGGTATTGCAGCTCAATCTGAAATATTTATTTAAAAATCTAAATACAATGTAGGTATGTATAACGAATGATGAAGGAAAAGTTAGTGGAAAAAACTTGTTAAAATTCATAATCGATAAAAATCGTAAACCTATAAAGGCAATAGGTCCATCTAATTGTAAGAATCACCTTTTAGGATATATACATTATTGGTTGTCCAGTCAAACATTTTAATATTAAAACCTTAAGACCTGTCAAGGAAACTCCAAGGGAATAAAGATCTATTAACCAAAACTACTCACTGATTGCCGTAAAACTGTTTACGCAAGTTTGCGCAAATTCCAATATTACATGCAGCCAACCTTCAAGTTGTGTACTCGTTTGTAACACCAAAATATTTATTTGGATAGCTGTGCCTATCTTTCTATGTCAAGTCGGGAATAACTCTGTACTGCACTATAAAACTCGTTATAATATATTAGGTTTAGATAATTATATTTAATGCATAATGATTTTGTATATCTCGATTTAAGATTATTAAATAAAAGGCAATTTTTTAATTTAAATGTACGGCGGGGATACACATTCCCACCTACTTCCATTAACATTTTATATTTATGTCTATCTAAAATTATTGGTAATAGTAACGTCAATGAATGGGAAAAAGGTTTATAAAATCAAGGCAGCCAAATGTTAAGCATGAAACTACTACTGCATTTTGGAATACATCTTATTTGCATGGTTTCATTGGAACATACATATTTGTTTATTTTTTGTTTCCAGTTTAGCTATGTTTTAGACAAAATAAACATAAGCACATTTACATAGCTGACAACAGAATACCCCTTACCCCACTATTATTCAATTCGTTTTGCCAGTCTGGCTGTCCGTTACTTCGTGAGGTAACCTGGCCAGTTTTTCAATGGATGGATATTCAACCAGTCCTTAGGAAGGAAGCCTAATGATTTTCATCCCAACACTACCAGTGACAATGATTGGAAACGTTACTGTTATAATGACCATTATAGAATCAGAATCATATTATTTTTAGCCGGATGCTACGTACGAAATTAACGATGTGCTCCTCAATCTAAAACTGAATGTTAACATACATGTTTTGTTAAAGCCTAAAAATTCAACTGTTACATGACCTGTATAGCTCCTTAAATCTCACTTCACTTGTTGCTTATTTTTCTTAAAACGAGCTACAAAGTTTTATTATTGATTATCTGTTTAAAGCCAAGTTCAAACTGTTGTCATAGTTGTACAATTTTATATATCGCTTATTCCTGATATTACTAATACCGTATTAAAGTATGTCAAATATAATAGGCCCATACCTATACATACCATAAAAGTTACTACTTGAACTGTGTATGTGTAGTTTCTAGTCATTTCCCAAATTCAAAATTATAGGATGTTCCACAAACTAGCGGTGTAACGCTTTAGATTTTACAGTAGTCATTATGAAATAGATAGCCGGTGAATTTCTAAAATGGAGCAAGCTTATTTTCTGCCGATCAAACACAAAACTACACGCAGCGCATAATTCAATAAAAGTTTATGTAATTCAAACTGTCGTTTACTGAAATAATTAATTCGCTACCAATTACGGGAACACAAAATACTATGCCCGAATTAGAACTATGTATGTGCGATTTAATTGAATTGCACTAACCAGACCTTATTATGACAAATTACACCAGCATTATTAATAAAAATGGACTAACTATTTTAACTTTCAATTTCGACTAAACACTGGAATTATAGCCTTACATGATAATATATCATTATTGCATATTCGTCATATTGGTCCGGTATCATCACATCCGAATATATTATTTGAAGACATTCATTAAAGAACATAGGCATGCATGTATATACTCTTAAATTGAAAGCTATACTTACACAACTTAGGTTTTAAATTAATTGCATAGATAATTATTGAGGATCCAGGATCATCAAGAACAAAGAACATAGGCATATTATTATAAACTAGTTTTTTATTAGGAATTTTTTGCAGAAAAGTTGTCTGTCATTGTCAAAATATTGTTGCACGCGTAATACAACGTGTTGCATGAAAAATGTGATCATTGAAGCGCTGGGGCGGATTGAATGAGCGGAGTGAGGGAGTCCAAGTACTTTTTAGCCACGTAATGTCTCATCTCAACACTTTTTCCTTCACCAATTCATCAGCAGACTTCTTGTTTTTGTTGTTGTTTCTTGATTCAAGACACAATAAGACAGGTGACAATTTTCATTCCATTTCCAGCCTTCCGCCTTTGATTCGATTTAGTTTAAAATAACAAACATTTAACATAACTAATTCTCCTTTTCAAATATTAGCAATAGTTAATCGCAAGGCAATCTTTGCATTTTACTACAACAAATTTGGTGCTTCGTTAAATAATTAACAATTAAAGACAACACAGACTTCAATTCTAGCTTGGTTTGGTTAAATGTTCAAACAAAGTCAAGACGAGGAATTATATTAGTAGTTGTTGGGTTTAAATACTGAAAGGTGTTCAGTGTTTTACGTTAGCAGAAAATTGTCAAGTATTTAAACGTTTAAAATGAATTGGTATAGTGGAAATATTGCTGAGGCCGTCCAAAGATCCAAACAGGAAGGCGCTGTGTTTTTTGTGGCAATTTTTGGTACTGATCATATTTGAGTTTCTCATTATTCATTGCTTAAATTTTTAAAGGCTTGAATGAATAATATTTTAATATGTATTTATATTTTAGGGGACGATGATTCATCCAGGAAACTAGAAGACGCTGTAAATTCATCTGAAATTCAATCAGTTTTAACCAATGGGAAATATGTGTGCATCCGGTTGGGTGCAAATTCCCAAGAACATCTCCAATTTAAGCAAATTTGTAAGTTATTTATTTACTTAATGGTGTCAATACCTTGATTACAGTTTACTTGAGTTGATTCTGATAATAATGGATACATGTTAATATTTGTGGTACAGATTCAAATGCGGAATCGCCATGTTTGTATTTTATCTCCTTGATGGGTGCACCAGTTGAGATTGTTCACGGGGATGCTTCAGCGACCGAGGTGAAGGAAAGATGTGAAGGGGCTTGGTCAAAACATTCCAAAGTTTTGCAGGCACAAAAAGCTCCACCACCAGCAGTGGTTCAATTTCAGCAAACAGCCTCCGAATCTTCGATCCCACCTGTGGTACAACCATCCGAAGCTCAGGCCGGCCCCAGTCAGTTGCCTGGTCCAGCCAGAAGTCGCGAAAACACACCATCTGCGGATGAAAATCTTGAAAATCTAGATGACGATGCTTCCAATGAGAATTTGACATTGGATCAGAAGATTGAAAGGGCACGTCAGTTGGCAGCTGCAAGGGCAAAATTGAAATTAGAGGAGGAAGCTGAGGTAAGAACGTACTTTTATCTAGGTTTCAATGAATTAGGAACAACATGGGCATGTCACATTAAATACTTGTCAATTTTTGAATGCCAAAACAGGAAGCACGTCGACGAGAAAAGGAGCGTCGCGAAGCTGGGAAAGGCATGGCTGAGCTTAAACGATGGCAAGATGAGCAAGAGGCAAAGCGTTTAGTTGAAGAAAGGAAAAGGGCAAAACAAGAGGAACAGGCCCTACGACAAAGGTTGCGAGAACAAATTGCTCAAGATCGTGCTGAGCGCAACCAAAGGACTAATGCCTCAATAGTATACGATGGTGCCGAACCAAGCCCATCGACATCAGCGCAAAAGCCCAGTGTAATTACTAGCAGTCCTGCTAATTATGCTGGAAAAGCTAGATTACAATTCAGAATGCCTGATGGGTCCTCTCAAACTCACACTTTTGAGAAAGACGTGACGTTGGGACATGTCCGTAAATTTCTTAGTGATGGCCAATACGTGAAATTTAGGTGATTTTATCTTCCAATTTCATTAATTTGGCTTCTTGTGACAATATTTTTCTTGTACAATGAAACTAAATGGCTGTATTTTGAATTTTAGTAATTTCAGTCTGTGTGTAGCTTTCCCTAGGCGAGAATTTACATATGTAGAATACGAAAAGTCACTGAATGAGTTGGGTCTGTTGCCTTCTGCTGCTCTTTTAGTTATCCCGGTAAGGTCAAATGAATTTACAACACTAACTTTATTCTATATAATCTTGTGATTGTGATTAAAATGCTTATGGCATCATATTTTTATGTCATTTATAATTTTAGGCCGGAGGAAAAATTTTTGGTGCTACTTCAGGGGGAGAAGGCATTGGTTTATGGGCTTGGTTTACCACGCTACTAGGATATCTTCTATATCCTGTGACATACTTATTTGGAATGGTGCAACGTGCTCTGCCTTCTAGTGGAAATGATAACAGCCAACCATCGACAAGTGCACCAGGAGGATCGGTAAACCGAGGAGAAAATCGTTTAGGTGGCTCAGGTTCTGGGTCAGCGAGACCTGGAAATTTGGGGAAACCTGGGGCGGGACCTTCGTCTGGCTCATCTGAGGATGTTCGTAAACGCAATGTCAATACGGATAAGAAGTAAGTAGCGATGTTAAGTAAGCAAGAACCTAAAGACACATTTTAGTCACCTGTAATAAAATATTTTACTACCCTTTATATGAAATAGGTCGTCCGATGGAAATATTCATCGACTAAGAAATCAAGAGACCGATTCGGATGACGATTTGGGGACGTGGAATGGAAATTCTACTCAACAAAAACCTCGCTAACTCATTTTTAGACTGATCAAATTCATCATTTTAATTGTCACGATATTCCGAACGATCACGATTGTATAAATACAGTGAATTTTTTTTAGTTTGTAGCCGCTTTTTGCTAATTATTGGTTTAGAAATGACTATTTTCTTACTAGGTTGCTTTTGCAGTAGTACACGCTGAGAGATTAGTCATTTTTAGCGAAGGGTCTATACATATTTCATCTATTTCATATGCGCCCAAGTACATACATAATTGAAAGAAAAGGTACTGTGATAGATATGATTTGAACTTACCCACAAAATGTAGACGGGCAGCCTTGGCAACAAATTATTATTTTAAATTAAATAGATGAATTCTCATATGAAATCCAAAACGTTAGTGCCGGACAGACCCGAAACGTTTCCTATATGATTCTCTCAAGTGCATTGTTATGTACCATGTAGAACCGGATTTTTTTGACCTTGTAAATACTGTTCTATGTATATATTAAGTTAATAAAAATGTTAGTTTGTTTGGATGCATAAAATCAGCCTTTTGCAACAATTATTTTAAGCAGCTATATCTGTTTATTTATAAAATTGCATCTTTATTTCTGTTAGTCAAACACGCAAATATAGCAGCATTACATAATTTTATTTTTACAAATCTCCATTTTTATAGTATTTCGATTGTTGTAACAAGATTTTGTAGCATTCATTTGTAAATATTTAGCATACACAAGTACATAGACGTATAGCTACACGGTAAAAGCGCTGTCGGCCATTTGTTTTAGTTCCTTAATTGCTGATCGAAGCAATTTAAAAATTGGCCATTTATCTGATTACAATTATATTATTTTTGTAAGATGTAGTCATTCATGTCGCCACATTTACTCCTGGCATCATAAAATACACACTACAAAGTTTAGTTGGCAAAGCGATAGCACTGAAAGGATACCTAGGTTGCAGTGCATGTAAATACCACCGAAACACGTCGTTGACAGCTTGTTTGGTGTCACGCAACTTTGAATGCTGGATAGAAAATGTTAAAATACTGACATTTGGTACATTGTTCATTTCTGGAATGCGCAATGATTAAATTAAATTAATCATTATAAGGAATGGAGTTTGATAAAAGTAGCTCAGTAGCTCTTAAACTAGTATTTGCACTTTATTTTTTATAAAGGAACTATGCTATTCTTTCATTGTTATGACAATGCCAATATATCTAATTATATAACATGTAGTACCGTTTGTAACACCCTGCAATGTTTCACGGTTTGTGTTGTACCAACGATTTTACGCAAAGATGAATGAATCCTTTATTTTGCTTTCTTTCAAAGTTCAGAAAGATGGATTTCGTTTCGAGTCTTATATCAGTTTGTTTAAAAATGTAAAATGTAGCAAACAACGTTTTCAGGAGTTGGAATTTAGAAACTAACAAAACAATTTAAGATAAGTGGAACTGCAGTCTTTGGCGTATCTAATATTTACTGGTAAGCTGTTCATTCCTTAAATTCAGGATTATTTTCAGATGAAGAACAATGAGCCAAATATCATTATTTTTACGATTTTTCATTTACTACTGGGATTAAGAGTAGAAATACAAAATTAAAACATTTTACTGTCTTCTTTTGTAGCGTCTGAATACTTGAAAATATACACAACGATATATCACTCTAACTCGAAATCTTCTTTGTGTGCAATTTATTATAATTGATGTGGTTCTCTAATTTCTAATGACATGAACTCTTTCTTTTTAATAAAGGTGTGATAAGTTGGGAATATGTATAAGTATGTATTTAGGTAACCAGCTTGCAGGAATAGCATTAGCAACAACATATACTCGTACAAAAACACCAAAATATTGTTGAAGTAAATTTCAATTTGTAATTAAATATACCCAATACTCACAATCAGTTTCAAGCTAAATGAAAGTTACGTGTTATTTTTATACACAACAACTAAATTATATTTATACATATAAGTATATGAAATTTTGTAACACTGATTTCTGAAAATTAAAGCATTGCTTAAATCTTACTTTCAAAGTTACCACAATAGCATCAATTACCTTTTAAATTATTTACGCACATAAATTGAATAAACTCATACTTATCGTAACTTTACACATTCTCGTTTTGTGTTGGCTGCTACTACTCTGAGGATGTTGCAGCATTTTACAGGTATTGCATAGGTAACTGTCAATTAAATCTCTTATCGTGGAAAATTATTGAATGGCTGAAATTGTCAGGAGTAGTCTAATTCAATTCGATCCTCAAAAAATATTTTAGGCAAGGTAATAGTAATAATCAGTATGCATTTCTGGTAATTTAGTTAATAGAATACATATTTTGTTCAACATTTCTTTTGTTCTTATAATTAAAATACATTGACATCTAAAGTATCATTCATCGACCTTTCGTTTCTGAAACATTAACAAAGAGACTAAAAAGACTAGTATGTAATACATTTAGCCGTATTTATAGAAGCAGTTAACTCGACTGCTGTTTCTTACTGCAAAAAAGTTATCTGTGATGGCACAAGTCCAGCTTGGCCATAGTTATTTAATGCTAAAAAATTATATTCTATGAGTTCGCGTTCCGCAGTACAGTACATTACTAGGTAAGCCCCATCAATAAGTCCACTCCTCCCTCCATCACTGTTATCAATACAACCGGCCTTTATCAATCTAGAGTGGGAATCATTTCGATTAAATTGTACGAGTATCCGACTTTCCTCGACGATGAATCCGAATAGGTACATATTAATAATCGATGAAAACTACATACTACATATACCTATGCACATTATTTTCCGTAATAAACTATTTCATTTCATTATATTTGTTACTCACCACAAATATCAATGCATATTAAAATTAAGCATGTAGTATCCAAGAAACACCAATTATCGCCAAGACTGAATATAGTATTTAAAGTCATTATATATGACATTTTTTGTTTAAATGATCCGCTATGACCTTATGTCTAATAAAATGTAAATATAATATACATCTACTTATAATATATATCTATGTTATAAGTATATATTGCTAGTTATATGTATTACCTATTATTCTGTAGTTTTGGTAGCTTAATTTAAACCTATATTCAAGTTCATATATGAAACCAAATTAAAAAGTTAACATTTAAGAATAATAATATTGCCTAAAAAGATTAGTAACTGTTGACGCTGCATAAATTCTTGAACATAATATATTGTGCTGTCTCAGGTTTGCGAAGCGAAGGAAGCTGCATCCGAAAATCCGAAAATTTTGAATAAAAGCAGCAAGTGTACAGACTGGAAATTCGTCATTCAATGTGATTTGGTTTGGTGAAAGCTCACAGTTGTACGGAAGCTACATATTTGTTTGTAGGGTACCTAATCGATATTGTTTTGTGTTAACGGAAATAGCCAATGATAGTTGCTTACTATATGTCAATTCCATTCACAATCTAGTCTTATTTTCAGAATTGGTTAAGCAACAATGAAACAAAAGAACAACGTAATTGTGCTGATATTGAATTTAACAGTAAGCGTTGACAATGACTTTGACTGAGGGGATTTTCACTTAGGGTTTTTGTTTCCGCCAATTTATCTCGTCAGCTTAACTTAAACAATATTTTATGGCCATACAGCAGGAAACCATTTTCAAAATATGCTACGTCGTATTCACAAATGTAAGTAGTAGGAAATGAAAGCACACAGGAAGTAATGCTATTAGAACGATGATGAAGCGAAATGGTATTAACTTTCGTTACTTTCACTCAAAGTTACCTCTCTTCCGGCAGACTCGATAAATTCTAAAAAACATTTAGTCTGATTCTGAACCTCTGCTGAACAAAGATAATGAGCTCTCGGTTTCACATAAGAACCTTAAAAGATTACTCATCAAGTTCCATCTGAAATGGGTTGTAAGTTGCTTAATAAGTGACGGCAAATCTCGGATGCGAGTCATAATGGATAGGTAAATATTAAATTCACTACAACGTTCTATCCAGTTACTTTTGCTTTCGTTCTCTGTGCATTTACGAAAACACTACGAGAATAGCATTTGGCATATTCCGCTTTCATTATATCTGTCGATTTCAACGTAGTAGCAATGAGCACACATTTTACTGTAACCTTTTAATGGATTTTTCTAATTTAATTTTGTATAACTTATAATTATTAAGTAGCGTTTCGATAAAATATATTAATTATTTGTTCGCTGTTTCGATTGTCAGCATCCCAATAATAAATTGCCTACTTTCAGACGAAATGATATTATTTCTCTGTGTATTATTGGTGTGCTAACCACACGTACGTCAATTAACGTCTGTGACTTCATTTCACAAGTCAGGAAATTCAATGAAGAAAACAACGTAGAGGACCAGAAAATTTTCGGATGCACTTTCTCCTCATCACGGTGACAGCTTCTTGTAGAAACACGAATTTCTTAGCTAGGTACTTATTTAATTCTTCGAATTGTGTTAGCGTAGCGTAAACATAGCTAATATAGAAGATTCAGTTATAAACACCAATTTGTACGAAAATCTCGTTTCGCCCCAACTCGGCCTATTTCTAATATTGTGAAAACTAACTTATATTGTACATGTCTTCTATACCAACAGTGACAAATAGAACTGAACGAGCAATACTCCACCGACATCCGTACTACAGTTAGTAGTGGAGATTAAATTTTGAATTCATATTTGTCGTATAGCCTATGGCAAACATAATGTATGTACACATGTATTGGTATAATATATACATAGTATGCAATATGCGTATTTCATTTTATTTCCTTTAGAAATATTTGGTATCAAGTTAACGATCACCCATGTCGCTTTGATGAGAGTAAGTTGTAGCGTTTACCTATTGTACAGTATACGCTTTGTATACAATTTACACACTATAATACTAACCTGGCTTAACTGAATTTCTTCCGGCTATATAGTATCGCGTAATTAATATTATTATTCGTACTGGAACACTCCAACAGTAAAATTAATGCAATTTTAGTAGTTTAGTGGTCGAACAGATTTAAGGTTCGATAAATAATATATTTCGTCGTAACGCAAAAAGTAATGTCCGTATCTTCTTATCTGACTGTCTAGCTCCGAATTATTTTAAAGTAGATCCATGTATATATTTTTTCTTTATGAAAAATATCCATGTAAATTTGTATATCTGTTATTTAAGAGTATTTGCAACGTAAATTTTATACATTTTTGTGGTAAAAGATAGAGCAAAATAATTGACATAATGAACGTGGAATGAGTCAGGACTTTATAACAGATTTCTTTCAAAACAAAATTATTTAAAACGGTGGAATGCGTTGAATATCAATACGTACTCCTACATACTTCAGGTTTTCTTTCTTGGGACTTACATTACATCATTTGTCATATTATCCCGTATCCGTTAATTGAATGGAAAATTATGGATGAAAATACATTTAAAAAAATGATCATGTCAACTGGTTGATTGTAGACTGATGATTGTGATGAGTAAATTGGTGTTTTCTTCTTCTCTGCTTTCTTTTCCTTTTTACATGACAGAACAGAATGCCATTCCATCATTCATAATTTCATGCATGAGGAAAGCTTGACTTTCCATGTAGACAGCATCATTTAAATCATTGCACGATGGGTCGCCGTGACGATTCAGTGCCTGCAACAAAACAAGCCACAATACGATCATTAACAATGTTAACGTTATTACCAAGAAACAGGATCAAAAATTAGTAGTGATATTCGAAATTTTTACCACACACGTCTTTTCACAAGGATTAATTACATTTTACTATCCATTAAGATTTGCGTCGATGGTTATTTGTGTATCATTTTATCAGATTCGTGTTAAACAATTCCAACTCAATTTCCTGACAATTACATAAACTGAATGTGCACCTATGTATAATAAAAATTGGCATACGCTACGCTTAAATACCTGTATCATTCAACTTGTAGCTTGAACGATTTTATAACAATAAGAGTTACTGGATAAACATGTTCATTTATTTGGGTAGATACTGTTACGGGTAGTTAGATTTTGAATAGACCAGCCCAGTTTTATAATTATTTGTTCTTTATAGCTCACTGATTGTAGCCTTTGATGTTGCGCCACGGAGCGTAATGACGTAATGTAATAGTAATGGGGCAATTATATCTGGAGAAAATTGTTGGAATGAGTTGTTAAAGTTGTGTGAATGGGTAAATTGTAACAGATTCCAGAGAACGAAGCTGCAGAGAGTAACTATATTGAAACCGTTTACATCATCAATACTTGCTTTCTTTCCCAAATTTATAACGACTTCAAAATGACTTTTTTATATCATTTCGATAAGCAAACACGCATGGTATCTACTTCAATAAAGCAGAACAAAACAAGGTAAAATTGAAATAGTCGTTCATCTCTCAGCTCTGTATGTTGCAGGTTTTTATCTGTGGGGCATTTGTTGCAACATCATTAATATCGTCCTTATACTAATAACGGCTATATATGGTTTAATGCATGATATTCTCTGCATTCTATCTCAAATGCATATACAAGCATTATGCAACTTCTTGGCATAGGCTTCACTTCACTTGGCAGAGATTTTTTACATGGACATTGTGGAGTAGCTATTCTTTAATTATGTTGTTAAACTTACGTAAAGGCTATCATAGAAATGGCATCTCCTCCATCTTTCCACTACAACAAATCATTAAGAGACTTGGTAATTGTATATGTCAATCTACGTAAACGAAATATATCCACTTGTGTATTCTTGAGTGTAAGCAAGTATCTCTTCGTTCTCTTACTTTCCCATGAAGTGCATATAATTCCATTTGGATATGCCTGCAAAAACGCGAAATCGTGATGAGGTTGATGGCTAACAAGGAGAGAGGCTGAAAAGGATTTTGTTGACCAAGTAATATGATACTCATGTAAGTAAACACAATAACGGAAAATAGCTACCTAATTATACACAAATGTAGCATGGATGAAAAAATAATGTTATAATCTTGTATTCCATCTAAAAATGGCATGCCGCAGTTTACTTACTTCCGTAACATTACAAGAGAAGAGTTTTTATTTACTTACGAATATACTATTTCAATAACATATTTGAATAACCTCAAAAAATACTATCTGAAATCTGAATAAGCCTCAACAAAAGTAAAAAATAACATCTAGTAGCACTACGGTTTCTAACCAATCTGAGGTGACCTCATATATTATAATGGTTTGTGGTGCATACTTGGAACTACCGAGTGGGTAATAATAGCCTTCACTTGTTATCCCACGATTCATACAATTACCAGGTTTGAACTAAATCCATCCACGCGTTCAGTTGATGATCAGCTAGATACAGTTTGTCCCTATTTTCCCGTGGGGTATATCAATTTGAAAGCATACACCTAATGTCCAACCTACTTGTACCTAATTTACTTGACTCAAAGTACCTTGACACCAACTTTAAAATCGACTCACTAGTTTAGTTTAGACGATGATTTACTTATATGGATAATCCACGAACCAATCCCACTCAAAGAGGAATGGAAATATTAATCGTAGTATAGTAGTGGTTAGGAGCAACTCTAACTAATCGCAGGTCCAAGGTTTCGGTGCCTGAATGTTATGTAGCATTTTGGGTCGTCGTCGGTAATTCTTCTCCCACTTTCCATTCTGTTCAGCCCATAACCATGCAATTAGGGAAACATCTACTTATAGGTTCATTTCCCCCCTGTGTATAGTCTTTGGCAGAACTGACCTTTTTTACAACTGACTTAAGCAATATGAATATCTAGAAAAAGTGCATAAATATCTAGTGATGGTTATAGCAATCCATTGTTTTCATCAGGTTTTTTTCTCCAATTACCAGCAGTTATTTGATTTCTGGTTGCTTTGCAAAAGGTGATTTTCAAGGTCTTGGCAGCTTGCGTCGCTACAGAGTTTCTTGAGAGTGAACGTTTTTGGAAACAAACAAATATACATTAAGTTGGTAAGATTCCAGAATTCGTTGTGAATGAAAATATTCAGACCTTGCACACAACATTCAATTGTAAAAATATATGTTTCAGTTTGTGGCACATGGCACAAACCCCAACGAAAACACTTGACGTATCACCTTGTAATGGCATTATCCGCGAGTACAGCCTTCGTTTGTACTTATTTTCCCAGAGAAAGCAATAAGAGGGCTTAGGTACATATATACATTCACAATAATTCCTTGCCATTGTTCTAAATCCAACAACATATCCTCCACAAAAGAAGACAACCATTCACATCCTGTCGTAAGCATCAGCCAGGAATTCGTATGCATTTACAGTTTGTACCTTCCTCTATTCTTCTGGAGCAGCACAAAGACAGGAGAAAAAGGCGACTGGGACTTCAAAAGAGAAAGCCAAGAAAAACTACTTACTTTTTCCCACAAATATGATTTCCCAATGCTACCACTTACTTAAAACACCTCAACCACTGCCAAATACTAGTCAACATCGTACTGCACCCCCGTATTTTTTCTGCTTTCCCTTTACGCACAACGTACGCTCGTTCTACATGTATGCATTGTAATAATGCCACCTTCACCTGTGAGCACAAAAGAATGCGTGATTATAGAATTCAAAGGGATCTCCCCTACTTCCTTTCTTGTTATCATCATTGCAATCAAGTACACTATACTTTTCTCCGTATGTCGGATGTGTGTACATACAATGACCTTGATACTTTTTCTGTCCCGGTAAGCGTTTATAGGAGGAGTGTAAGCAACGATGAACATTTTTACGTACATTCACTTATTGCCACTACCGATAATAGATACAATAAACCGTTAACCGTTGTAGAAGGGTATACAGACGTAGCTGAGAACCTGGGTAATTGCCATATTATGTGGAAAGGATGTATTGATATAATTTGTTGTCACTATATAATGAATAATATATTTTCCCCGCCCCCACCCATGTCCACACAGGAGGACAGAGTTTCCGTTACACAAAAATTGTTGCTTCATATGTATTTTGTCCTCGAATCTGTTGCCACATGCTTAAAAATCTTCTCTCCGTTCAAATGAATGTGGGATTTACATCGCATGGTAAAGTTATACATGTGGTACTTCGTTCAGCAAAAGTACTATTATTCCACGTACTTACAGACAGACAAACATGACTAAAAGTTTGCCAATCTAGCTTCGTTTCTGATGGCAATAAAAGGAATAGTACAATAGTATATTTAGTGATATATTTTCATGCATTGAATAGAGACCAGTGAATATCCCACTTCAATTCTCATTCTTTTGTGATTCCGTTGGATTTTTCTTTTGTGGATTTCCTTTCCTCATGACAAGAGAATCTCTTGGGAGAATCAAGGATATTACCTACATAGATATAACCTTAGTAAGATGATGAGGAACAATAGAATTGTTTTCGACATAGATGTATAATGTAATACTACCAAACCTTCGATATACATTTAGAGCTTATTACTTTGTCAATGTGTAGCGGATTTATCGGAAACGTAAAATATAAAAGTTTCTCCAGGTAAATCAGGACGAAACGAATAAACTACATATGTGTGGTATACGGGTTGAATGCATTGTTGTATAAACGTCATCAGTACTCTCTGAAAGCTGTAAGATCAAAGACGCAGCACGACATTTAGCACTCACTAACGAAGTTTCAGTATTGATGATAAATATAGTTCAATCATCACAATGAAAAATGCATTTATGTGTATAACGTAATAAAGATATGAAATGCATTAAAGTCAGTGATGTCACATGAAATATCTACCAAATTTTGTCTTTCAAATAAATTATATCTCTGCTTTTAAGGTAATAATTGAATATCGTGGTAATGTTAAAAGTCTCTTTTCAAAGTACGTCGAATTATATTCGCTGCAGCGTAGCATAGAATTGAAAACGGGTTCTACGCATTACTTTGCAAAATAATTAACGGAGATTTCCTTTAAAGGAAGGCCATATGTTTACTTAAGACAATAATTATTGTTACAGCTTTATGCATTCTTATTTGTACAGGCTTACATGTATTTTACTGGAAACATCAACGCAGTAAGTGACTGCGGCTGTGACATTGGCCATCTGCTACATCCGACGAAAACTTTAGCAATTTTACGAGAGGAATTCCAGATAAAGAACACTACTTTTCCTCTTTACTCGAAATCGCGTCCTCTTTAAAATTGAATATGATATGCTAATGCTTAATAACTTTCGCGTCTCTGTGGTGGCAGTGTGTGCTAGTAGTAAATTCTTGGAAAAGTATTCTCATAACTCTTGAAATAGGCAGAGGCGACCAGATTTTTAATACATGTTAGTTTCAAAAAAAGAATTTGGATCATTTTCTTATTCGAAGGATATTAAAATGCCGGAAGATATAAGGCAAGAATGTCATTATTTCATTTTCACTTCGTATTATGCGGCGTGTGGAGTGTAGGTATGCGTGCGACTTTCTCCCTCTCTGAAACCAGAGTACAAATCAACGGGAGAAGAGGGAAAAGGGAAAGTTTTTATTTCGTTTCCTCACTCTCTCACTCTGAAACCGTATATCACATAACATACCCAATAGCGATAATAACCTGACATGTATTATAAAACCCTATTTCCACACTGCTTTTCTGACACAATTGTGTTACCACATCGGTAATAGGAAACCCTTTCACCAACCCATATAGAGCTTATGTATTGTAAATATAATACCTACTTGCCTGTATTATTGATATTGTACAGTGTTAGATGAAGCATGTATAGGCAGTAGGCATCTTGATGTAATGGAATGAAGGAAAATAAACCACGTGTCATTGAATTTTCTTTTCGCCTTGTTGAAAGTTTGAGTGGGTGAGAGAGGAGATGTGTACGTGAAATGTGTGGAAAATGGTAATAAAAAGTGGGCAATCGAATTCAAAGAAGGTCATTTTGGTTATATATGGCATGGGAAATATGTATATAATGTATACCTAATACAAGTACAGCATGCTTATGCCGGGACTTGAAAAAGCTTTGAGATCTCTCTGGATTCTATTAGTAAGAATGTGTAATCAAGTCATAGTCATGAGCTCATTTGTCATATGACATGGGGTCACCCACAAAGAACCACTTCTGTACTCACACGGCCATGTCCCTCAATCGCCTCTCATGAATTGATCATACATATTATATGAGGAGAGCAATAAGGGCAAATGTATGTAAATGCAAAGTTAGATAGAAACTGATAAAATACACCCTCCTCGTACAGACACACACAGATCGTATGTAAACACGGGAAAAAGCTTAGAAAATGTTTTGCAAGATAAACAGGCGCCACACTGTACATGATCATGACTACGACTGTTGGAGCGTCGTATTACTTGTCAACCGTTAGATTGAAGATAGGTACTAGCCGTGTAGTGTAGGGTCTAATAAAATGTACTATGTAGCTTAGTTTATACATTTTATGAAGAAAATACGTTATTTATATGCTAAAACTGGTTATAATTAATTAGCTGTAATTATTGTATTTTATGCGATCGATACTTATAAATTGGTGAAAAGATAGTTAGGACATAGCTAACTATGTGTACTAAATATTAGGAAAATTGGAACAGTCGCACATGTCAAAGGTCAGGGTCAAAGTTGGTTGTATTTAGTATGTAGTAGCATGCGTCATGATCGCAGTGCAACTTAGTCGCTAAGGTAGTGAAGTTTGTTTATTTGTTTATTCGACTGCGTGGTGGAGTCAGGATCGGAAGGAGGAAAATCTCAGCAGTATATAAGGACCCGCGCAGTCGTCATTTTTTCGTCATTTGTTTCACTGAATTGTGCTCTGTAGACGGAGTAGCGCCCGTCATAAATGTTAACTGTAAATTATCTGTAAAAGCGTGTAAATTGTTGTTATTGTTGGGAATAAAAGCGTTTGTTGTACCAAATTACCAAACCTCCTGCCCTAGCCTGTTTACTACGTCAGATTTAATTGTAGTTTTAATTGTGGTTAAATTGAAAGTTAATTAAATTCACCCCCCTCTTGAGTCGCTGATCATAACATTACTGAGCATCGAAACAACATGGTCCTTCGAGTCAACACCGAAACAGCACTACGGAAATCAGTTCAGTGATTAGATTTTTGTTCAGTGTTATGTCAGTGATATCAAGAGAAGATAACACAGCCGAAGTTGAAACAACGCCTCAGTCCATCCGTCATCCGCATCTCCAATGGACTTCCCAAGGGTCGATGGGTCTTAAAGCAGAAGACAGTGAGCAATTGAGGATCACAGCCGAGCGTGGAACAAAGCAGAGAGCCATGGCGAACCATCAGCAACCTTTAGAAGTGAAAGCCTCAAACCAGTTTGGTCTTTGCACTGGGAGGGGTGAATCTGGAGCTGATGGTCACGTCCCGAAAGTGGCGCATCGCAACAACACGTCATCGACACTAAGATCCAGCGCGTCTTCACAGTCCTCCAGATCCTCTAGACACCTCAAGATAGAACAGGAAAGAAGATTGTTAGCTCTGCGGGAAAGAAAACGACAAGAAGAAATGGACCGAATAGAAGAGGAAATGCGTCTTGTGGAACTTCAGGCAGCGGTAGAAGAAGTTTGTTGGCTCTACCTCGATGAAGTAAGAAAATTAGAAGATATAATTTTGACGAATAAGCCTATTAGTGAAGAAACCACTCAAGAAGTGAAGACCAGTGAGGATCCTAAGTGTGAAGACGCTACCAGAGCCATGATTCTTGGAGCAATGAGGTCAAGCACGGAACTTGCTAAAGAAGCCGCTAAGTCGTCTGAAGAGGAGTCATTAAATTCGGAACGGTCCTCAAGGACAGAAAATGAAGAAAACCTTGTGTCAGAATCGGAAGCCGCTGAAGCAACGGAGAATGCTGTGAAGGAGCTCGATCAATGTGAGGAGCCCGCAGTATGCATTTCGGAAGGGACGCCGATGGATAAGAAGAACATCCCTGCTGATGAGATCTCTGGAGAAGTGCCAGGATCAATGAACGAGAAGTCAACTGGACGCGAGGATATGTCAGCGGAGGATACAAACACGAAGCCGGACGATGATAGCTGGGTGGTCATCGAAAGTGAAGAAGTCATCCAAGAAGAAGAAATAAGTCAGGAATCCACGAATGGGACTCAACGAAAAGCGGAGGATCGGTGCGACGTCGGGAGAAAGCCGGGAGGCACAACGGATGAAGGAGTGAAGAAAGATTTCCCGGTGAAGACTGATGGTGCTGATGAAATTGTGAAACCGCGTAAAAGAAGATCCCAGAAGCCAGAGAAATCAAGAAAGAGAAGAAGACTCAACTTCAAGGAGAAGACTGGACAGCTCTCGATGTCGACCGCGAAGATTTGGGACTCAGCAAAAGAAGCGGTAGCCGAACAGTGGTCCAAGATTGCTGATCGTCTGGAAGTTGGGTGTCCAGGACCACCGAGGCTGAGACAAGAAATCCGCCATTGGAGTTTGGAGACGGTGTCCACTCCTGGGATCAAGACGTCTCATGTCACTAGGAGGGGCGAGCATAACGACACGGAACGGGTGGAAGCCGAAGATGCCTGCACTACACTGGATGAACGCGCTTGGACAACGGTGGGACTCCTGATGGATAGCACGACGCCATGGAACAGTGATTCAAGCAAGTTTAATCACGAGGAGGGGTATGTTGGAGCGTCGTATTACTTGTCAACCGTTAGATTGAAGATAGGTACTTGCCGTGTAGTGTAGGGTCTAATAAAATGTACTATGTAGCTTAGTTTATACATTTTATGAAGAAAATACGTTATTTATATGCTAAAACTGGTTATAATTTATTAGCTGTAATTATTGTATTTTATGCGATCGATACTTATAAATTGGTGAAAAGATAGTTAGGACATAGCTAACTATGTGTACTAAATATTAGGAAAATTGGAACAGTCGCACATGTCAAAGGTCAGGGTCAAAGTTGGTTGTATTTAGTATGTAGTAGCATGCGTCATGATCGCAGTGCAACTTAGTCGCTAAGGTAGTGAAGTTTGTTTATTTGTTTATTCGACTGCGTGGTGGAGTCAGGATCGGAAGGAGGAAAATCTCAGCAGTATATAAGGACCCGCGCAGTCGTCATTTTTTCGTCATTTGTTTCACTGAATTGTGCTCTGTAGACGGAGTAGCGCCCGTCATAAATGTTAACTGTAAATTATCTGTAAAAGCGTGTAAATTGTTGTTATTGTTGGGAATAAAAGCGTTTGTTGTACCAAATTACCAAACCTCCTGCCCTAGCCTGTTTACTACGTCAGATTTAATTGTAGTTTTAATTGTGGTTAAATCGAAAGTTAATTAAATTCACCCCCCTCTTGAGTCGCTGATCATAACATTACTGAGCATCGAAACAACAACGACCTTCGATCGATTCCATTTCGTCTTCCACAGCTTTCTCTGCTTAAATGTCGATAAATAGATAGGACCTACTTCCGTTTGCTATCCAAAAGACTAAAAGCACTTTAGGTACGTGACACGTGATAATTATTATTTAACCATTTATCGCAATACATCGGAAATAAACTTGTTACAGTGACAGTAGAAAGTAAACACTTTGAAGTAAGCCAGGCAGCATCCATTTTTTTTTTCACTCTTTGTAGCTAATGCTGTGAACTTATGCTCATCCATACATCTTTACACACTTCCAGCCACTGAAGTGTCGCTGAATAAATTGTTGTATTATAAGCTTACTCAATGTTGGAGTCCTGTTCAACTAGGGATATAGATATGTTCTAAAAAAGTGTTCCCATTCACACGGTATGTTTTCTCAATGCCAACATATGGAAATAGGAGAGAATGCAACTCTATGATGGTCTTCAGTTGGGCAGTAATAATTATTATCATAAACCATAAAGTGTCAGGGTAGAAGTAAAGCAATGAAAGCTGTAAATATTGGGGGCTAGTCACTAGTCGTGCTCACGGTTTTCATTATCATTCTACGAATCATATTTTCGTACACTTGATAAACCATAGGCATACCTGGCATTTATGACAGTGACAAATGGCTTCATTCGAGGAATCATTCAAAAAGACGGGATGAGATGACACTGTTCTTAGTCCGTTACTTCCAGGAGTGGTCACGTTGTTGCCATTTATAAGTGAAGCACCAGTCGGGCCTGCGTAATTAGCAGTGTCCAAGCTCTGAGTGCCCCGATGTGGAAGATTGTATCGATTGTTTCCATTGACAAGAACTTTGCCGTTTTTACCAATCGGTCCTTTGCTCATAGCCGCAACAGCTTGTTTGTATGACGGAGGGCTGACATGTGTCTGCTGAAAGTTTAAATAACATTGTAACTTTCAGGAATCACATTACAGTTGGAATTACATTTCAGTTTTTTTATTTAACCAAGCGGATCACTCCGCCGACTTTTATGATACTAAATTTGATTGTGGCCAAACCTCTGTAATAGCTTTAGCGTAGGGTGGTGGAGGTGAAGGGATCGGTCCAGTATTAGCCGTACTTGCCAAAGATGGAACTGGTGAAGCAATTGCAGATTGTCGAAGTTGTGGTTGGAGAGGCAATGATGGCGCAGGAGATGGGGAAGCAACTATTGATTGTCTAAGTTGCGGTTGGAGAGGTAGAGATTGTGCAGAAGATGGAGACGCAACGCTTGCCCCTGCGGTGTCAACCATTCCGGCACGGAGTACCTGAGGGGAACGGTAGTTCCGGTAAAGTGCAGGATCTTCCCCGGCTGCTGCGGTAATTGATGTTGCTGCTGTGGGTGTCCCAACAGGCGAGGGTCTTGAGAGAGCTGATAAATCTCCTGGAACAAGAACGAAGCAGTTAAAGCATCAAATACAACTTTCCTCTGAAATAATTAAAACAACGAATGAAACGTCAAGTAATGAGATATGTATAACAAGCATGAATTAAATAAAATTAAACCATACGGCAAAATTTACAGGTGAATGCCTCCCTGAATATAGCATAGAAAACTCATTGCTTTTAATTTATACTCTTTGTTCTATATGCTTGTAGGACATTCACATCTCATTCCAAGTTCATATTATATTATAAGGTTGAAGGTTATGGCTGTAGCATCAGTTGTAGACAAAGGCAAAATCCTATTAGTATGATTACTTGAAAACATCATCAAAGACAACGACGCAATACACAAAAGTTGTTCAACAGTATGTAGAGCATATAAATCCTGCTTGGAAAATTATTTAGATATTAACGCTAGTTATTGTGGGAATTGCATTTATGCGAATGCAATGTCTGTCCGTCCCTCAACACGATATCTTGACATTGAAATTTTCAAGTTGTTTCCGCCAACCGATTTCTAATCACTAGGGACAACTCTGGTGGACGATTTCGAAATCCCACCGTGAATATTAACCGTGAATTTTAAGAAATTTCTCAGGTTCGCTTTGTTTAATAATTTCGATTGTTACGTTTATATTTATCAGAGATGTCATATTGCGCTATGCGTATCTTGAGTATTAAAGTGTAATAATAATAACTCAATTTGTTCCAACCGACAACAAATATCTCTACTGATACGTGCATTTGACAATTACATGAGCCTTTTTGAGTTTTTGCCTCGAGTAAGTGTATGATGAGTTTAATGTTTAATGACCATAATATTAATATGATATAATCTAGACGGAGATACTCAGAATTTGAACATGATATATACTCATGCACTACTATTCGGGGAATCCATCCATCTACAGTCCAATCCAACAGGAGGGATTGTTGTAAAACAAACTCTTTAAATGAATTATACTTCTCTCGTTTCTGATAACTGGACCACTGCGTTTTGTTGTGTAACGAGAATGATATACATATTAAGGACAAGTAGTGTTATACCACCGTTTCTTCATCTACCACAAGACTACGGCGAGAATCTAGTCGCTTTCCTGAAAGCAAACTACTGACTAGGAAACCATATAAGTGGCAATGGTGAGAAAGATGAGATTGTCCGCGTGTCGGGAAGCTTTAGGAGTTCTCAGTTTCAGTGCTTTCTCCTTTTATTCGTTCTCTATTCAGTGAAATAGGGCAACAAACCCCTCTCATGAAGGCACAAAAAAGGAGAAATGAAAGGAGAAAGTATAGCAAGTTTAGAGTGTACGGCTGGACGTAACTCTAGTGTTCATTAAAACAAGAGCTGAGACTAATGAGAGATAAAACTATAATATATATGGGGCGATATGATGCAACATGGATTATATGTCTATCTAATATGTACATTACCTGCATAAAACAGTTGGTATATATATAACTGTAATATCCTTTATCCATTTGGACCTATGTGTAATAAATGCTTACATAATTTCAAAATGGTTTGTAGTAAAAATTTACTGTTCCGTATGATCTTCCGTTTTGCTTAACACGAATTTATAGCAAAATATCTATATATTGATATTCCGTAACTTCAGTTAGCAGTTGTATCATATCAGTATAGGTTCTGAGAACTTCAATGTTAATACTAGGATTTTCCTCACAGAAAAATAACTAGTCATGAAAATCTATATTTTGGATGTACGATGCCCCTGGTTCGGAAAATCAATAGTGAAGGCCCTCAAGACATGTTTAATATGTTATGTTGAATCAGTTTATCTTACTGTTTGGTAGATCGGTCATAACAGACATACATACAAACAAACATGATAATCGCATGACAGTAACTAGATTCTGTTTAAAAGCTTTGGTTAGTTCTAGTTTGCTTGAAAATAGGTTGGTGTTACTTAAATGATATAATGATATTCTTGTAAACATTTTATCTTGGCGCAATGCTTCAATTGAAAGCATGTCATGTGTCCGAATGAAATGTGGTTTACTGATTTGTAGACATGATTCTGCCATTCGGAGCAACGCAAAAGTGCCAAACAGTTTTCTGGAAATATCAATGTCAGCCAAAAACCTATTCAGCAAAATTTTAAAGCGCTTCCAAGAATAGCGGTTCTTCGTATCAAAAAGCAATGGAACTCCTCCACTCAGATGAGAGGGAGTAAAATGTTTCACTTTGCTGATTACTCTTTTAATTTCGTCGAGGCTGAAATGAAAGACAAGAGTGCTGCAATACCCGCTCCTGTAACAAAAAATGCTGCGAGCCAGTTGCATTGCTGCTTCTTCACTTTTTTTACAAACTTTTAAATCAAAGGAATCTTTGTACGTTTTACTTCTCTCACATAAAATGAACGAAAATTTTATACATCAATCTCATGTGGAGATGTTTTTTAATGACAAGCGAACTTCTTTCACAAAAATGACTTATATTTGAGAAATTTCGCTGCATCCAAGGACAATTTCTGAATTGATAAGTTTATGTCAAAAATATTTAATAAATCTCAATAATAACCACATTTTGTTATAAAATATTCTTAATAAATATTCCTGAGTAAGATATTATATGACTGATATTACGAATTGGTCAGGAACTAGGGAACATGTGAGCTATAAAAAAGTGTAGTTGTAGAATGGTCCCATGATTATTTTTTGCAGGAATGAAAATGTCAGTTTTTTAAAAGTTGCCAATGGCAGATTGATTGTGACACTATTCATCTGAACTTATAACTGAAGCATAGAATGAGCCTATATCGTAAAAACGTGAAGTGTAAATGTAATTATATACACGTTATATAGTGATAAAATATTGGGGAATATTGATTATTTCGTATCCGAAACACACAAAGTGCTCTAGTAGAGCTCTCATGGGACTATATAAGACAATGATACTTCAGCTCATGAGGAAAATCTTAAACAGAGAAACGGAGATACAACGCCCAGAAGGGAAAAGCAATAAAATCTGATGAAAACTTGTAGACTACTCAGCAATTGAAAAATATAAATTGTCCCAAGTGCAGTCAAATTGGCGAAACCATTTTGCTTAATGTGAGTAGTAGTAGTAAAACAGCACTTATTTCAACGTTCTTGGGTACACTATTATATTTACCTTGGTATAAATGAGACAATACTGTCTTGAGGTAAATATATGTATGGCGATGTAAGCATAATATGTACGAACACTTCAAACAGACGTGAAACCAGCCAGTCGTCTTTTATTGCAACATTGCAAAAAATAAAACTATTCACGTAGCCAAATGAGTATGCACAAAGCTGCCGTAGGTATAATAAAAATTAAAGAACAAATACAGTAATCTAAATAGAAATAAAGCAAATAATCATGTTTGGTTCTGGCTGATGGATTTTCACACTCATTCAATTCATAAGTTTTCCCAGATCAAACAGGACTTTGTGATATGCAAACATGCAATGTTTACGAGAGCAGTGCTCGTCGAGCACTTTTCCCCTGCAGACATGTATATAAGTAATAGGTGTATGGGGAAACTTTTGCCAAAATGACATGAAGGTCTACATCTAGCACTCCGTAATTTGTATTTACATACCTGACACGGAGTAGGCAACTCTCATCCCATCAAATCTTTCAGCGCTCCTTGCTCGTCTAGGAGCTGCCATAAACCTTCGGCCGTTAGCCTTGATTGTGTCATGTTCATTAAAAATGACTGGTGATTGTGCAGCGGAGATTGCAGGGCTATTAGCGGTTGTACCCGCAACTGAAGCCGCTTGAACTGGAGTATGTTGTTGTTGCTGCTTATGATGATGGCGATTCAAGCCACTTGCCAGCGAAGCCAACAAAGCCGGATCAATATTTTGCTGTCCAATCACTTGTACTGGAGTTCCGTACAGAGGAGAACAGCTGTCAAACGATCTTTGAGGCTGCGTTCGAGGGTGCCCTGAGACTGGTGTCGTGGTGGCAGATGATGTGCCCGTCTTTCGAAAAAATCGATGGTTCTTTTTGTCTCTTGCCGCTCCATTTATACTTCCTGGTATACTGTTCTCCATCTCTTGAGTGGTATTTTTCACGGTCTATAAATCCTGTAAAACATCGTACATAAACCATTTGATTAAATCCATGGTCATCACATCTCAAGAGGGGTTTTGTTACTAATTTAACAAGGCGAAAAAAGTGTCTGCCCACGAGATTAGAAACCTCGTTGTCGCTAAAATAACATGTTCCTATTATTATTGTTCCATGGGTATAGTCTAAATTAAACATGTTTGAATGAAACTGTCAAAAGTTATTTTTCTGTAAATGTGCCAAAAGCGCTCGAAATGACCTCATATTCATTTCGCTAGAAAAACATTGAGTGGGCTCCGTAAAAGCTTAAGAAGAGAAATGGCACTTACTAAAATAATGAAAGCATGTGAAAGCTTCCCGTTTATACCAATAACGTTCCATCTCACTCACTGCTAAATCTATAGAATATTTCTTTCGAGATCTGACATGATATCCCACGCAACTTGCGTTTGCATCAGCAAAATGACTGTGGTTAGGTCCTTTCACTACGCCAAATTTTCTTCGCTCAAGTATGTACAAATGTATGTATACATGTGTATACACTATGCACCTATATGAAACCATGGAATGTAGAATGCCTATGTATGCACGATATGTTGTCGGGTGTAACAAAGTTTTCACCATAAAAAGCTGATTCCATCACGTTATTGTAACGCCAACGCAATCCACGAGACACATTCCTGGCTACTTTCTCCGACATATTTTATTATTATGAGAATTACATGAATGCAAAAAAACTACCATCTCCCATTACACAACAAAATGGTGAACATTTATTTAGCATCTTTTGTTGCACAAAATCAAAATCTACAGGTTTTCTTTAGAACCGAAAATGCAGCAGGGTGTGTGCCTGTATATTTTGTACAGCTTTGTGTGAACAAAAAAACTTTTTTGAAAAAGAGAACAAACAGCGTTTTATGATATGTTATGTAATATGTGTGAATAGCTCCTTGCTGTGTTCAAGGAAGTACATACAAAATCCATATATCACATCATGCAGCTGCCTAAAACAGCGTTATATCTACCTACTGCATATTATATCACCGCACCGTGTGTGTCTTCTTTGTGCAAATGCACAAGGAGTAGTATTTTAACAACCGACACGACACACACGCGTCATCGTGACAGGCTGTTGCATTATGAGTGTAAATATATCAAAAGGTTTCACGCTTGGTAAGGAATGTCTTTGTCCTCCTTTCTCATTGTCACTTTACATGAAAGCAATAAAAATAATAGCTAAAGCGCTCCTTCTCTGTTTTCTGTTTCTTTCTTGTTCTATGCATAAAAGTGAAAAGTAGAAGAAACGCAATAATATGCACTATATGAATATACATGGTTTTATTTTTCCCGAAAAAAGATTGTGTGCTACTCCGACTTGGAGTGACATTGTAAATGTAACCTGGAAAGTTTCCTAAGAAGAAAAAATCAAATAAATGTCAGCTGCTACGTGCGGAGAAAGCAAGAACAGAAGGAAAGTGGCTGGAACTGAGTGGGTAGAGTGGGACTTATATAAGTGAAAGTAGTATGCCTTCTATCTAGGCAGTAATAATTCATTGAGATTACAAAAATCTCACCAGCCTTTGCTTGTGTCGGTAGAAGGATAAAGTACCAGAAAAAAAATAAAATTGTGATGGAAAGGATTTTAAAAATATGGGTCTTGCTATGTTTAGCATTTACTTGACTATCTAAACGTTACACATAGTGTAAAAACAGTTTGTATCTCATTTTGAACTATGACGATGATGACAGTGATAATATTTTGTTTAAATTTTATCAACCATATGGACCATGAAAAGAAGCATGAATGACTCTAGACTTATCGTCAATGTATATCCATCCACGGTTACAACGTATCAGATTTCTGCGCGCCCCATCTGTCATACACGTGTGTGCATAAAATATTATATTGTTTCCAGACGACAAGTTGTATTTTCGCAATGATCATCATTTTTATATACATTTTTAAAGAGAAATTACCGTTTCAGCCATTTTATCTTGATCCCCTTGGCATTTATCATCATTTTTAGTATTTTCGTCTTTATGACAAAAGTTAGTGACTTTTAGTCTGGGGGATTATGCTGACTAGACAGTTTTCTTTACCACATCAGACCAACTAGACAATTCTGAGGGATTGTCGAGCAAAAACCAATTACTTATCATCAAGCAATCTTTCATTTATACGCATTTAAGTGTACAACATTTTAGTTCCTTTTCCTTGTTAACGGAGATACGACCATATTTTTGTCAAACTCTTCCTGTTTCTTTTAACATTTCATGAAATTGTTAATCCTTGTAATGAAACATGAAGGCGAAATAAGTAAATAAAGCTTTGATAAAATTCCATTGATTATTAAATTATTAATGGAACTTTGGTTCTATTCTTTTTTAATGTGCAAACATGCATGTACCAATAAATATAAAAATCGTCCAACTTAAAGTTTTGCCGTACACTTTGCATTTCATCATTACGTCTAGTGTCGCAAAATGTGTTTTTCAAATCAAACAAAAAAAGATTTTGTTAAGCTTTTCTTTCTTTTGAAAGATCAAAAGGCTGCAAGATTTAAAGCCTACATACATATATTATGTCACCCTTTCTTTTCTTTATACTCAACTCATTTTTTTGCAAGTTGGTGATAAAGCTGGTACAGAAAGCAAGGCATTTGAAAATGACTTCCTTTTCTGAAAACGAATGTACAGTGCAAGTCAACTCGACTCTTTTCTTCTTTCTTTCTCTTTTTTTTTGCTTTCTCAGCAAGATGGAAGAAAGGGAACACACTATACAGTATACACTTCTTTTTCTCTGGCAGAATTTTTACCTTCTGTGTTCTTGTCCTGTCATTTAAATACTATATATATGAAGGCAAATCATGTCAACACAGCAGTGCTGAAACTTTTCCTTTATGCAGTTAGCAGCCATGTGAAGCTGAACGAGTTCTCGGCTCTTTTGTGGCTGTTGACCTCGATGTTGGTTGCTTTGCTGCTGGTATGATCGAATTCTGATTCTTTGAGAGTAGAACGAAGTGTTCGTCGTTCCTTCAAACCACTTCTGATATCTCCATATGACTACATAGTAATCGAGATCGGGATACTTAGCTACTTACCATCACTAAGTAAGCTTTAAGCATGCTGTACTTACATTTTGAATTATCTCTTGGCATAGACTACGTTTCCAGTCATTGCCCTTATTAATGTATTTTTTTCGGGGAATACGGTCTCATCCTTTATGGCTTTTTATTAGATATGATCGTCAGACAGTAAGTCATAAAAGTAGGAAGGAAAAAAGAACAAATATTGCCGCATTATGTACTTGTAAGTATCTAAATATTTGCTCCACTATAATTACTACTTTATACTGATTTTGTACAAGTATGTCGAATAACATGTATACATACTTGCGAACGATTGAGCTAAAAGTGATCAATCACCTCAAGTTTGTCAGGACTTTCACTTGCACATTATTCGCAATTGTGTTTTCCCAAATGCCTACATCTGCGCATAAAACTCATTCTTCCCTATCTAATATTCAATTGAGCATAATAATACCGAATTTTGGTGATATTGTCCTTGTACGAGGGGTCGACGGCATTAGTTTGAAAACACTTCTCCGCTACAAAATTATATTGTGATACAATTTGTATACAAACAATAATGAAAATTGATGCATTCATGCCATTACTAGGACTAGAGGGTTGTGTTGAATTGGATTACCTCTTTGTCGGTACTGACGATGTCTCTATAAGATACAGCTTACGCTCAATATGTATTTGCATTATCTTTGCAATATTATTAGCGCTCTCTCGTCGTCGACTGTGATGAGATTTAACGGAAAAGCGGCGAGTAGGAGTAGTTTTGGTTCCAGTACCTCTGCCATCAAAACAAATAGCTTTCAATAATATTTTATGGAATTTGATTTAACTTCACGCTTTCTCCACAACTTCAAACATCAGTCTTTCTGCGTCGTTGTCATGTTACATGGGCTTCGTAGAGAACATAATAATAGTGCTTATGTAAATCCTGATGAAACTAACTTGGAAAGAGGAAAAGCATTGTATCTGAACATGTGCGCACACAATAGTCTTATGCATTATAGCAAGCAGACATTTCACGTTTAACTTTTTCCGATACACAACGTACTATGTGCCTATTATATTATATATTTATTTCGCTCCTCTCATCATTACTTTGTTGTTACTTACTATCAATATGTATTGTGTGTTGGTATGTAGATGCCCATTTTTCATGTTTAATGCACTTTCACGTCGCAGTGCTTTGAGCTTAGTCTTTACAATATGTAGCTACAGCGCAGTACTAGACGATATCACATCATGAAGTATCCATGCTTTAAGTACGATGAAGAGCTGATGATGTGGCAACTCATTCACGAAAATGGTTTAGTACCATCTTGCTGAGGATACAGAATTAGAATTGTGCATAATAGAAAGCATCAACACGAATATAGTTGCTAGTAAAAGTTGTTTGGTCTGGATTTGTCTTAAATGTTCCGTGGATACAAAGATTGTTTAGTAAGCCTAAAACTGTACATGCTATTAGTCAAAGTGTATGGAAATGAATGAATTGTTATGCAACCGACTGCACCAAAAGCTGTATGAAAAACACAAACACATTCAGTGCGAAAACGTAGCGGTTGTAACATCGGGAATGCCGATAAATGAATGAAATTACTCCATGCCCGTAATGAATGAAGTAATTGCATTTGTACTATGTGCAAATAACTCGTTTGATCCTGGATTTACACCCTAAAGTCGTAGCGAATCCAAAAGTAAATCTTTGAAATAAAATTCAACAAATCTTAATGAAACACTCAGCTAATCCAGAAACTGTGTGTGTATGAACAAGGATTAGTACAAAGACAATGTAACAGTATATTGTACATATATCACGTGGACTGTCAAATATTGAGACGTGTGTTGGTTCCTGCAATTTCTGTTACCAAACTTTTCTAATTTAGCTTTTTATAATGAATTCAGACATTTTCCAACGGAAAAGTAAAAACTAGGTCTTCCTAAAGACTATACCAGTGTGGCAGTTAGTTGTTCATTTTTCTAGCAAAAATTAACCATGTTTCTGCTCTACAAACGACCTTGCTATGAATGATTTAATTATGAAGGAAAAGTTTTTTTTCTGTCTTATATACGCTTGATGAAATATAAAGTACTTAACGACAAGCGACATTCTCATTCTATGACATGTTCATGTGAGTTTTTACATGTACTATCAAGTAGCCAACTTCTTATGCGTGAAAATATTATTATGCGCAAAGTTTATGAATTCTACAAGAAGTTTCAGTGAAAAAATTTCACCAACTTCCTCTTAAGAAGACTCGTAATGAAAAAATCACCAGGTACATGGTTGACGGTAGAGAGAGTATACATACATAAAAGGAGCTTAAAAAGTAGGAAAGATGAAACTTACAAAAACTTGGAAATTTGTGGTGGTGATCCAAGGTCCCTTGGAATGAACTAGGTAATTAAAGCTGACTACTCTGCCAATGGCAGTGGACTGAATAATGCACGAGTATAGCGAATTAAGTGAAGGCAGGTAGTATAGTAGCATATAGGTTCTAGGACAACTGGAACTCGGACAGGGACATCTCCCCCCGCTATCGCCAAAATGATGTGAATTATGAAAAATACCGCCAATGATAATTTGATAATGCCTAATGCCTCCTACACACTTTAATATCCAAAGCTCCGAGCTAACGTGACATTATTTTTACCAAAATTGACTTAAATTTTCATGAATTTTATGTTAAGCACAATCATCTAACTCATAGCCTAATCACGCTATAACTTGTGCATTTTTGGAAAATCCTACCAGTTTTTGGTGTAAAGCTATGACACTTCAGATTAAATCACGGTGTGTGTGTAAAGGAAGACATGTGCAGAGTGCAGATACTATCAAAATTATCAGTGTTTGAGGCACCTTTCATATTTCATGCCTTGTACAACAACCGCTAAATGTCCGGGTGCCAGTGGTCCACCGCACCAGTTGTCCGGACACGCGTTGTACGTGTAAGACTTTTTATGAGAGTTAGTCCCTTTTCCTCCTACTTAAGATTTTGTTTGCATATTACATGCGAAATTATTGTATGCAAAATTGGATTGTTGTCCTCATTTATTTCTCCTCTTGTCGAACACGTACTATATATAATACTACCGCCACTGCTATTAATAACACCCTGTGCTTTTAAAGGCATAAAGCCAGAGTAGCATTGTATACAAAGCAAGGCAAGTCTTGATATCCGTAAGGCCTACTCACGGTATTCATGAAAGCGTATAATTTTCTCTCCAGCAAGAAATAGATGTCTGAAGTACAAGGGCTTGCTGTCAGGAGTCAAGAGCATGAGAACCGAGAAAAGAAAAGGAAACATTATGTATTTATGCTTGCATGTAAATTGCAGATTATTTGTATTTAACATGAAAAAGGGAAGAGATATATCTCCAGATAAGGAAAATTACACAGCTACATGATACACAGCCAACATAATAAGCATGTCGCCAGCATCGAAATATTACCGAGAAACAAATTATTTTCAGGGAAACTGTGTACACTTGAAATATACCTCGGATAACGAAGATATACATTTCGGCTCGACAGTTAAATTGCCTCTGTTTTGTAGCTATTTAAAATGCGATACTATCTTCCTACTTGTGAACTTGTAGAGCATTAACGCAGGCTGCGCAGCAGCCAACAAACATCAAAAAGAACTCAAACATTCTAGGTCCTTATTCCTTTACAAGTGAATACCTAATCCAATAAATTTTCAATGTACAGGAAGCCAAACTTGCCATCAGGCTATAAAACCATGATAAAACCCAAGTACAAATACTGAAATGTGCAGAGAAAGCAAGCATGCATATGTACACGTGTATGAGCCATGAATTATTGTCCGTTCTCAAACTTTCTTTCGTCTATAAAATTCATCCATCAACAACCGGTTTGCAATTTTCAATGGTAAATTATTCACCCATAATAGAAAACGCATTATGTAAGTATTTACTCTTCTAAGTTATGTTACTGCGTACAGTTAGATTCTAATAACCCTACTATATACGTGGACTCTTACCTCTTGCGGCTATTTGAAGCAACCTTACCTCCAGTACAGCACAAAGTGGGAGAAAATGTTTAATTGATGCAGACGCAAGTATGACGGACGGCCTGATGTGTGTGAAGCGAAGTAGTCAAGAAATTATTATTCCCACTACTGTGCTCTAATTAATTTTTTCTCTGGATTTCTTTCACTTTTTCCCTCAAGGGAGTTTTAGGTTCTACCGCTGCTGACTAGAAACACATTATTCCACCACCACCAACCAGCATATTATTATCTGCTACGAAGAGTATTATTTCTCATAGTCAGCTTTCAACTAGCATCTCCTTTGTACACAAAGTTTGACTTGTAATAATATATAGCTTTCAGTCAAGTATAACGTATTGCATGCATTCAGCTGATAAGAACTACTTGGAGGAATACAACTAGTTTTTACGAGAAGGCTAGCGTAAAAAAGTTTGTACGTTGCAGGTACTTTATCCTTACAGAGAGAGAGAGAGAGGAGAGAAAAGTTTGTTTGAAAAATCCTTGGTGCTCATTAAAATTTTATAAAAGTGTATGTCAGATCCGTGCTTAGGTAAAGAGAACAAAGATATCAAGCTAGGTATGCAATAAACTACGGTAGATCTCTTTAAATTGCTTTCGACCATCTTTTACCTTCCTGCTTGTGTTCCGTCGTGATACGAACGATCATATTGTATTGTAAGCCAACCATTTAAAAAAGTTTCAATGTAATGATGTTGTTATCATGTGAGTGTCAAGGGCTTAATTGGTAACAGCAGCCAAAATGTTTTAGCTAAGTGTTTTTGCACCTCATAAATTTAATATCGCATAAAGGTATAAAGACAGAGAAAGGAAAATGATGCTCAACAACAGGAAAGTTATTTGGATCCGACATAGCGGTTAAATATTCATGGCTTTTATACGGAAAGTCATTCCTTCCAAATGCTATTATGCGATTCAACCTTCAACAACAATAGCAATTACCTATTTAACTGGAAGCTTACATGATAAATCTTCACAATAATTTCAAGGACTCTAATATGAAGTACATACCTATTTGAACATTGATAAAAACTGGCAGATTTAAGTATTCATATTTTTATGGAACATCGGTTTAAATGTTCATGATAGATTTAGCTTTTATAAAGACGGGAATTTGCATTTTTAATTTACATTACTCAACAAGTTAAATGATAAAATCAATAACCAATTTACTTACTTTTTTGTTGGACTATTGGAGACACTTCCCGAATCTTGTCCTCTCTTACAGTTGTTGTTGTGATTTCGCAATTGAAATGCAATATCTCTGACGGAGTAGAGAAATGCGCTGAGTAAATACAATATCGCGAACGTTTCAATGATTCTATATATGTAGGTTGTCTTGCTTTGTTATGATAACTTTTTCTATTCTTCTATTTAATTTGAAACTTCTCAATCATGTGCAAAAATACTTGAACAAGTTAAAATAAAAGCATATGTCAATCACGTTCGTAGCAAAAAAAAAGAGTCACTTTATTTTCCTTCTCGCTTTCTTTCACGTTGGTTGAATAGAAAGAGGAAAACTAGTTTTTGTCTTCCGTCTATTTAACAGCAACTTTTCCTTCTCTTCTTTTGTACGACTTCTGTTGCTGTCAGACTCTGTTTTTGTCTTTACAGAGTGCGCTGAAAGATCGGAAGAGGAGAAGTATTTAGAAGAGAACCAAAAAGTAAGTGGTACGTATACAAGAGAAACTTGTTTTCTAAAAACCACTTTTGCCTACTGCGGTTGTAAAGTAATCACGAAAGGAGTACGTACGTGAGTTTGTGTTGGTGTATCTCTCCCTCTCGTTAGGTATAAAGGAACAAAAAAAATAAGAATGAATGCGGGGAAAATGTCACTTCCCGTTGACTAAATGTATTGGCGCACCTTGTAACAAAATTACAGTATGGGTACGCACACCACAACAAAATAAAAGTTAAGGTTGCTCTCTTTTCGCAGTCAGTATTCTGAGTAGTATGTGTTGGGTTCAACCAATATTTTGGCCACAAGATGAACCAAACTGTTTAACTCTAGTTCTATCTTGTGCTCTCGGTAAAAAAATAATTTCGTGCAAATGTAGTTTAATGAGATGCCGTCGGTTTCAATTTGTTTTGTTTAAACAAAAGCCTTGTTGTTACCGGAATGCGACTTCTCTTTAAAAACAATTTCTCTTTTCCAGAGGAAATACAATTTGCTTCGAGTATGTAAAGCAGTTTGTTCCGTTTACCAGTGTTGTGTGTCTACTATGTACGATTTATATTCTTTCATGTGAACAATAATAGAAAATGGAAGGAAGAAACACGTTTTGCAAAATTAATTCCTACTTTGTATAATAATATTCTAATTGAATCTGTAACTTTTCGTTTGTAGAGAGAGAGAGAGATGGGAGAGAGACGACAATGCTGATCCGGAGACTATTGAATGTGTTGTTGCTTATTATGTAGTAATAGTAGTATTACATGTTATTGTGTACTGTCTGCCTCTCGTTTCACTCTAGATTTTCTCTATCGACCATGTCTTGTTCTTTTGAACTTGAATTTGCGAGTGACTGCGAGCATGCCAAAAGCATATCCTTTTCTATGTATGCCTCTCTCTCACTTTTGCTTTCGCGTGCTGAACACGCATATACAGTTAAACTGGCAAAAAATGTAGGCAGACAAGGAAACTGAAATTCTCGATTTTGTAGTAGGAGTAGAGAAAGTAGAGGAGAGAAAATGTTCGCAATTGCTCTCTCCTGCTGAAGCAAACAGCAACATAAACTATATAGGAAAGGAGAAGGTCGGGCAAAAATGTTGGTCGTTTTCGCGAATGATGCGAATATATATTCTGTATGCTTTACATGAGTTTCTTTTCTCCTCCTGCAACGCTTCTCTCTATAATATGTGCATGCCTGTTCCACTTACATACTTTCTCCAGTTTCCACTCTCGCGTTTAGTGGAGTGAGTGAAAACAAGTGATGGTGGTGGTAAGACAGGCCACTACTGTAAAAGAAGAATGAGGGTGAATGGAAGTTCTAGAGAGATTTTCTAGGCAAGCAAACTGAATGGCATGGGAGATTGTGAAGCAAAATAGTGTATATGGTTCTATGCACACACGACTCCTAACTCCTATAATGAGACTACACAATATGAGCATGGACAACCCATAAACCACAACTGAAAATGAATTTCGATCCTTCTTCGGTATACCCATAAGGATATTCATTTTAATACCTTCTACCTATAAATGCGCGACCATTAATGGCATTCTGGGTAACTACTATACTAGAATCAATATAAATGTGCTACGACTACAATATGTATGACATACATAAATATATCAACATCATAACCAATATATCCATGAATAGCATGTATATTCAGCGTTGTATGGGCACAGTCGGTCGTGAAGAGGAAAAACTTGGTATATGGGCAAAGTGAAAGTAGATCTTTAAGTGAATTTGAAAACTGTGAGCAAAAGCAACACAGACAATGTGATGTGCAAAGGTATTTTTTTGCAGTAATGGCAAGAGCGGAAGGTGTGTGTTGGTAAAAGCACACATTGTCATATTATGTTTTATTTACATCTACATATCTGAATTCAATAGTGAGTAATATTTTTAAGGAAAATTATGTATATTACATACTTGTAGGTACATGCATACAAAAGTGAGTATTGACTTATTTGTCTGTCTGTCTTTTTGAAGGCCCTCTAGAACCCAGACACTTTGTCCGATTTGAATACTAAATTTCGTGTTCTTGTGTGCATTCGTAATTTTTGAACGCAGTAGTTTTTATTAGCAAATAAAGAAATTTTATAGCAACCTTCAGACCTTCGGCTACGTCTTTAAGCTGCCTTCATTACTTTTCTTTCACAATAAAAGTAAGTAATACGCGCTCTGTTAAGTACAAACTATACTTTTTAGGACAACAAGCACAAAGCGAAGAGATTTTCTCTTTGGGATACTTTGTTTTCCATACTTCAGAAAATGACGATGCAAGCGGAAAAGTGGAAGACTAGAGATATGAGCACAGAGAACGAACGGGGGAGTAGTTCAGTAACATAGTTTAGCTCTGCACATAAAAGATGAACATAAATGGAGGAGAACTAGCGAGCGGATATATATGCATTAGATATTAAACTGCTTCGAATAAGTAACATTTTATGACTCTTTTGCCGTTGGTGTGGGCGAAAGAAAGGATTTGGATTTTGCATTACAAAATTAAAGCAGCAGGAGTAACGCAAAGGTGAAAAAAATATACGGAACTCTTTGGCGATTATCAGAGAGTAGGAAATGAAAATGGAGGATTCACGAGAAAAGTTGTACATACATACTTCCGAGACCTCTTCACTTAAAACAAAGCAGGAAGAATGTTTACCTCTCTCCGTAAAAAAGTATGACATTTTTACCTGGAACATTGTACTGATGCTTTCTCCGTCTTTCCTCTCTTTTCGTGATGAAATTTTATTGTTTCGTGGGTTATACATTCTGACAGTAATAATATAATATGCGTGCATGTCTCACTCATCCCATGTGCCCAACCAGTTCCAGGAACGCTAACGGTAAGAGTCCATTTACTTCTCCTACTAATGCATTTCTCCAAGAAAACCGATAAAAATAAAAGTTTTATTTTAATGTGCAATTGAATCAGTTTTCTTACTTTGTACTGTACCATTATTCTGCAAAATATTGCATATATACGGGGGAATTTCGGAATTGATACGATAGTAAAAAAAAGCAAGCGCAATACAGGTCGCAAGCAAACGAAGTATCCAGACTAGGGACGATTATAAACTATGTGAACCAACATTCAAAAGCTACTCACAAAGAACAGGAATTGGCCTACATAATTTACCATTTCGTCATTACACAGTGATAACCAATAAAGAATGGAAAAGTTTTTCAATTTATGTTCCAAAAAATAGTAAACATACCTAATCTATTCATTCAACCATTAGCATAAAAGGGAAATGTCAGAGTTGTATGAAGGAAGCCTTAGCAAAAAAGCTACTTTACTGACATTTTTGGGAGACATATTTTTCATGCTGCATGTTTTATAGATGCTCAGGAGACTAGACAAATCAAGTTAACTAGTAATGCTGTGTAATCGACGAAACCATATATATGTATTATGCATTATAGTTTGTATAACATATAATCGCATCCACATTATGAAACCGCTCAAACAGGAAAAGCTGTTAGCTTTGGGAAAGTCGCTTTTGTCTGGCTTGATCGGCTTTCCTCTAGTTATCACTTTTTTGTGTACTTCATCTCTCTACACAAGCCGTCATTTTCTTTCTCATCCTAATCTACTTACAGCAATCATCCATCAGCAACTATCATACACATATATTATTTTGCTCTTCATTTCTAAAAGTAATATGCCGTTGTTACTCTAATTATATGATATCATTTGTAAGAAAAACTTTGTATTCAATCTTTCATCTTTTGACAATCAAAAACCTTGTTAGTAGTACATACATACCTACCTACGTTTGCGGAATTGCACTAACTACCTATTCCCTTAAATAGGGAGCTTAACTTCATTCACCACGAGCGATTGTGGCATACTCTCCTCACATTTGCACCGTTTCTAACCACGTAATATTGTAACAACGTGGCTTCACTAATTCATCAAGGTTTAAATGTAATTTTATGTCGTTTGATATCACAAGCAGATCTTATTACCATCACCGTGCTTGATTGACGTAGCTCTACATTCTACATTCCATGCTGCTGGAATGGATGCTGTGGTGTGTGAGGTGTGAATGAACGGGTGGGTGGTGATCGGTGGTCGATCCGTCATCATGTTTTCATGTCATGTACATGCCTAGTTTGGCAGTTAGCACGATGATATACCGTTATATTAGATAGAACAGTGTGATAATACTATGTGTATTGTCAATCTTGCTAGTTTAGTAATCATCGTGGTTTACATATTCACAATTATAATTTGGGACGCTCTTTACTATTCCATTCCTTGTCTCTTTACATGATTCCATTGCTTGTCAACTAACGACTGCTCTGTTATGTTCATTGAAAAGTTCATGCTATACGCTGCAAGTGCAGTGTTGTTGGTGTTTGATGGCATTGGAGTTAGTAAGTATGGCCTGACTGGCCGAAGTTAGCTTGGATTAATAACTTGCTTAGCTAGTTTTGTTGATCATAAGCATAACCATTATGCATAAAAGATTGGTTTAGAGTTTAGATAATGCTGTACTGCCTGTACCATATTTTGCACATTCATCATACACGCTCATATTTTTTATCAGGTGCTTTTTCATTTACTTTTTTGTTTTTGCGTTTGCGTGCTACTGTTAATGCTCTTAAAACGTGAACTGACGAGTCTGAAACGTTTCCGATTATTCGACCTGTTTCCTTTTTACTGCTGGTAAGTCTAGTAAACTACAACTATACAAAGTAATTAGCTAACATTACGACGCTGTGATTGTGTTGTACAAGTGTACCTAGGTATATGCATATTTTTTATTTTTTTATTAAATTAAATGACTTGGCATCCAATCTGTTACAATATTATATTGTCAACATACCCGTGTAATTTGATTTGTATGTGTATCGTGTCACATTTACAGCGTGTAGTTGACCGTCCATTATTAGCGGAAACAAGGGCTTAATATGGCGTATGCATTAGGATATGACCGATCGGATTTTGCCAGCGATGATGAGGATAATTATGATTCCTCCTCGAGGCAATCGAGGCATCCCCATCACCAGCCCCCTCCAAAATTACCAACTCCGTTGGAAATGGATAAGTTGGATACGGCGACCTTGGAAAGATTGGAGTGGATGGAGCCTTTAGGGTACGTTACCGTCACTTCTAGTGAAACATTTTAGCATTTAGTCATTTAGCCAGTACTGACAACTGAACTGATTGAGATTAAATTTAATTTAGGTATCGTACGCTATCCGAAATCACGCAACTGCCACCGGCGACGTTAAGGCGATATTTTTGGGCTTCCAGGCTTAAGCAGCGTTCTCCACTTTATGGAGACATTCAATACTACTTTACAAATAGTCATAGTCAAGGACATCATGTGCAGTTGCGAATAAAGAAGATTATAGAGTTAAAGCGATACAATGAAAACAATTGCGACTATCAAAACCCGAATGTTAAGCTGTTGTGGCACGGAACGTCGGTGGCAAATGTCCAAAGTATTTTAACCAATGGCTTCAGACTACCCATGAACAGTGGAATGTTTGGTCGTGGCGTGTATTTCGCAGATCGTGTAAGTAAAAGTGCTCAATACTGTCGCGTTGCAGGAGGAAGAGGAGCCACCGGAGTTCTTTTCCTTTGTGCCGTAAATTTGGGCAGGATGTACCAATCTAATAATGGGATGAGCAACGTAACAGGACCTCCTGCTGGTTTTGATAGTGTCATGGGTTGCGGAAGTAATGTTCCCGATCCTAGAGATGTAAGAAGTCACAGAGGAGCAATGATGCCTTGTGGAGTTACTGTCAATAACGCCAATCAAGGTGGTACTCGTCTTATGCATAATGAGTTCATTGTATACGACTTATCCAAAATTGCAATTTTATTTTTGATTGAATTTGAACAAACTTAGGTCTAAGCTATGGTTCGTCTCCATTTTCTATGTGCCTTGTACATATACGCCCACCTATTTACAGTATACATGATATAAGTATAATATATTATATAATGCATCTTTTCGATAAAATCAGTTTGTAAGAATATGCATAAGATGTGAGTATAACTCAATGGGAAATATTTTATATAACTGTAACTATAAGTTCTTACTGAATAGGTTACAATAATTTCTTGCTTTATCTTTTTTATTTTTTGTATGTTAAACTAAGTGTATGACTATTACATATACGTCCTGAATTGTGCATACAGCTATACTATTATTAATATGTATTTACACTTATGGAATAATATTAATGGACTAAATATTTTTGTAATTTTTTAAAACTACATATAATAGAATAAAATTGTGAATTGATCGTAACAATTTAGTTTATAACGAAATACAGTCATAATAAAACCAAAAATAATATGTACAACAAACGCTCACTCCAGTGAAAGTTGAATCTTCAGTTAGGCACGGAAATACACAAAAGTTTCCAGCGCTCCTAAAATAACAAAGTTATAAATTATGTTAATGTACATTACTTTGTTTTAATTTCGAATCGGTGGAATTGGGGTGATACAAACTATTTTCACTTACCATCGATGACGTCGGGAAAAAATCCGCTAGAGATTTACACATTTGATGCAGACCTTCGTTAACTCTGTACAAAAATAAAAATCAGCCCTCGATTGCTAGTAATTTTTGCATACCCAATATAATAAAAGATTACCAATATCTATTCGTATCTACCAAGTCGTATTAGTTTTTAACAGTAACTGACCTGTCGTATCCGTGAACAGCCCTTAAGCATTGTACAGCGCATCTGGCAACGAACTCCCTGTCTTCATGATTTAAGTTTTTTTTGTGGGATTTCGTAGCTAGAACTGATTCTAACTGCCTCTCACCATTTCCAAAATGGTCCAAAATCTTGAAAATGTCCTTGCAAAAGTCAAACAAAACACATAATATTATTAATCAGATACCAGGCTATGGAAGCAATATGATGTACGCAAATTATTACTTATTTGTTCTTACGTAATATATTTTTCCACCCGGGGTCTTTTTGAGCATTTTATTTTCAAACAACTTCAATTCCGGAACATGACGGATTTTTTCTGGGGTTGCTTTTTGTGACTTGTATGGTGAAGAACGTATGAGTTTCAGAGGAGATCGAATTCCTTTTTGGATCTGTTTTGTTGTTGGAAGCGATGTTTCCTTCTCCTCGCCACCTGGAAAGTCTCTTCGAAGGCCGAGAAGATTTTGCGTTACAGGAATCACCGTTTTGCCGATCGGTGGCACTGCTGGTGACATTTGTCCTATACAATAATTTAACAAATTATTGGACATATTTCACTTGACTCTGTGGAGAAGTATACTATGTATTTTTTACAGTAATAGCTGTCAAATATGAAAACATGCCAGAAAAGAATTAATTACCAACCTTTAATTACTTTCGAAAGTTCAGACTGCTTGTGCGGAATTTCTTCAACCACTTGAAGTTCTTCGTTATCATCACTATCATCCGCATTAGTAATTGCCGCAACGGATGTTAGCTGGTCATTGTTGATTTCTTTGTTATTCCCATTATTGTCGGTCACAATTTCCTCATTCGAAACCTGAAGTAAACATGGCATGGTGTCAGCAGCAGGCACAGGTCCATTGTCAAAGTACCTTCCAAGGTGTCCGACATCCTGTTCAATGTTGGAGGAGTGTTCCACAATACTTCCCTCACCCTCCTCAGCGACGACAGGGCCAAGATTCCCTTGAACTGCATCTACTTGAGAGGCTTTCTCTGGGTCAAGGTCATGTAGCATCTCGTCAAACAGCATCCGTAGCCCTTAAAGCATTTTAAAGTTATTTATTAATAGAAGCCATCAACATTATAGTTAACATCACATATTACATATGTGTTGTAGCTAATTAATTAATTAATCGTTCATTCCATATTAATGATTTTTGTCTGACACAACGGTTTACTTACCAGCTTTCGTATAAGAATCTCTCATAACAAAGTAACTTTTGATATACTCCTGCATGACATTTGCAGTATTAAGAAGATTGGGGTCAACATTGCCCATTTTATAATTTTGTATATTACGACCTATGACACTGACGATACTCAATTAAACCACTCTAAACACTAAACAACCACCAAGTAAAACTAAGAGCAAAAAGATTATGTACTATCTTCCACCATTACAATGCAATGTACTAAATAATATTATTTATGATGCTTGAATTTGAACGTTTTAAAATGCTTTTGGAGCTGAAAGAAAACTGATAAATTCAAAATAACATAATATTGGACAACTATTCAGCAGCGCAACGGAATAAAAAAAGTTAAATTCCAGTTATTATTATTATTAGAGACAATATTAAAGACTGTTTTTTTACTTTTCTTTTCATCGGTATAATTTTAAGCAATATGTACACAATTCATTAAAGTTCATTCAGGTCATGATTTGTTATGAACCTGGTGACACCTTTAATTTAGCATATCGACAAACCATTGAATTGGCAATTGGCATTACACGGATAAAAACTAATTCATAGATACATGGGAAGTTCATATCGTGACGGGAATTGTGCATTAACTTGGCATTTTGAAAATTGAGTTCATCAGATTCTGGTTCACCGCCTTTGACGCGGCAGCGTCCGTTGAACTTTATCTCTGATGGATGAGCTTATTTATTAACCATTGACCTCCACGTGAGTACGTTTTAAAGTTCATTTCTATTCTGATTTCTTAGCGCCAGCGAGAGCGAGGACAACAAGCTTACAATTACGAGTGCACCGGACAACCCACTTCGAAACGTTGAATTTGGTCATTACTGCTGTCTAGTGAGAACAAGCAAAGTGGAACGGTGCCGGGTAAGCAACTCGCAGCAAAAGTGTGCACTAGCACGTGCAGATGGCAAGCATGTAAGAAAACCAGAAAGAGTAGTTAGTTTAGCTAGTTTGTAGCTCTGTGGACCACAGACTGTGGTGCTGAGTGCTGATGGTGTGGTAATCATGCGCATGCAATTCAAGCAGAAGGCTGGGGAAAATAAAATTCATGTTCCATGAAATCATTCCTTGTTTGCAATAACACCATAATTATCAATAGTAGCACGCAGGAAATTAAAAGGCATAATTGTATTGCAACTATTTGCGGATGTTCAACGTATTGAAAATATTTTACTTTTTACCACTTCGTTATTCCAACTATTACAGCAGCTTGTTGAATCTTAATTGGAAAAAAGTATAACCAAGTTATTTATTATAGAAAAATTACATTTCATCTTTGTATGTATGTATGCATTCCATAAAGTCTAAAATTCTGTACTTATCCGCATAACACTCATCACTAATATATACAGGTAAATTTATTGTCTGGGAATGTTACTCCATCGTCGTAACCGTTTATATTTCTTAGGAATAACTAAAGCGAATGGAATCCCAAAAATCTTGACTGTGGACATGTTTCGTTTTCTTAAAAACGTAAAAAGGGATGTCATAAAACAATAAAAGTATACTCCGAATTTCCATTCATTCATGGCAGTTGTCCCTGCTTCATCACAAGACGGTAAAGTGAATGGGGCAATTCGAAGAGGTGGAGGGATTTCTCTTGAGCCGCGTGGTATGCCAGCAGTGAGAGCAGACTTTCCGGAGGCGAGTCTTTTCTCGAAAAAGTGAACGCAGCGGTTTTTTGGTGGGATTGCAGCAGAGAAAATAAAATTTTATCCGTTATGTACTTTTGGTTGCTGCCTTCAGCAGAACTTTGGTTCATTGTCATTCATTATTGTTCATTGAATGCTCGTCGTAAAAAGAAGTAGAATTTTTTGTTAGCTTTTTTGATAATAAAGTTAAAAATATTAATTAAAACTACTAATCGTGTAGTTAAGTTGGGAAGCACTAATCGTGTGCTAATTATTGTCATTTTAGTATTGCAGTTAGGCAATTTTTACTAAAATAGTTAAAAGGTGGCTACTGAGCCCATTTAGGAAGGAGCATTGTGAGCAGTAGTCATCATCATTTACCACTGAGCATATCTAGGAAAAATATTGGTCCTTCGCCCGTAGATACTAGTTCGTGGATTACACCACTACACTGATTTCGAAACCTGTGTTCGAGTCAATGGATATTAACGGAAATTCGCCGAGGATGCCGTCAGCTGGAAGAGGGTCACGGAAACAAGTTCCTGTTACTCGCCTCAATTATGGAGCACTCGGAAATCCTGGAGAAGTGCAAATTCCTGTGATTCCCGAACGAAAAGAAGAAGCCGGCCATTCAGGTCAAGTTCCAGTTACTGATAGGATCTCCAAAGCAAATAGTGTCGCCACCTCCGCATCATCGACGTCGCTGAGGCTGAAGCAAAATGAATTGGAGTCTAAACGGAAAGTTGAAGCTTTGGACGAGCAACTCCAAACCAAAAAGGATGACCTGGCAGAAGCGGAAGCAAGTTTGCAGTGTGAAAAATCAAGATTTGATATATTGGTCAAAAACAACCCTGACGGTTCTCGTGACGCTGAAGTGGAAGAAGTAGAGTTGGGTATCGCGCAGTTGGAGTCAAAGTGCACCCTGTTGCGTCACCAAGTTAGCAGCCTGGAGAAAAGCGTTGAGCGGAAGAAGAGCATCATCGCTGACGAGAAGTCCCTCAACGACGAGATCATTATGGAGGAGCATAGTAGCAACGGGTCAGATGTCAATTCTGACGACGTAAAGAATCGCGTTAAAAGTTGGGTGGAAGATCAAGCTAATCAGGATGATCAGGAAGAGATCCGAAATGACGGAGATGTCACCATTCCTCCAAGTGAAAATAATGATACCGTCGGTCTGCTCGTGGAGGCACTTGGAAAAGCATTTGGAAGTGGTCACCAGCAGAACACAGTGATCACAAAGCACGTGGACAAAGAGTTGCCGCTGTTCACAGGGAAGGCAGAAGACTGGCTCACCTTCAAAAGTGAATTCGACAGAACCACTTCCAAGTACAGGTACGATGACTCGGAGAACATCGTACGGTTACGCAAGTTCGTGAAAGGGACAGCGAGGGATTCCATTAATCATTTGTTGGCCAACCCTTCCAATGTCAAAAAGGTCATGTCTACGTTGGAACAACGCTTTGGTAATCCGCAGTTCGTAGTAGCCACCCTAATTGAGAAAGCGAAAGCTCTGAAGCCACCTGACATCAACAAACCAGAGTCAATAGCGGAGTTTGGCACCGCAGTGGACGCACTGGTCACCAACATCGTAGCTTTCAAGTTGGACCAGTACTTGAACAACATTCAATTGTTAAATGAGCTGGTGGAGAAACTGCCCCCCACCTTGCGTCGTGACTGGTACCGATGGATTGCTACTCAACAGCGGAAAGAAAATTTGGAGGCATTTCAACAGTGGCTGGAACTGGAGGTGGAGACTGCTGTTAGGAGCATCAAGCCGAAGAATCCTGAGGAAGAGAAAAAGTTTGACAGGAAGGAAGGACGACGACATCATGGTGTTCACGCAGCAGTGGAAGGCGACGTTTTGTGTGTGTGCTGTCAAAAGGGAAAGCATGGCATCGTCTCTTGTCATGCTTTCAATAAATTGAAAGTGGAGGAGCGTTGGAGAGTCGTTCGAGAAGCACGCTTATGCTACAGATGCTTAGCCAAAGGACATTCTGCGTCTTTTTGCCCAAAGTCCCGAGCATGTGACATTGACAATTGTGGCAGAAACCATCATCATCTTCTTCATTCGACAAGGAGGGAGAATACTCCTCGCTCTGACGACAACGACGGATTGGATGGTAGTGGAGCCGGTACAGCAGACGGAGGGAAGAAAGTGATGGCGACGGCATGTGACGGATCACTGCCAATGATTTACGTGAAGCTGACGGGTCCTTCTGGAACACGGAAAGTTTTGGCCATGTTAGACCTTGGAGCCTCTTTCACGGCAATAGAAGAAGACGTTGCGGCAGAATTGGGACTGAGAGGAAAGAAGACACCTTTTAGCTTCACCGTGTTTGGAGACAAGACACAGGAGGAGAAGGAGTCCAGCATTGTAGAATTGAGCATTTCCGGTATGCACCGAAATGCACAACAGCACCATCTCAAAAATGTGAAGACTGTGTCGAGATTAGGAATTCCAGGAGCGCCACTAGACTTTGAAGAATTGGCTCGTAAGTACCCGTACCTCAGAAAGTCAAGAGCCACGTCCATCTCAGATCAGAGACCAAGGATGGTAATTGGGTACAACAACTACCGGTTATACAGTTCCAGATACACACTGGAGGGAGAAGAGGAAGACAGTCCATCGGCTTATCGCTCCAGGCTTGGCTGGTACGTTTGTGCTGGAAACTCGTCATCATCCTGTTTCTTCGCCTGTCAATCTTGTGAAGCTGAGCAAGACAACGCCATGCACGAAGAAATCAAAAATTTCTTTGCTGTGGAAAATTGTGGAGTGAAGCCAGTTCCAGTATCCCGATCTAAAGAAGATATTCGTGCCCTAAACTTGTTGAAGCAGCACACAAAGAAAGTTGGACGTCGGTGGGAAACATGCCTCCTGTGGAAAGATGAAGATGCAGTTCTTCCAAGCAGCAAGGCGATGGCAGTGAAACGACTGCACACAATGGAGAAAAGAATGGACAGAGACAGAGAGTTTGGTCAATTAGTGAAGGAGAAGTTTGCAGATTATTTGAAAAAAGGATACCTTGTTCCAGCTGCAAACTACAAGAAGGATGTGGAGCCCAGCCGAAGAAAGTGGTATTTGCCTTGGTTTTTCGCTTACCACCCCACCAAGAAACCTCGATTGGTATATGATGCAGCTGCAAAGTCAAACGGAATATGTTTGAATGATTTCCTGTTGAAGGGACCGGATCTGCTAAACTCTCTGCCTGCGGTGCTGATGCGGTTCCGGGAAAATAAAGTAGCAATTACTGGAGACATAAAAGAGATGTTCCACCAAGTGAAACTGAGGAGGGAGGATTGGCCAAGTCAGACAATTCTCTACCGTGGTGATGACCGAGATGCAGAGCCAACGGAATACTACATGACGGTGTTGTTTTTTGGCGCAGCTAGCTCTCCATGCTCAGCCATCTACGCAAAAAACAAAAATGCAGAGGAGTTTGAAAAGCGGTTTCCAGAAGCGGTGGCGGCCATTCGTGACAACTTTTACATGGATGATTTTCTTGGATCGACGAGCACTGAAGAAGACGCGATAAGAATCCGCCAAGAAATAACGCAAATACACGAAGCTGGTGGTTTTGAAGTCGTTAAGTGGAACAGTAATTCTCAGAGGGTCCTGGATTCCATCCCAGCAGATTTGAGAGCGCAATGTGACGTGCAACTAAGTGGCAAAGGAGAAATCACTTTGGACAAAACATTGGGCATGTGGTGGAGCCCTTTGACTGACCAATTCCACTTCAAAGTGAACTTACGGAAAGTTCCAGATGCGGTTATTAAGAAGGAGAGAAGACCAACAAAGCGAGAAGTTACCAGCGTTGTCATGTCACTTTTCGATCCACTGGGCTTCCTGTCACCTGTAAAAGTAAAAGCACTCATCATAATTCAAAATATCTGGAGGTCTGGAATTTCTTGGGACGATGAAATTACACCGCGCCTGGAAGAGCAGTGGGATATTTGGCTGAAGGAACTGGATGCAGTTACCAGTGTTACCATCCCAAGAGCAATGAGCAGGATTGACCATGACAAAGTGGATCTAAATGTCTTTGTAGATGCTTCAGAAGAGGCATACAGCTGTTGTCTGTACCTTCGATTCGCTTCCCAAGATAACCTGGAACAAACGTTCATCGTTGGAAAGGCTCGTGTTGCTCCTATCAAAGGACTTACCATACCTCGGATGGAGTTGGAAGCAGCGCTGATGGGGAGTCGACTGGCTGAGAACGTGAAAAAATCCCTAGGCTTAGCAGTAAAAATCAACAGCACTACTTACTGGAGCGATTCCAAGACAGTCCTTTGTTGGCTCCGATCACAATCTGGTAGATTCAAGATCTACGTTCAGAGTAGGATTGGTGAAATCCATGAGTTGTCAAATGTCAAGGAGTGGAGGTGGGTTCCAACGAAGAAAAATGTGGCGGATGACGCCACGAGATCATCTGGAAAAATCGAGTTCTCGTCAAATTGTCGTTGGTTGAGGGGAGTTGAGTTCCTGTTGAAGAAGGAAGAAGACTGGCCTTTGGAAAATTTCGTAGCTGATGTGAAGGAGGAGGATTTGGAACTTCGTCAAGTTGGATTTGGTGCAGTCGAGAAGAGAGAAATTTGCCATCTCCCAGACATTCATCGTTTTTCCTCCTGGCTAAAGCTAATCTGTGCAACAGCAGCTCTGTTTGTTGCTTGTCGTAAATTCCGGAGAGTGGGCCCACCTCACATTACTGTAGCTGACCTGAGGCAAGCTGAAAGGATGTGGATAATTCGTTGTCAAGATGAGTCATTCCCGGAGGAAATAACTGCGCTGAAAGTCGGGAATCCTGTGAAGAAAACCAGTCGTTTGCGATCCCTTTCAATTGCCATTAATGAAGATGGCGTCATTATCTTGTGTGGTCGGATTGACGCTGCTCCAGGAATTCGAAAAATGATGAAGCAGCCCGTAGTGTTGGATTCCAAGCATCGCTACACACAACTCTGGATTCAGTGGCTTCACCAAGCGAGTGGTCATCAGGGCCAGGAACGAGTCATTTCCGAGATAAGGAAAAAGGCTTGGGTGCTAGACTGTCGGAGTGCTGTGAGGAGGTGTTGGGCTACTTGCCTTAAATGCAAGCTGAGGAAGTGTCAACCAAGACAACCTGAGATGGGCCAACTACCCGTATGTCGACTTGGCGAAAGCAAGCAGCCGTTTTTCCACACTGGGATTGACTTGTTCGGACCTCTTCAAGTAAAGGTCAACAGGAGTTTGCGGAAAAGATGGGGAATTATCTTTACCTGCATGTCAATCCGTGCCGTGCATCTCGATCTAGTGGAGAGCTTGGAGTCAGGAGAAGTCATCAACGCTCTCACTCGATTTATGGCCGTCAGAGGAGCACCGGGTCACATTTGGAGTGACAACGGGACGAATTTCGTGGGCGCCAATCGGGAAATTCGTGAAGCCATTGGGGAGTGGAACCAAGATGAGCTCCGGAGGACGCTTATCACCCGAGGGATTGAGTGGCATTTCAACCCTCCAGCAGCTCCCCACATGGGAGGGAGCTGGGAACGGCTGATCGGATTAGCCAAGAAGATAATGTCAACGCTTCTGAAGTCCCAAGCGCCACGGGAGAGCATTCTGCGCACTGTGTTTTGTCAGGTCATGGATATTATGAACAGCAGACCCCTGACGTACGCTAGTGTGGATCCAGATGACTCCGAGTGTCTCACGCCAAATCATTTGCTACGGATGGAGAATGTGGATGTGCCCATCATTCCACCGATCTTTGTGGAGAGTGACAAGTTCCGGCGTGCGTGGAAGTACACTCAGTACTTAGGGGATGAATTTTGGCGTCGTTGGACAACAGAGTACCTTCCTACGCTTATCAAAAGGGAGAAGTGGATTCTACAGTCGGAGCCGTTGAAGGAAGGTGACGTCGTCTTTCTTGTGGATGACCTTGTTCCAAGATCAGCGTGGAAAAAGGGGATAATTGTTGCTACCTTCCCAGGAAAAAATGGTCAAGTTCGAGTCGTGGACGTTCGAGTTGCATTGGGAAAGGCGAAGGGAAAAGAGAAGCCAACTTTCACCATCCTGAGGAGACCTGCTGTGAAGGTGATTCCGCTAGGGATCAATGCTATCGTGACCAGAGGTCACTGGGAGGGAGAAAATGTCCCTGCTTCATCACAAGACGGTAAAGTGAATGGGGCAATTCGAAGAGGTGGAGGGATTTCTCTTGAGCCGCGTGGTATGCCAGCAGTGAGAGCAGACTTTCCGGAGGCGAGTCTTTTCTCGAAAAAGTGAACGCAGCGGTTTTTTGGTGGGATTGCAGCAGAGAAAATAAAATTTTATCCGTTATGTACTTTTGGTTGCTGCCTTCAGCAGAACTTTGGTTCATTGTCATTCATTATTGTTCATTGAATGCTCGTCGTAAAAAGAAGTAGAATTTTTTGTTAGCTTTTTTGATAATAAAGTTAAAAATATTAATTAAAACTACTAATCGTGTAGTTAAGTTGGGAAGCACTAATCGTGTGCTAATTATTGTCATTTTAGTATTGCAGTTAGGCAATTTTTACTAAAATAGTTAAAAGGTGGCTACTGAGCCCATTTAGGAAGGAGCATTGTGAGCAGTAGTCATCATCATTTACCACTGAGCATATCTAGGAAAAATAGCAGTACTGTACTTACCTGCATACCTGGATATGGTGGGAAAGTGTTTGAATAAAGAAAATGTTTGATCATAAATATCGTACTAAAGCTGTAAAATAATGGACAAAATAGGTTGTAAAGTAAACCACACCGGTGATAATATGCAATAATTATGGGAATGATTGTTACAAAGCAAAAACCTTGTTTAGGTAACTCTTGAAAAGTAATGCTACTAAATATCATATATGGGCATGTATAATGAATGAGAGCACATTTTTATTTTCAATAATATAAGACGGTAATCCTTCAAGTCATTATCCCTAAATATCAATTGCATTGTTTACCTTGTCAGGGCCCTCTAAAATCTCCATCCTCATTACAACAAACAAACTACAGGGACTATGGTACAATGCAAGCGCAAACAAAAAATATATAAATACGGGCCTGCTTTGTGCTAGAATACTATTCGAGGTATACCGCTGAGAGTTGAAATTTTTCTAATCTTGATAACAATGGAAATGTGACTGTTGAGACCCGATTAGTATTGTCAACTGCGTGAAAGTTTCTGGGTGATCTTGAGGGAGCGGTCCCTTTTTTGAGGATTGTAAAATATTGCTAAAACCTGTTGTAAATCACTCACGTTTTTGTTGTGCGCTCCTGTTGTCAACTTTGTACGCTTATCATAACAACAGAACCACGCAGTCAAAGACGCGTCATCTTTTTTGAGGTTGCATGTTGTTAAAAGTCGTATTATTGTTACGATTGACGATCGTGTAAACAAAAAAGGTGAACTTCCACTTCATGCAGCGAAGGGAGATTGCACCTGAGTTTAAAAAGATAATGAAATAGATCTCGTGTGTTTACCCTCAATATTTTGACTTTCTGAGGCTTTTTGATCTTCCATGATTTTTTCCACCTTTTTACATTACCTGTACAACGACGAACTACACATACTTACCCATCCTTTTGTAGAAAGTAGTAGCTATGTATGCAATTGTATAAATATTTTACCTATTTTTCCGCTTCGTTATGATGAGGTTAAAATGAATTTTTCAGCTTTGCCACCTTCCGTAGCTTACTTTTATGGTGAATACTTTTCTCGTGGCCATACGTGAGAAATGCTCTTTCGAAATCTTTGGTTCGATATAAATGGGATGCTTTAAAGCTACGTCTCAGTTTGAAATGTAAACCCTATTTCTGAATTTCGGTCATTCTGCTTACGTATTTATTTTGGTAAAAAAATATCGAGTGCTTAAATAGTAAAAAAGAGTCACTGAACCCAACGTGCTAACCAGAATAGCAACAAAATTCTTTAATTTTGACTACTTGTCGAGACATTTTGGTCGCAACGTAAATACCCTGACCTACTGTCCCATTAGTATCGTTAATTATTATGACGCCATCATCCGTAGGAACGTCAAACCGTCTGCTCATCTCCAGACTCCACTCCAGCATAGTAATTAGCAATTAGCAATTAGCAATGACACTGGCAACCAGTCTGCAAGGTAAAGTTTTATCCGGTGTTCCTTACCAAATTTTTCTAATATAATTTGAGTAGATCCGTTTAGATGTCAGAACGCAATTGGAATTTAGAAGCTTATTTTTTATATTACCCCATTTTTAAATCCAAATGAATATCAACTTTAGAAATTCAAAATCGTATATTCTTTAAAATGGGGCTATATGGTATTATATTTAAATGTTCAGTATAATTCAGTTGAATATTTTTTACACGTGAAAAGTAGTAAATATCAATGTGAAACGGTTTTTTACATATGGACGAATATGTTGTTTTCGCCTGTAGTATGTACGAATTGTAAAATGTAAAACAAGCGCAATTTGCTTGTCGTCACGTCCTATAACACAGTGCCGTAGTCATGAATGAATACATACATACGTACGTGTATGCACACCTACAACTCCTGAGCACACGTCATTCATCTCATTACAATAGAAATGTGGAAGCAATTTATCAACCAATGAATTGCTCTTCTACACTGTCAAATCAGCATATATTAAATATACCAACATAATATACAACTACAAATACAAACAAGAGTCGATCACGGTCCTGGTAAAATATATTTACTGCAGCAGCAGCGGCACTAGTGTGGTGGTTGGTGGTGTTATGTGCAATGCACATTCAATGATATACTTTTACTTACAAAGTACCTAGTACGGTGAGTAAATCACTGACACATTCATAATTCAAGCTCACATCCGCTTTCAACCAGTCACCAGGATGGTAGGTGGTACGTCCGGTGTGGAACCTTTCATGGAAAAATCTTTTTTTCCCAGCCAATTTAATCCAAATAGCTCACTGCTAAGTGAATCACAATCAGTGCACTTTAGCACTTTCTGAGAAAGATGTTTTCACCTCATTCATTTTTCTAGTCACTCCATTTCTATTCCACCAACCCAAATACGTCCAAATGTATTTCCATTCTGTGAGCTCATACGTTAGAAAATCGGGCGCTGTGTTTCCCTCCACGTGTTAAGTGTGGATTTCGTTCCTAGTTCGTCGTTCTGAAACCCAGTTCGTGTTTTCGTCTATTTGAGTTTTGTTGGCAGGAGCAGAGTAGAGAACACTACTAGAGTAGAGTAGAAGCATTAAATCAAAATCAAAGTAAGCAACCTTTTGACTGACACTAAAATTTCAGGTAGATACGTAGTTGCTCGCACGCTATAATAAATTTCACTTAAAAGGATTCTTATAAACTTTCATAATGCCTCATTCCCTTGCAATCTTTCACTAGTACTTTAATGGAAGATAGGGCAGACCTCTCCGATTCATAAATAGCTAGCCAATATTTCATCGTCACCGACCACAACGCTTATTTGACTGTATGCATAATGCTAATAGATTGCTTTTACTTCCATATTCTAGCCTTTCGAGTTATCCCTTCCTCCACCCGATTGCAGCACGGCACTACATTATCATTGTTTACATTATCATTGTTATCCAACTCTTTTCTCAGCTAGGTATTTCTTTGCTACTAATGGTATTCGATGATCTCTCACTATTTTTGGAAATGCATATATGTTGTGTAGTAGCCGGTAGCTCCTGTAAATTTAGTAGTTGGCATTTTATGCAAAGCATCTAGGTATATTATGCTCTTTTAATAGTATTGTGCCTGCAAACACTCCAAGCAATTTATTTTAACTACGTCATACGTGTGCGCATATATCATCGTAATTTTGTGAAAAGGGCGAGTCACTTTGCAAGTCATCATTTTTGTCATTTTAAAAGCTTGCTCTTTTGTTATAAGCAATAGAAAACGAAAAACATCCCTATGTCAGCATAATGTTATATTTGTATGGTTGCTTTTCTCATAGTATAATGTTGCATTTGCATTATTATTACGAGTCGCAAAATACAGCAAGATCACAATCATTTGCATGCTTGCTTGATGATAGTTAACAATAGAAAATTTGCCATCAATGATTAATTGTGCGCTTGTTCTGTTTACCTCGATGTAAACATGTGTAAAAAAAAACTCTTTTCAATTGTGTTGTACTACCATTGTCTGTGTAGTGCGGCTGTCGACAATCAGTAATTGTCAGCTTCTGTATTCTATAATGAAGGGAGAATGTAAATAGTGATCAGGCAACTGCAGTAATATAAGTAGCAATGTCTTACTGCAGCTATAGCGCAATATTATTATTAGTAGTATCGTAAATAATGATTCGTTTAAAGTGAATTTATTAAATCGTACCAATTGTTTGCAGCTCGTGTTTAATCCTTGCTTTCTAAACTCTATTTTTGCATTGCACTGACCTGCAAATAAAGTTAAAGCTTTCATTAATGCCAAACATTGGATTTATGTCTAATTGCATGACTGCGCTAAAGAAAATTTTGAGACGTTTGCGAATTCCGTTTCTGAAAATATAAACAAAGTTTTATAGATGGAAAAAAGTATTCAATCCATGTGCATTTGCATGTTCAATGTTGTATTTTTATATCATTTTTATAGACTCGTTTTATTTTGTGTCTATATCCTCAGTCTACTACCGTTGGCACAAGGACTACTACCATCCATTGCTACCATTACCGGAAATTTTTCGCCAATGAGGTGTGCCTCGAACCTGACAGCACGCCATTCCATTTCATTTTATCCCTACATTTTATTTGAGTTGGGCCAAACCCTTATCCCATTTTATATTGCTTCATTGCATCAGTTGTTGTGTTGTGTGTGTGTGGAGCCGAGGAGCGTGCAATAATGGAAGACGGGAAGTAGTTGGCATAATGTGGATGGCTATATGAATAATAATTATGATTATGCATGCGGTGTAAGCAAGAATGAAAGAATGTAAAAGAGGATTGTTTCAATTTTTACTTTGTTTTGGTTGGTCGTAACACACAGCAGCATTATATATACTCTGTATCTTGTTTTAAAATCCTTATCATGCACGGGAAAATGTTCATATTTTTCTCTATTTCAATATGTTACTAAATATTACATTTTATCAAAAGTACTAGATTATAGAAAATAATACCTAGGAATAAAAAAGGCTGGGGTGAGTTTCTACGATAAAGCGATATGCATAATACGCTCTTTCTTTTGTATTGTTTCCCATGTTGATTGATATACCTAATAAAAACACACCTTTTATTCATTTCTTTCGTCTGAATGTTCTCGTCAAAACAGCATGAATCACTTTACTATTTGCAAAGGGATAAAGGGGCGGTGAGTTATGGTCACTAATACATCATATAAAATGTATAAGCTGTGTATTGTATCTTATGTAACTCTATTCAACTATTAAACGGTGAAGCGTTTCAAGTTGTATGGTACCAACAATGAGCAAGGATCCTAAGCTGGCCAAATAATTCATATTATTTAATATTTTTTGTTTTATTAATGTTTCCAAACACACCGTACCTATATATACGTCGTATTATGTACATTTCAACCAAAATGATATTTTTTTATATTCAGGAACAAGCTGAAAAAAATCATTTCATTTGTTCATTCTACCTAGCACTTTTACATGTGTAGTGAAATGTGTAATGTTGCGTGAAATATAAATGTAGACATTTGCATAAAAATGGCTAGTTTTCTCCCGTGTAACAGCGGTAGCTGGTCAGACGAGCGTATATATCAATTGCTCACGGTGACGGCATCATTCTACTTTCTACGTTTTATGCTTGGTATGCTTGTCACAAAAAAAATTTCATTATTCGTTGGCACGTACTCACCTTACATAAGACTCTTATGATAAGAGTATATTACGACCAACATTTTGTATACCTTTGTATGTACGTGTAATTGGTGTACATACCACCTAAATTACAGACAAATATGATGTCACAAGCTGTCAGAATCGAGCAAATGTAATAGATATAGTAAATATTACATGTACAATACTTAGGTAGGTAGGTACATTTTATGCATAATACAGTACACATTCGCTTCATATGTCTCACAGTCTCAGCTCGGAACAACCCACGTAAATTGTTAGATCGATATTTTTTAGGTTTCCGATAAGGACCTTTCCTGAGGTTCTCTGAAAAACTTTATTAAAACCGAAAAGGCTGTTTTATTTAAAACAATGCATAATTCAGATGCTATATGAACACTGAACAAACGGGTACAAAATATGTGCAGGTAGGTATGTATATGTGAGTAACTAGATGTAAATAATAGGTAGGGTTTATCCATTTCACTTTTCGACAACGAAACAATTATTGGGGTTAGGGGTTGAATAATATTTTAATCATCAGTTCTACCGTTCTAATAATGGAAAAATTGTACTTTGTAGATTCACAGCACAAATAAATTTCTGAATTATTGACAAGACAAACAATGCTGAAAACGTCATCAGCCATAATAACATATCAAAAATAATAGTGAATTTGCTTGTAATTTATCAAGATTCCAATTTCAATTTTGAATTATCTAATCTGATGTAATGTTTCAGGACTAAAAATAAAAATTTACAGTACAGAATAAAGAAACAACACAAGGACTATAGACAAAACAGGGTAGTTATATAGTCTTTTCAAAGACATTCATCACTGCCATTATCATTATTGTAGTTCAGCAGGGTTTCCTCCCACCCACCTCCCATAAACTGTAATAAAGAACGGAAATAATGGAAGAATGATGAAAAGTATGATGATCCAGCAATATTTTTATTCGTCGTGTCAAGCACAAGTATTGTAAGAATATATATTATTGTGTTGATCATATTATGGGACATGGGAGGCACCCGGTTGGTAGGTACATTGTGTTTTTATATGTATATTGCGTCGCATTTTGGTTTTCTTTATCACAAAAGCGGTTACAAAACCCCTGTGTATTGTGTTTATTAAAGAACCAAAACTTATATCCATCTGAAATCCATTAGTAAGCACCTTGGACATGATGATGATGATTACGACAAAGCGTACAACGTAACAACGTAAAATTCAACATAAAATATTATTAACATTTCCCAACCAAGAACGGTGAATGTGTGAATGCCTACATGAAACTGAAACTTATCCAGCAAACTACCACAAAAACAGGACCCTTGTGTTGAACACCTCGATAGCCTTTTGCCGCATGTTTTACATGCATGCGCCCATCTCACTCATTGTATCCTGCTGAAAGTATCCTAATTCGTCGTTCTTTATTTCCATCTCTTCTTTGTGGAAGAGATGAACAAAAATGGTTGCATCACAAGCGCTTTTACGTTGGTATTCTTTACTTTATATATCAAGTATATCCGCAACTTATTTAATGGTTTGAAGCAGCAATATATGTGTAGTAACAGAAATATTCTACGAAAAAGAGATCATGATTACAAGAAGAGGAAATAACTTATGTTGTTGGAGCTTACTCATCTATATCTCTTGCATAGGCATCTTGTCTGCACGGTTTTCTTTTAGTAGCCGACCAAACAACTTGGGTGGTCTTCTCGGATTTTACTCTTTTACTGATACCTGCTAGGTTGAACGCCTAACAGATAGAGATAATATACCTTACAACATATTTCCGTGTATCCATTAAATGACCCATCTCTCGACATTTCGTCATGAAGCCAACACACGTATTGTTGTCCTGAATCCTGTTGTAACAGAATGCAGGAATGAGTTCCATGCACATTATAAAAACTCGTTAAGAATATAAAAACGAGTTAGTAATCAATATTTATCGCTGTATATTTGAAACGCTGGAGCAAAAAAAAAGTTGAATCGAAAAAGCAAAAGTACAAGCTATATAGGAAGCATTCAAGAAGTGAATTTTAGTCGATTTTAAAAACTCGAAACATTTGAAACATACTAAAAATTGGTTGGACATTAGACAGTCTGAAATGTAATGCAGTATTAAATGACAAACTTTTTCCAACTTACTCCCATCTCATTTGGTACATGGCTCGTTTTAATTTTCCTTAAATATGATTTTCTACACATTCACAGGAAAAATATGTGTGAAAATTACGAAAATTTGTTAAACTGATTCTTCCTATCTGATATTACTAATGAGCTCGAAAAGGACCTCAGACAGCTGCCGTAATTGCATGTTAGTTGCTCACCAAACAAGATTTCAATCAATCCTCAAAAGATTGCGACCACGCTGCAGGTCCTTATTATAATGATCATTATCATTTACCACAATGTTTATATGATCATATCATAATCATGCCAATATGATTACAAAAACATGCAATATAAACGTAAAGATATTCATGTGGAGGAGAGAAGAAAAGAGAGAAAAAACTGGAAAAGGGTCTCTAATAAATGGTTGATAATCATTAGGATCTTGCATTCTAATTTCTAATATCATATTTTTTATGAAGGAGCAAATAGTGTAAATAGGCTAGGAACACGCTATGGACAACAATGTATATTCCTAGATATGTATGATGTATGCATATGTTCAATGTTCTCATTACACCTTAACAAATGACGATACACTGTATCATAGGTAAATACATGGGCATATGATACAACTTGAACACTTATAATGAGAAAAGCAACAAACCTATGTATGAATATTTGATGCATCTGTGCAAGTGATTACAGTATTTATATCATCATCAGTGGATGGTTAAAGCAACGAGTCAGCCACCTAGCCATTATGAAAGATCCACCACCGCGCTATTACTCAACCAACACGCATAATATTGAACCCACCGATATACATTATTATGATGATGATATCAAAAACTTAAAGCATATTGTTGCTTGTTCAATAATAAAAAATGCTATGAAATGTTTCAGCCCAAGAAAATGCAATGGTGATAAAGGAACAAGATTATGCATGAATGAGGTAAAAGCAGCGTTTCACTACCAGAAAACTTTGTTTTATGGATTTTTGTGACTATAAGAGAGAGTGAATGAAGCAGAAAGAGAAGAAGGACCACCTGTCAGTCAGCCGTCCGTGTCGGTCGGGAAATCAAGAGGTTAGAAAATAAAAGAGGCATGAATTTCATTGTAATATCATGTCGTGACGATGAGGACGATGATGATTCGATTGACTTGTGTTTTCTGGCACCAACAGCAGCCTTACCTTCACATTACACTAGAAAAACAAGCAATATGCTTGAATTTTCTGCATTGTTGTGGGGCAGTGGAAAGAAGGAGAGAGAAAGAATCAAGAAAAAATGGCATTTTTACTCCCTTTGATAGTGTAATATTTGCCGCGAGCACGAAGGTACGTAACAATGTGGTAACACCAGCTCCACCACAAAGAACAAAAAATCATTTTTGTTTTGGACTTGCTGGCCAAGACCATCATTATGATGTCATCTTATTGAAGATTTTATGCATTTTCCGCTGACGAGAGAATGCATACAAAGCAGTTTTACGCGATAATACGGCTAGTGTAAATAATATAATCAGGAAAAACTCTCATTGAAGGAGGATGGACGAACGGATGGATGAATTGCTTGTTTTTATTGCCGACGACGACTGTAATACTAAATAGCAATCATTCCACTTAAATATTCTGCCACTAGTTAGTACATCATACATTTGAAAATGTATGGGAATGGCAGATAAACGGAGAAAAGATATCCAAACATTTAATTCCTCCTTGTTAGTCACACTCACCTGTGTACAAATACTATCCTCGTTATCTACATAATATCTGCTTTAGTCCAACTGTACCAGTTGGTCTAGATGAGCTGTTGTAACTGATAAATAGTAGTTTAAATTGTTGTTATAAGTGGACTCTCCTAAAAAATATGGAAAATTTTGCTCATAAAGTGTCTAATAAAATGAAGTATACATCTGTCAGCAAGAACAACGTTTTCACAGAAAAAAAACTATCGTAGAATTTTTTCGAATGCTTTTTTTCTTTTTTTTTTCTTTGCTCACTGTTGCATAAGGGGGTGGTAATATATGTATTGAGATTAGTAAATTTTTTTATTACGAATCTTGTTAACGAGCTGTTTTGTAGCACGTTTGTGGTGCGAAACAAAAGTGGTTCGACAGGTAATTTTCATACTCCTATTTGTACGTAATATTTCCAGTTATGTGAAGCTTTACATTACAAGGTGCAATTACTGCCATGTTGCCCGTTGATTCTTACTGTTTGAAATAAAAGATATGGCTTTTTATTTTCATAATTGGTTTATATATTTAATTGTTTCAAATTTTTGAAAAATAAATACTACCGATTTCTAAGCAAATAATGTATATGCTAGGTATAGTTTTTCGTATTGTTTTTCAAAAGATAGTTTCCACCTTGAAGCAGCCATATTACATAAATACTTACATAAATGCATAAACATGAGTAGGAAATCCGGTGTTCGTTTTTAAAAATTGTTATATTTTTAAAGGGTGAAATAATAGACGTATTATTACAATCCATGTTAGTATACTGTCAAAGTTGAGAACGGTAGATGTTCCCATCTACATTTCAGCTAACGCTACATTATAGTTTTATTGATTAAGCAGGTAAACAATTAAAGTGAAACGGTCGACACGATTCTAAGCATAATTTCAAGAACTTGTGCATCATTTGAAGAACATTTTGAGAAACGTATCCTTTTCCTATATCAAGAAGCACGATCTGAGACCATCAGCCAAGAAAATTATAAGAAAATAATAACAGAGTTTTCGCGCAAGCAAAGCCTCCATTTCAATTCCATCTTAATTTGCTGTCAACTTGTCACACATGTTGTTCTTCTGCTACCTCTCGACAACATCGACATAACGGCGAGAACGCTTCTTCATACTGACAGTTTATAATTTGCTGTGTAACGCGATACCAACTTTTATGTACCGAGAATGGCAAACTAATAATTACCATCATCATCATAAGCATTTATTTATTATTGTCAACATACACATCGATTACATTCTCATGTCCAACTAATTACAGGCTTAATTATCCCCACCGTCATTACCATCATTGTAACTGAACTCTGAGAGTAGTGATTGTACATTGCACTACATGAGAAGATAACGCATTGTATCATGCTTTTGGCTGACTGGTGTGTATTCCTTTTCTGTTAAATAATTGCCATTCGGCCGTCATCATCATTATTCACAGTAAAAAAACGGTTTGTATCTCGCCATCATCATCTCTATATCAGACATGCATTGTTTGTCACTGTCAACAAGAAGAAGGATTATTAATAATGTGTGTCACGCTTCAGTGCTAATGAAATGCTAACAGCATCAATGGTCGCCGTAATTCATTAAACCGAACAAATGAATCTTCTTTCGCACTGCGTGCAATAATACAGATTGCATACACGTAGTGTGTATACTATTAGCAAAAAATACAATAAACCATTCAACATGCATCTCTTCATTTTGTGAAGGAGACCAGATTTTTCAGCAGGAAAGAATGTAAAAATTGATATACAGTATTACCAAACATAAGAGCATGTGTATTTATTCACATCATAATTCGCGTCCGTAGTTATACAACTTAACCAATATAATATGGAATTATTTTACTGTGAATAGGTAACTTTTGCCTAATAAGTGTTTAGTATTGAACGAACACCCAGCCATCGTTAAATTACATCCTCATATTTCATCTCTATAAAAATGCAAACCTTGTAACGAATTTTAATTTGCCTGTAAAGAATGAAGCAATGCAATAGAGTCATTAATTTTGCGCCTTTCCACCATCAAATATGCGAGTGTTGCATATCATGCATCTTTCAACAAATTACTATATCAAATGTTGTGGTATATCTATGTATGCAATTCTGTGAGGTGAAAGTACGTTATATTTTAATTGGCAAATATGTATGGATTTATTTCTTGAGCTAATGTTTAAAGCATAAAATATATTAAGAATCACACCATTTATTTAAATCCACATGTAAGCCATATATGCATGCAAGTGTGTATAGTACGGGTATTAGATTGGATTAGCTGTGAATTGCATTGCATTTCTGAAAGCAGTTTCAATATAGTGAAGTATCTCGCGTTCAGATTTTTCTCAAGTCGGAATAATTTTTGGCTTTACGGTGTAAGTTCGTTGTTGATAGATATGTACCTACTGTACCTATTATCTGATTCAAATGCCGAATCCACTCAAGATATATTGTTATCAACCATAAAAATAGCCATTCGCCTCAGCATTTTCTTTAACAAAGCGTATAAGATTCCGAGAAACTCTTGGGCTCTTCCTCCCACTCTTTCCAGTTAAGTAATATAACCACTCTCTTTCTCATTCCGAAAGTGTGATGATAATGAAATAGCCATGCAAAACTAGAATCAAGAAAATTGGGCACATTAGGAGAAAAAGGGAAGCTTCAAGTATAGTGGGTTTCATCCTGCACGAACTCGCTCTTTTTCAATACATTATCACATCATTTCATGCGGTAATATCCGGGAAAAGGCAATTCCAGTGAAAATGAGGCAATATTGCTACTGCTGCTGCACGATACCCAAAAGTGGAGTTGTGGATAGAGAAAGAAATTGAAGTTGCAAGGAGATTTCAGCTTTCCTTCACTACTATCATCTATCGCATACGAATGCGTTTCATGATTTTCACCAACAGCATACCAAGTCAAAGTAACTACACACGTATACGAACCGAAGGAGCTAATAAAGTCAAATTAAATAGTTTTCCATTGGAATTTCAAACCAAATCTCTATTTTTGGTTCAGCTCGGACCCACCCTTCCGCCAATTTTTTCTTCTTGTTTATATCTAAAAACAGTTATTTTATTCTCGTCTTTTGACGTAAAAAGAGAGTGTATTGCTGCTCCTTTATTCACTCCATCCTCTAAATACTTTAACTTCTCTTTTTACATTAATTTCACTCGAGTGAACGAATGGATCGATCCTTGCCGCCTTGGAATAATAGTAATAAAATAATTCTTTTCTTGTGCGTAGTTCACACATCGCATTCTCTCGTTCCCTGCGCGCGGTCGGCTGATAGTCCTGTCATGGCAAATGGAAATGTGAAGGGCGTAATGGGAAAATAGGATAGATTAATAGTTTTTTCTTCGCTCTATTCCGTTGAGTGAATCGTATTGTATTACTTTGTACGATGATATAGCTGGCAAAGTATTTATGTGAAATCCAAAGTAATTGAATATCTCTCATAGTGGTTTGGTCAGGTATGTATGTATCTAATATGAAATCACGTGAAAAATATTTCACTGTGCTGCTCATGATATTATGGTTAATCCAATCCGATAATCCAGGCCAACAACCAGGAAAAACGAAGAAGAAGAAGAAAAAAAGGGCAAGTGGAAAGAGGCAGCAGGAAATCGCAGACGGAATGAAGGGATAAATAAGAGGGATAATAAAGAAGGAAAGGATGCGAAAAAGACCAGTAGCTATACACCCTTTCTCGTCGATGAGTAGAGTAGACATGCAATCATGCAATAAATACATAATATGCCTATTTATACAATGCTCTTTTTAATATACAATAATATCGCATGATGGGAGTGTATAATGTGTAATACAAGCTCTCTCGATGTGAATATACTTTTTATATAACCGTTTTTTCCCTAAGAGAAAATGAAGTGTTCGTGCTTGTGAGTGATGATGATCATGTGACGACGACGACGGCAGTGATAGCTGTGTTCTGTGTGTTGTTGGTGGTGGTGTTGGTGCGGCAGTGATGTGATGATGGGGATTGGGGAAAGAGAAAATGTTTAGTCAGGCGACTGGAATGTTTGGAATGCAATTTTCTCCATGAATTGAGTTTCCTCTGACAGACAAGCATATCAGTATCAGCAGAAAAGCACACCCAACACCATTATTATAAAGTAGCAAGTTGGCGAGTCAGGGGCAAAAATAAATAAAGTGAAAAGTCAGGAGAAAGCTGATCATGATTATGATGATAGCAGCGAGCGACTGGTGCGGTGTTACATTTTTCACTTGCCAAAAAATTTAACAATGTATGCAGTTAATGTTTACCTGCCTATTATTCGATCTTCGTCCGCATACGATGATAGCATACTTTTAGATTGAAATGAATGAAAACTAGGAAAATGGTATGCTTCCAGCTCCAATGGCACACTTGAGAGTTTTTTTTGTTATACTGTACATTATGTAGGTATTATATTCTATCGTCACACTACTACTAGATTGGTGGATAAATTGAATGGAACAATCAATTTGATGGTGATCATCATCATCACAGTCGGCTTAAGTAAAACGGTGAAGAAACAAATTGATTGAAATACCGGATTCATCTCTGTCTCACTTTTCCAATTTTCTGACTAGCACTCTACTTGATAAAAATTCAGCACAAATTATACGGCATTGCATTCGCCACAAAATCCATCCTATCTTATATTTTACAACTGTGTTGTTTTAGCATATTATAGGAAACTGAAAGCAGGTAGACCTACACTACATGTATATGTCTCTGTGCGCTAATGTAGCGTATATTGAAATTGGATGAGAACAGAGGGAAAATGATTACATTTGTCTTTGAAGTAGCTATATTGCTAAACCATTTGTATATACATGAGGTAGTATGGGGAAAAGTCTAGGAAATTGAGTAAGATTTTTTGGTATGCATGAAGAGCTCTTCAAAAGAGATTGCTCTCTTCTCAATTTGTTGTTTGGGTTATCACCACCACTATTATCGTCATCATTGTGCGCTTCTTCATTTTCACCATTGTTGAGATCATTTACTTCAATTACCATCAAATAACACACTTGAGTAGCTCAATTTTCCTGTCTTTTCAAGTGGAGACCTCTCCATCTTGCTCCACCACGCCGTTGTCGCACATGCATGCTCTCTGCTGGCTGACTGGTGTTGATGCGGAAAGTATCGATAATGAAATTACACTTGGACTGTGAGTAGTTGCCCAAAGGGACTGGTATGCGGGTATCGCATGGTAAATGGCATGTAGCTGATAGCGAGGAAAATTTAATGAAAATAAAACTTGTCAGCAAAACCGAAGGTCTCTGACGTGACGTGACGGTGACAAATCTGGGTAGTCCCTTTTCAGCGGAATGTGTCACGAATGCGATAAGTTTGTCAAAATGGTTAAAATGCGAACTGCGAAATAAATCAACATTGAGCTCACAGATACAAATTCATTCATTATTTGCAGATATAGCTAAAAAGGGTGCTGTACGTATGTAATCTACTTTAAAACTTTTTATGCTCAGTTGTATGTGCATAAGATATACATATACCTACACTTTTCGGGTAGCATCAAAATGAATTTGGTCTTGGCTTTGTATCTGTAAACCTATATTACATTTCAAAGGGTTTCCTCTGACCAATTTGTCTCAGTTTAGGGTTTCTGCATAGTTTCGTTTGTCACGCCATGCCTCTAGAATATCAAGAAACTTTTGCTTCGCAGATAAAAAAACGGTTCAAGGAGAAGTGAAAATTTTATTCTATCGTCAGGTCAGGATTATCGTGGTATGGTGTGTAGTTTAAATATCTAACAATAGGAAAATGGTGATGTAAATACCTAACACAAATAAATTTGTAACGAGATGGTAAAGTTTGGGGTTCAATGCAAATTCATACGATGACAAGTTTTTGCATTATAGACTTAACATAGATGTGTCTGTGTGCGGATTTTTTGCAGGTAATAAAGAAGACAACAATAATTATAACAAGCAAGACCATAACATAAATTTATTAATACAACTGTTAAATGCTAAATTCCATGTTCTCATTGTCAGGTTTCCTGAGAGTGTTATGTAAAATGCATTCGTGTTCATTAATACTTGAAGGAATGGTGGTGTTATTTAATAATTATCTCATATTTTTATAATGTATACAATGTGTGCGTACATTATAGAAATCTGGAATGGTTGACTTGAAGAAAAATGTGTCTCAATTGTATAGTAATTAAACAAGATAACGAAAATAAGTTGTTCAGAATAAGCTTAATACAGTTCTATTCTTAACGCCTTCATGATCCAAAATACCAAACTGATGCACGCACCATTGAACAATTTAGTAAATGTGAAATGAGTATATTGCGTTGGATTTTTTTATTCAGATCTATGCTCCTACATATCTATTATTTTTATACTCTACACTCATTCTTGAGCATAAGTGTATACACACATTTTTATATTAATAAAGTTCTATTCGAAACCCATAAGAACCCAATCCCCCCTCATCATAAAACGCAGGCAAAATATATACCAGGATTGGTTATGAAGAATGTCAGTCAGCTCGAGCATGCCTTCGAGGCAATTATTATGGGTGCTACTAGATCCTAAATAAATTCCAAAAACGTATGCTTTCAATAATCCAGCAGCGAACAACAACGGGAGGTTTTACATTTCAAATATCGCATCTTCTCGTTGCCCATACATAGCCCAACAGGCAAACCGTAAATAGAAATGATAACCAAACATTTTAAGTGTACGGAAAGAAGTAAAGGTAATTTTGCTTTAAACGATACTAATTTCATATCACCAATGCAAATGGTAAAAAATATTTGTTATAGAACGGCGGAGTCAATTTTTCTCCCGTACTGGTTCATATTTGTGAACTGCTATTTAAGAAATTGTCATTTACAATCCAAGGAGCAAACTTAAAATTCAAGGAAAGCGTCGTGTGCTCCATGATTTTGTAATGCTTTCAATTTTTCCCTTTTGTATAAAATCGTTGCACTATGTTTACTACCCAGTAACTTTAGGGTGTTGTGAAGGAACGCTGGATGATTATTATTTTGCTGACTGAGTAGTAGTAAAAACGAGCGAGACGTAATAAAAATGAGTTGGGTTTACATGGTTGGCTCATTTGACATTACAGAATATTTTCGTTGTGAATAGGTAGCAAGTGTTACAAGATTGTACGTCAAGGAATCCAGGGAAAAGAGGAGATGGAATAAAAAGCGAAGATGCTTCAAAAAAGCTTGAACATGTAATGCGGAATGTTGAGGAGGACTCGTATTATTACCAGTTCACTACCGCAGGCAGGGCTAAAATTAGAAAAGAAACACAAAATAATACATTATGTAGCTAGAAGAGAAGAACAAAATAAATAAATAATATAGGTGGAGAGAGTGGAGTCAAGTCAAGGTCTTGAAGTTTCTTTGTTGAGTGCTCAAGAAGATACCCTCATGAAAAACAGTGAGAGGGAGACCGAGAAAATAAATTTACACTATTGCTATGCTTGGGATCGGATGGATGTTGAACAAACTTCCATTACTGTGCGTATATCAACGTAGAAATTTTTGTTTCTTTTTTAATACTAAGCATGAGATAAGGGTAGCCCAGCTAAAGTAAACGATCAAAAGGCACCCCAGGCTCATCATCATTTTCATCTCTGTTCCTTGCCTTCATCATCATTAGGAACACGTCTTGAAAAAAATCTCGTCAACAACGGGGAAGCTCCCCCTAAAGCTCATTGGTTGTGCTCGGAGATCCAGTCAAGGGAGGCAATTATGTGTGGCTCCTAGTCCGTTGTATGCTCAAATTTTTAAGTTTGTGAGCATACCTATGTAGGTAGGTAGGCATATTACACATTTGAAATGTAATATTCTTAGCATGAATATAATATCCTGTGGGTTTAGCTAATTCCACGGAGTTTCCACTAGATATCAGTACTGCTAACTCTACGAATGTTATGGAATTTCAGAATTAGGAACTAGTTAATCTTTATAGTTTACGTTATAGTGCAATTTATCTTGAGTGCTACTGCATTGTAAAACAATCAAGCTAATTACAGTACTCGCATAACTTAGGATTAGGAATGCATCTTTATTTCTGTTTCTGTAATGTAACATATAACAATAGTATATGTATCACATCACAAATGACCGATATTGTCCGAGACATCTGCAAATTCAGTAAGCTAGTAATCTGTGTACACACGAGCTAGTACACGGTAATTTTGAACAAGAAACATGCTACATTCAAAAATTAATATATTTCATATTGATCACAGTGATAACTGATCACCTCTATTATCGAACTACACAAAATTGCCCATCTAAGCCAACAATCATTCTATCCAGATGTCACTATGTCGCGGATGTATGTAGCTTTCCGTTCGTTGTTTTTTCTTTATATATCCCTTTTATCACCAGTCATAGAGAAAATGTAAAAGAAAGGTTCCGAATCTTGATAGATTTAATATCATGTCACAAGAAAATGGAATCAACATTTTCGAGAGGAATTTACCAGCCAACCACGCAGACACAATAAGCGGTTTGATCATTACGTTTCAAGTGATACCGCATCAACCATCATCAGCCAAAACGGAGGATAATTTGATCACAGAGCGCTCGCGGATTAAATAGAACCAAAGATGTAGATGTGTCGTCTCCTTTTCTTTTGTCGTGAGTGGTATTTGATTGCTTTCTAACCTGATGCCATCGTAATATCGTAATAATAAAAAAATGTGTGATATGTAGTAAGTATGAAATTGCATCACGTTTCCACAAACCTCGATCACTCTGAACAAGCTGTCTCACTCAAGTAACATCAAACACACACGACTTTTTGCTTTTACTTTACTCATCTCGTTCAAATGGTTTAATATAAGTGGCATGTATCAAACTGACTTACGATGAGCCGCACTTGTTTGATTAAAGAAAAAAAGTAACTTTTACGGACAAGAATTGCAATATTTTTTTCCTGAGAATATATTGAAAATGATTCTGATATTATTATAATGATAGTATTTGCTTCAATATTGTGCCTAGCTGATTTAAGCTATATGAATATTACGATATCAACGTAGCATATTTGATCATTACTATTTGTGAGCATCAGGGACTATTATTACTTCCAATTTCGATTTTTTGTTAGTTATTGAATAAAATATTATGAAGGATGACGATTGAACAAACCGACTCTTGCTTTATGATAGCTCATGCCAAGTTTTTTTTTGTTTGAGGGATAGTCGCGGCTCGTTATTATTATATTATTGCTGCTGTGTGGTGGTGTGGATGGTAGTAATGATGGTCGACATCATATATATTATGATGATTATGATGGTCGTCGGTCGTCGTCACCAGTCCGTGGTAAAAAGAGCAGATGTGAGTGTTTTTATTCGATGAAATCATGTTCACACTTTCCCGGACCCTATTTTCCCTCTCGTTATTTTGCTTACCGACGAGAATATTAGTTTGGTATTCAACTTCTATTCTTTTTGGATGACTGGATTTTTCATCTAGGTATATATAACAAGTTTCGTTGTTGGTTGTACTCTTAGACGGATGCATGTGCTACGTAAATTGTCTTTCTGATGGTCTTTCTGCAAAAAAGTTTTTTGATTCTCCCATCTTTTACCAGAGACATAATAGTGCATTGCACAAGCTCAACTTTTTTCCACTGGTGATACGTACTATAATAATGACAAAGAAGAGGCTCACAAAAAACTAGGGTTATTGAATTAATATAAGCGATGGGAAAAGTAAAAGTGCGCAACATTTGTTTTCTATTGTTATAATATGTGCCTTGTTGTGAACTGTATACATTTTTAGTATCATGTTCTATCTGATGTCTCTGGTATCATCCGATCCCCCAAAAAAGCTTACTGTAAGGGATGGGGACATCCACCCAAAAAAATAAAGATAAAGCTTATTTTCGTTTCTCTCGAAAATTACTTTGTCCAAAAATTCTGCATCGTGTCTAGATTTTTATAAGTATCTGTTTTCATAATATGCTATCTATTGTTTGGTATCATCCTCATTACTACCTTGTATGCGTTAGACGGGTTGGATACTTTTGGGACGGAAGGGAACTGGATAAAATAAAATGTCTGATGCTCTCAATCTGGCTGGACCTTAATGTTAATAGTAATGTTGTCATATTTTTATCCTTTAGTTGGAACGAACTACGCCCGAAAACTAAACCCATTTGAGAAAGGATGCACTTATTAAAGTAATATATGTAATGTTTGTATAATTTTATTTGTACGCCTGTGCCCGATGGACGCAACGCGTGCAATAACGGCCAGCCGTGTGTATTGTGTTAGTTGTGGGAACCGGAACATTTATACGACAAGGGTGATGATAATGGCAATTCACTACCATTCTGATCTTCCACACGTACAACAATTGTGTAGTCAAATTATCTCCCCTAATGTCTAAATGAGCTTATAAATTCCAAAAATTGAATAAACTTTGTATCTTTTATCTTCAGAAAATAGCATGCTTTTGCGTGTAAGTTGCGATGTATTCATGTTTTCCATTCTGTGTGTTCCCCTTCCTGAGAATACAAGAAAATGATGATTATTATACAATGATAAGTTAGAATTCGACTAATTTTTATGAGTAAGTGTGAGAAGACGACGTTCAGTTAGTGAGAACAATGAAGAGAAAAGGATTAGGTACGCTGTAAATGCATACGTCCATGGTTCATACATCTAATGCAATCGAAGACTACGGATTATCATTTAATTTTATCGTGTAATCTGTGGAGATCTGTAGAACTCTTTTAAATATATTTATAGTATTGTATCACAAAATGGCTATAAAATATCCATTGATACATACTACTTCAAGCAATGTGCCATACAATGCAAGTTATAAAGACAAATAGCCAGAAAACCAAAGGCATTTTAAAACATAATTTAAAAAATTACATCGCCATATAAGCTTATTGAATGGTTTGTACATAGCGTTGCATGGGATAAAATAGCCGTAAGCAATTTTGAGTTGAGTTCTTATTTTATCCGTTGTTGCTATTATAATTCGTGTATCATTGAATTCTTGGTTTGGCTTGATTTAGATGCAATGTGCACATGTGTATCCAAAAAACGATGTGTAAGTTATTAAAATTATACGATGGCATGATGTTCACTGTGTTAATATGTAGAGATTAAGTTATTGAGCAAAAAGGAAAGACACGCTGCAACAAAACAACAAGCAATCATTTCACGTTTATTGTCTCCGTCCCCTTGTACAATGATGTTATTATTGAACAGTGAACACAACAAATGCCTTTTGCAAAAAGCAACTTGAAGAACTTCAATCTAAAAATCGCTTTAGGGATATTTCTTTTCAACCCGTCTTCAACTTCACTCCTGGAGTGATTTGCATATGTAAACGTGATATTTTAGGATGTCTCAGGGCTAAAAACAATACGTTGCTCTACTCAAGTACCTCTTAAATACAAATTGTATTGTGTTCAAGTGCATATTATTAATATGCGTGCAAGGATTTAAGAATATGAAAAGACAACTTATTTTTGCTTTTGCTTTGCATCCAATGACATGACAAAGCAAAAAAGTTGCAATCTGGCAATGATGGTGGTAATGTTCATGTAATGTACATGTACGTAGAAAAGAATAATGTACAGCAATTTTTTTTACAAGACTCTCTTACTCTCTTAGCAGCTCCGAAAAATCTTGTATGCTCTGCTATTTTCAACAATATTGTCCTCGTTCTCCTCAGGATTCTTTGTAAACCTCAAACTCATCACCAAACCTTTCTTTGTCTTGTTCATCATGCCATGTTGCACACCCATACTCCGTTGCAAGCAACCAAGATTTGAATTGTTTTCTAGTACAGAAACAGACTTCTTTGTTAAAGCTGGTTGGTAAAAAGGATGAGTCTGATGAAATGGTGAGTTTACTTGCTCTTGCGTTGTTGAGCTGTGAAGACATAAGCCTTGAAAAAGCAAGTCATCCTTAATATGCTTACCATTGCAAAAAAATAAAACTCAGCATCTAATATTTTATTTTTCGTTGTGATCTTCTTCACACCAAGTCGAAAAGATGCATTCCTAACATTTAACAATCATCTTCTATGCGTGTACCATACCGAAATATGGAGTACACATATATGCATATACATACAATTGGTATGGTTCAGCTCTATATCTGCTGCATGTGATGGTGATTTCTTGTAGCAAGTCAAAGTTTGCTATACGACAACTTCACACCACACAAATAACGAGTGTAACAATCCCAAAGATTGGCCGTAGCCAAGTGGCAGTAGGCAGGCGGAACTGTGGGGAGGGCGGACTTGACTCCAACATTGAAAGATTCTCTGAATAAATTTCTTCTATTCCTACTATGCTTAAATCTGTCTGTTCTGTTATATATGTATGCATCACACGATTTATGTTACAATTGAGCTCTGGGTGCTTGCTCAGCACCAAGAGAAGGCAACTTAATTCCATTACTTCCACATTTCGTCTTCCCCTCTTATCCCATAAATGATATCTGATGGCTGGCATATGTATACATACATTATGCATCTCTCAGTATTTCCATGTTCAGACATCCGCATAAAGTGTTTCCTTTACCGAAAACGAGCACGTTGAGTGTTCTCCCATGAGCACCCACAAGGTTTACGTTTTTTACTTTTCAGCACCATCTCATGTATGTATGTATGCATATCTCCCCTTTCTGGGTTTCACTCAGCATGAGCAGAGATCTTTTGACTATTATTACTTTGCCACCAACATCTCCCACTGGATACACAGGACTGGATAATAAACTATTATTAGTTTATACGCTGCAATACGGATACGGTTTGTGTGCTCACTTTACACTTACGCCACGCTCACGCTATACACACTAACGCTCTGCATTGTTTTGCTGTAGCCAACCTTTGACAATTGAGCCCGTGTAAGCTCAACAGCTAGTCATCTCATCGTTTCTCTCCCTTGAGAACACCCAGCCAGCAGCACCAGCAACTGAAACCACCAAATGAACCAACAAAACAGCCAGTCAACTCGGCACGACGCGTAATGCAATAAAGCTTGCATGCAGCAGCAGCAGTAGTAGAAGCAATATAATGGTAATAATCATCCTTCTTTTCATCGTCATCGTGTGTTTTTTCTCTCTTTTTTTGGCTGGCTCACTCTTGCTTATTGCTTTTGCTTACCGAAATCCTCTATCAAAACAATGTTAACGTTTTCCCTTGTGGCTTTTCGTGTGTATCTTGTTTTAGGGGGACGGATAAAGAAAACACATGGATTACATACATTAAGCAATCCGTTCTATCTGTACGTACACACTACTGCACGCATTTTTGAAGGAAAAGTATGCATATATTTTTACTATAAACATCAGCGGCTTGACTCTGACTGCTTTGTGTGTTGATGAGGAGCTCCATCATTATTATAGCATGTGCGTTTTTCTAAAAGAACGGTAATACATATAGAGAGAGATAGGAGAAAAACAATAAATATGAAAATGGATACATCTAACTAAACACACATAATATTTATTCCTATTACTACACAATCATGATCATCATCATCACGTCACCCTGTCTGTACTACTGCAGCAGAACTAGGACTGTGAGCCGCTGCTGCTCGTTCATATAGGTAATATACGCTCGTGTTATTTGTGCCTCTGCTTAAAAACTGGTGCTGTTGCTGCCGCCCTGCTTTTCCCTTCCTACTTCTTATTACTCCTGAACAACGTTATTTTCTTATTGTTATATTATACGAACCACCTCTTTTTATTCCTTCTGCTATTCCTTCATGGAGGAATTACGATATTATTATGATACGGTTACACATTACAGACACACAGCTGCATTGAAGTGCTCCATGCATGATATTATTTTATACCTTTTACGAACACACGTTATTAAAAAACAGCGAAGCAGAAAAAGACCGAGTGTGTGTGCATGTGTTTTCCTTGCCTAGCTAGCCTCTTCTTCAACGTTTGTTGGTCTTCTTTTTATTGTTACTGCCACAGCTAATATTGTGAATGTGCTTGTTATTGTATTACACAAACACATACGCGTTTATAATCATTTATCGTATTTATTGCTGCTGCTGAGGTGCATAATCTTCTGAAGTGCTCTGCAGCTCCCGAGAGGTCTTTTCTGGTGACTTTTATGTTTGTTTGTGTGTGTGTGGCTATGTACACTCATACTTACTCATCATATCAAACAACATGGTACACGGTACTCACACACACATTGTGTACATACCTATAATAATAAATATCGATTAAGTTCAATTACCAGTCATTATCATTAAGTAAGTATCACTGCAGCTCGTCCGGCGGCCGGTCGTCCATAAAGTAAGCTGAACGACTACCGCTGTTGTTGGTGGTGTTGCACACATTACATACTACATATATAAATAGCGTCCAGTTGTTTAGCATAAAAAACAAAGTAATTTTGAACTTTAGCGTGTTCATGAAGACGCCTTTCTACTATACTTGATAAACGTGATTTTTTGCATGAAAAATCAAAGGAAATTAAGAAAAACTATCATTACACCCAACTTGTAATACAAACACTTCAGCTCTGTTAACCGTGACAGGACAAAAAATACCTCATCGGGTCATCATCAATGTGAAGTATGCAAGTGCCCGAGTAAAATAGTGTGCCAGAACAGAACGCAAGAGGAAACGCGCTGTACACTATCATTACCATTATCAACATTTTTATCACCGCCATAATCATCATCATCATCGTATCTTTTCGTCGTGTTTTCATTGTTATTCATGGAACAGCAGCAGAAATACAAGAATTCACCAAGAAAAAGAAACAACAAAAGTAGCAGTGTAAAGAATTGAGACGGAACTGCACATTTAATACTGTACTTGACTGAAAAGTTTTTTTTTCGTGAATTAGTATATCAACCAAGAAAACAATATATTATATCATCATCTACAATCAACACATGCAAGTATTCGGCACATTATAATTTTGCTTACAAAGTAAATGAAGAAAAGATTATACGGATTTTGAACGTAAAAAAACTTGTTAATCGAAAGAACAATGCTTTTGATATCAAGTTTGTTTTTATAAGTTAAATACATATACACAAACATAAATTGGTTATAACAATATAAAATAACTCGTCCGAGAAAGGAGTGCAGTGTAGCAAAAGTAATAAAAATAATGTAATAATGGTACAACAATCATAATTATTATTGTTATTGCTCAAGTAGCAAGCACTAACTGGCAATATAGCTACGAGGCAGAAAGAATTTGCTGTTGAAAAGAACATCATCATCAGTAGGAGAAAAAACGTGTGCTTATTTTTTGCTTGCGTCAACTTGTGCAACATATTTTGCAGTTGAAACATGTCCCAGTCAACCAGCCATTAAAAAAGTTCCAAGACATTAGTTTATTACTTTTGTGTATCCGTCAATTAAGATTCCTATTTTCCTACTCACACACAAGAGTAGCAAAACAAAACTGCAAATTGAAAGAAACACCGCCTGTCATGCTGTTCTTCTGACTCATTGACTCATCCAATGTCCAAAGAAAAAAATGGTAAAGTGAATCAAGTGTACCCGAATAAACATACAAGAAGAAAGACGGTTTTTCTTGGTGATCTGCTGATGACGATCGTAAAGGAACGGTGGTGGTGGAAGTGATGTGCTGATGACGATTACAAATAGCAATACACTGTAGCCGTGTTTTTACTGACTGACGAAGAAAAGTTGTACTCAACTGAAGCCCTAGTCTGTCATTATTATTATGGTTATTACCCTGTTTTACTGGACTTGTTTCGTGAAAAGTCTTCCCCGTCGTCATTTCGTTATCGTCCTTGTATAGACATTGTACTACGCTATCAAGAAAGCGTTTTATTTATACGAGCAATGGGCATCATCAATGAGAGAGTTTGAGCAATAAGTTAGTCAAAATCTTTTACTTATCAGCAACTGTTATTAGGTAAATGTGTAAAAGTGTAGGTATATAATATGATGAATACGATAAAAGATACCTTACTCTACATTACCTAAATCTCAAGATCTGTAAGAAAAAAAGTTGCTGCAACAGTATATTATAGAGCCCCACATGATCATCATCATCGTCAAAAAAGACCATTCAGCAATCATTACTTGAATCGTTATGATTATCATTACGATTGATTATATTGCATATTATGCTGCTGATGATGTGTGGTATGCTGCGCCAAGAGTTGATGATGAAGTACCCGTAGTTATGTATGAAATAATTTGATGATAGTGAGGCAAGACGTTTTGAAAAAGAAAACTGATGTGTGGCACGTGTCCACACTAATTTTCCTCATGAAATTGCAGTAAAAAGAACAGGATGTAACATTTAATCTTTCTTTATGTGACTACCTGAAATTAAAAAAGTGCGCATTATTGAGCCATAAACAATATCCAAAATGTAATGCTATCATGAGCCACAACCGATTGATGAAAAAGTTCAATACTTTTATACATCAAGTATAAATAAACAATTTGTGTGAGAGTTTAAAATTACAAAGGTTGAATGGGTGATTGAACGTCAAAATATTTACATGTTGGCAGCATTATATCATTAGCATCAATGCCAAGGGTTGTTACTGGTGAATAGGAGAAGGAACGTGATGAGTCTTTTGGGAGTCAAAATTATTTTGAAGATCGGTTCCTTCAAACAGTTCCTCCGACAAAAGGGGATTACTAGCTCAAGTCATTACTTTTGAGCAGTCACTACTTTTCGGCAAATTCCAACCAAATCCTCACACAATACGATTTCCATCAGATTTTTCCCAAAGGAAAAGTGTGAAATTGAAAATAATCCTCAACTATACCGCTACTACAAGAGTTGATTTCATGTTCAATGACCCATTGCTAAAGTTGATGAGTGTTAGTTTGGCAGCGTCAGAGGGCACATTGCCCCTCGTTCCTCATCATCAGCATCTCCAGCATTTTTACCATCAGCATCTTCTACATCAACAACATACTCATCATCACGCTGCTGCTGCTTCAGCCGCAGCCGCTATGTTGGTCCACAATGGAAGACTTCCTGGTGGCAGCCCCGTGCCCATTCCAAGTCCAAACAGCTCCCTTAGTCATCCCGAGTCCCCCCGAAGTCAAGCGGGCGACGACTCCTCAGTTTCTCCTCCAGCAAGTACAAATAATCTACCGCTAATGACTGTGGCAATGATGGCAGAAGGGGACAACAATGAGCGTTTTGTTAAGACAAGAAAGTCCCCATTAAACCAAAGAGGAGAAAACGATGAAGGGAGTGATAAGCTTTTTAAGGATGAAAAGGGCATAACGGCAATGATGGAAGATGACGAAGAGAACGACGAGGTGCTCAGCATCGGCGGAAAGGATGATGAGCAAATGATGATGGATTGTGACAGTTCAGTATCCGATAATAATAGAAGTGGTGGAAGTGTCATTAAATCAGAAAAGGAAGAGGGTGGTGGTGGCGGTTGCTCCACCGAACCAACTAATAAAATTAATGGGCACTGCAGCAGCGATGAGGAGCATGATCATGATGACGATGAAGTCAGCGATAAGAAAACTTCTCCCACCAACCAACTCGTTCGATGTCCTTCTGCTTCCACCACCACGGAAGAGTACGACGAAGATGATGACGATAACATGACACTACCAGTAAGTGAGCCTGATACGACCAGCTCCTCCAACAGCCACGGTAAAAGGTCGAAAAGTCATAAAACCTCCACTAATAATAATAGCAAGCAGGATAATCATCTTGGTAGTCAAAAGTCTTATAGTGGTAGTACTAATAATAAACTTAATAATCTTCATCATCCATTTAATATCACCAATTTATCACGGCACTCACCCATCCCGGAGGATTTGTACAGTCGACACCCCCTCCATCATCACATTGTTGGTGGTAGTGTACCCCACCCAAACAATTACTTCCTTCAGCAACAACATCACAACCATTTCTTTCACCAGCATCTGATAAATAATCATGATACAAGTAGTAATCACAGCACAGCTAGCAGTAATAACACTAATAACTCTACATCCCCCTCCCCATCGTCAACATTTAATAGCAATTTCCTTCAGCAGCATCACCATCTACAACAGCAGCAGCAACAAACGGCTGCTGTCGCTGCTGCTCATTCCCTCATTTTCTCTATTGCCAACATCCTCAGGCCGGATTTCGGACTGTGCAATAATAATAATAACAACAACGGTAACATTAATAATCATCATAGTAGTAATGGCAGTAGCAAAAGTCCCCAAAAGAGTAACTCAAGTCATCACCACCATCTCCAACACAGCATTGCTGCGCTGCATGGTTTTGGGGCGAAACGAAATTCTTCTGGATCATCCGCAGGAGGAAGCAATGATAAAGTAAATCACTACAATGGAAGCAGCAGCAGCAGCACGACAAAGCAGCAGAGATCATCGGGGCATCGTGAACACCCTTCTGCTGCTGTTCATCATCCTCATCATCGCAATAGTACCACCACACCAATAGATTTATCCCGACCTTCTTCCACCGGTTCTGCATCGGCAACAATGCAAATGATCTCACCAACGGCAATGATGTCAATGATGCTAGAAAGGGGAGGACCCACTTTGCCAAGTAAATCACGGCATCATCATCAAAATCAGAAAAGTCACCACAACAAATCCGAAAAGCACTCTTCGCACCATGCAATCGAAAAGAACAACGGCAGCAACAGCAGCAGAAAGCATCAGCAACAGTCCCTGGAAAAGCCTGAGAGAGTAGTCACCCCTTCTTCCGCAAATCCTGATGCTAATCCGGGGGCTGCTCAAAATGGCACCAGCAATAATATCAAAAGCCCAACCGCCAACAACAATAATAACAACAACAAGAAGAATAATTCAACCGCAGGGGATGCCAAGGGGAATGAAACATTGTGGCCTGCCTGGGTTTACTGCACCCGCTACAGTGATCGGCCCTCATCAGGTATTGCATGAAAATATTATAGTACTTTTTATTATAATTTATCTTTTCTTTTGACTGATTGTTTTACTTAAATTAGCTTTTAAATATGGAATGATAGTAAAACATTAAATTAATCAAATCAAACAAAAATAATAATGAGGTACACGAACGGTTATAAACAAATAGCAGTGGTTGTAATAAGACTGATAATTATTATCCCTTTTAATCTAATTATTTTATTCCGCTTCTGTCTGTCATATAAATGAAGCAGCAATAATTCATGTACGTTTGTTTCGTGGCGTTTTCCTATAAATTCAAAAAAGAGAGAGAGAGAGAGAGAGAAAATTTTCACACACTTTTTCGTATCTCTTCTCATATTACACGACGACGATAGATATAGGGTACATGATGATGATGATGCATTATGTGTACCCATACTACTGTTTCCCGTTTTCTTGATTTACAACTTGTCATCATGCTATATTCATAGCTGCTATCTATACAACCAGGCATTTATGTGATGATGTGTCATGCAGGTAGTAAAGGAGAAGAAAGGTGTAACGCATTTATACCTGGGTGAATTCGTTACTGGCGTTTTTAGGAGCATGCATATGATCCATACCTTCCTTTTTAAATTTTATTACGGAAACGTCAGAATGAGGGATTCTACCTTTAAACCTTTCAACAAGAAAGAATGCGAACATTGTTACAATGATTAGAACTTGACATTTTTTCCAAATAATAATGAAAGAAAAGTGTCTCACAGTCTCATGCATCTCCTTTACGCTTAGCCCATGTATGTAAAAAAAAGTTTTCCCACTGGACCCCTTCTGTCTCCTGTTATCGACGCACAGCAATAAAAATAAACAAGCAATATAATTTGTGGTTTATTGTGAGCAATATTTTAAACAACAAAGACCACAATATAACGATTATTATTACAAGCTGTGAATTTCTATTATTACACGGATTATGATGATGATGATGGCGATTTATATATGAGTAACAAGAAGCACATCAGTTACGAAAACAATTTGGTTTCATATGCTTTTTTATTGCTTATTGCTCACTTACTTATTATCCTCCATCAGACAGCATACAGCACATGAAAAAATGGTCTCAAAAATTGGCCCTTTTATTCTTGATCGTGTAAATAAGAAAACAGTCGTAGTTTGTCTCTCTGTACCTACACATATTACCTATATTGTTTGCGTACAATTCCATCATTCATTCATTTATGCACTTGGACAAGTCCATGGTAGGTATATTCACTCACTCCATTATAATAATGCATTAAGATAAGAGACATAAAGTGCCGCTGTTTATATAGCCCATTAGTGGAACTATAATGGTAATAACAGAGTCATAATCAAATACTCAGGTGCATTTTATTAGTGCAATTAAGCAGCCTCACCACCAGCCACCATAGTACCACCACCAGCCACCATAGTACCACCACCAGCAAAACATTGGTCTGCTCAGCTCAGACACCCTCATTACAGCACTAACTGCTATTGCCATTATAAAACTCGGGTAATTTATAAACCGAGACGTTTGGTATATTGATAGTACTCTCTCACACCGCCACCATATTATTCACTCACACACAATCATTATTGCCATTATTGTTATGGTGGCAATTGCATTACGGTTCAATCTTAATAGCTTCTATTATTCATTTTCGTACGTATTTACATACATATACACATGCTTAATAAGATAAGTAACTTCATTGTTACTTCTTTATATTTATACCCTACACGACAGTTGTAGTCGGAGAAACAAAATGAGAGAATCATCATCATATCATCATCATTCCAATTTTTACAAGCAAGACTAATGTGGGAAAAGGAGAGGAGCAGTTATGGGATTAAGTTGGCAGTTACATGCACGATTCCCTCATGTTACAAAGATATGTACCTACATGCATTTTGTTATGAGGAACAGCTGAATTGAATATTATATCGCAAACTATTTATTACAAGGTTCCATTTTTTTGTACCGAGTCGCTATATAGCCCGCTTTCGTTGGATTTTTTCAAATACATGCACTATTAACTACAGAGCAAAATAAAAAAATGTTGCTGTATACCTCGGGAAAAAGCTTTTAATAGGTTAATGTACCTACATGTAACTACATTAGCCAATTCAATTATTTTCATCATTTCATTGTGATGATTATTCTCTCTGGGAAATGTAGTCAAACATATACCAATGTACTATATTCACTGTCAAAATAAGTTGTTGTAGTAGTGCTCGCTAATGTCACATTTTTTTCGCTGTCGTCGGCTCTCTTTTATATTATTTTTTTTCGACGCAATGTGAGTAGCGCGATAGGCAGAGGTAGGAATGCATTACTAGTGGATATTATATACTCATGGAAAAAAATGAATGCTTAAATGGCCATTGTACGCAGTTTTACAAGCTATTATTGCTTTGTTTGCTGCATACGTAGAGCCAGTAACCAGTCACCACTCTCGGCAAGGAGTCCAGCCAAAAAGTTGTAGTAGCAGTACAATGTGGGGAAAGAAACTACAATAGTGTATTTAATGACCGCGAGCACGTTACTAATATAACATTGTGATGAGAATATATAGCGAAATAGTTAAGGAATATTCAATGGATTTTTCAATTTGACTCGCGCACTGCAAAACAACACAGAAGTTACATAATAATATTATACACATATGTACTTATATTCATATCAAGTCACAAGTAAAACATCAACTACAATAGTTATAGCTTAACATGTCATTCCTTTGCATGTAAGCGGTTTAGTACATGTCACGTCAACCTGACATGATGAAGCATATAATAGTGTGATGTATGAACAACGTTGCGCTTTGAAATTTGATTGGATGTCCAAACAAAAGTAGCAGAAAGTTAGAAATAAAAGCCCTGTTAAACGAAAATGACGAAAAATCTGATTGATTTCTCCTTTAGTCGTTGTAAAAATGGTTTCATTAGCGCGCACAATAAGAGGTGGAGATATATCATCAGCGAATAATAACTGGCTTGATTTAATCAATAATATCGACTTTACAAAAAAAATCGTCAGTGCGTCAGTATAGTATACACCAAGGTTGAAGTTAGAGATAATAATGGCGACTTTGACTAGTGACGCGATATGTTTTAAGCATCGTTACACATTCTAAAAGGTATATAATACCTAATTAAGTTTCTGCTCAAAGCTACCCCCTATCATCAGACAAAAAAATTCATGTTATCCATGTCCACCCTTTTAATTGTCTACGTAAATTAAAACACGTAGTTTATTATATGCAAAACGCAAATAAACACGTGAAATTTTTAAAAGACTCACTATTAAAATACGATGAAGCTTGTTGTGCATGAAGGATGAAACTAGACTAGGCCGCCGCCATATTATAAGCAGCAATAATATTTTGTCACGCATTTCAATGAGTCTTGCTTTTTTGTAACTCCGACAATATGAAATTGTGAATATTGTTCCTGCTTAGCCATAGTATGCATTGTTGTACGTTTTAATTTACGGAAGTAGCAGGATTCAGGAAAATGCAAGAAAATTAAAATGAGAGCAAGAGAGAATGGTCCTTGATTAAAGGTTTCCGTAATTGATGATGATGATGAATACGTTATTTCTTCACAATCATTTGCTTACTCATTCCTATGTTTGTACACAAACTCCACCACGGTTTCAGTTTAATTAAAAAGAATGAAACTTTGTAGATGAGGATGATGGTAGTAGTGAAATAAAAGCAAAAAGCCAGATGATGAAGAACAGAATGCGAGAGTAAAATTTAAGAAAATGCCAAGTCATCGTGTGCACAGTTTTTCAGTTAGAATTTCTCCCTCTGTAATCATCATCAAGCTACTAAAGTACTTGTTGTGGCGTTTGGTGGCATATGAGAAGCTTACCGGAAAAGCGGATGTTGTTTTGTGTTTGAAAAAATAATGGGAGAAGTGAAATGTTCAGGAATAAAATGCAAACTTCCCCTTGAGTTTTTCTGGTTTCCTCATAAATCTTTTGAAAAGTGTGAAAAAGTCAATGAAAGGCGAGACTAAGCGGGGTTCGGTGGCTTGATAATTACACAACAACATTCTACGTTGCATACCCCCGGTATATTGTATAAACAACTAATATCAGCGTCATTTGTTTGCCAGTACCTACCAATGTAAACGGAAGGATTTTGGGGTAAACGGCAAAGCGATAGGTTGAGATAAAAAGGGATGAGGGTATTTTGGAGCATTTTTGAATGTTCATTGCTACTGAAACTCGTTTTTATAAGGAGATAAATGAAGCTGGTTCTAATTAATTCATTTCCCTGCTTCTCTGTCTCATCTCTTGTATTTGTATTATTTACCTTCGAGCATGAGCTGTAATGCCAGCCATTTAAGATGCAATAATATCCACTGCCATCATATCAATTTACAAAGTCTCTAATAGTTTGTAATAATGGTAATGAGTATTCAAGGCTTTAATATAAATTCCAGGTCATATACACATGTAATGCAGTAACGGTAAAAGTAAAAGTAGCTGCCAGTTACTACGACGGGAAGGAATTTTTCGGCAACTCGCTTTAAGTTTAAAGAACGTGTGCAGTGTAACCGCAACTGTATAAACAGATTCGGCAAAAAAAGAAAGAAAGTGTATGCATTATTTATGAAAGTAAACATCTTTTCTTAGAGCAAGGTAATGTTCATTGTCATACGATGAACTACTTTTCTTTTCTCGAGTTTAACAAGGAATACTTGGATGGTGCGTCTCTGAATTTATTAGTCCACAGCTTCTTAGTTTAATTATTCTGGATACCTATAAATTATGTATTTGAGATCTTCAGTTGTCTTTGATGTCATTTCACACATGAATGAGAATATCGTTAAACATTTTTACAGTAGAAGCCGACAAAATTCGAAATTCAAAAGATTTTCTACATTAATAGAGTAGCTCAGTAACCGAATTACATATAAGGTTATGATACATACATACATCATGTTGTGGGCCAGAAAATGTTATAATTTCTCAACAGATAATGGTCTTAAAATTGCGGTCGAGGACTTACATCTGTGTTTTATGTGATACAAATACCTGGCGGTCCAGAGGATTGCATACATTGAGTTTAATGACGTGACGAAGCATCGATATTTTAAGGTTCCAGTTGTCCAGTTATGGTAAATGTAGAGTTTTAGAATGCTTGTTTTATCCTACAACAAGAATAATTTTACTGTCATTTTAAAAGAAACTACAGACACATGTTCATATAGGAATACGAAAAGAACTAGAACGCACGGGAAAGTTATTAAATTCATGGACAGACCCTGCGCTACTCATAGATTAGCTTAAAATTAAAGCGTATGCGTTTGATAGTTGACAGTTGAATGTCATCAGTTCTATACATGGCATGCCCGAATATTCTAATTAATTTTGTCGTAACAAACAAGTAAACCTTATCCTTCATCAGTTAGTAAATGCGATGAGGTTGGAAGTGGAACGCACAATGCCGAAGTAATAATAGTATTTTCCTGAAAACTGTAACATTACAGAAAATTGGCATCCATAATCCATAATTTTCATTTATAAGATTTCGTTTGCGATAAACATGATAAATACAAAATGGCAAAGGGTAATTGCTTGTCTTGTCTGTATGCATTTGAGTGGGTTGAAATTGTAGAATCCAAATAAAATATAGATATTTTCTTGTCTATGATTTGTAATCTGTGGAAAAGTGGTTACGTGTGACTTTTGAAATGTTCAACTACCTCCTTTTAAAGGAGATTCAGGTAATTACAGTAAATATTTGTGCAAAAATGGAATAGCACACATTATGAGGAAAGTGTATATCATTATTCTTCCTACTCTGCGAAATATTTTCCTCGCTCCTTACATAGAATAGAAATATGCACATCTGAAAATATGAGTTAGTGAAAGTGCTATGCATACATCTTAATATTGTTATTTCTGTGTCTGTTACACGTAACGTGCAATGAGACAACTATTTTCAGTATCTAATATTTTGAGAATGCTGACAAGCCGTTATACTAAAATGTTGTAATGGAGGTAATTTATATTGTAGCTCTTCTACACAACTGGAAACCGATGTAATTCGAAATAAAACCATCACTCATGATTTGAATTGCCATCTAGGTATATATTTTTGGTATTTACTTTTTTCAAGTGCGGCTTGTCAAAGACATCGCTGAGCTGTCTATATAACACAAGGAACCGCTTTCAAAAAACATGCGGAATTAACAATAACAAAATCAAAACACGGAAATGATTGAAAAATTAGGAAAGTTTTGTTTATTGGAATCAAGCAGAGTCGGGATTATGGTTTGTGTTGTAAACTAGACGGCAATCCCTATAGAGAGTAAATCACACTAGTAAAAGGTCATAAGAATGGACTACACATATAAGCTCTCCTAATCTGGATTTCTGTTATAATGCCTTATAGCCTATTTCTAGGATATGCTACTCAATAAGGAAAATGCATACAAGTACAAAATGGTGTATAGTATATATATACGCCAGGCAGACAATGCTGGTGCTGAAGATGATGGAATGAACTGGACCAAAAGGTTTCCCTCAAGCAAACTGAACGTGTATGAGAACACACGTAATAAATAAATATCGTGTATCTCAAGTAATTCCTCTTGACGATCACGACCCCACAGATAAGAAACAGCAGATGCTCTTGGTATAAGTCGCGATCTCTAATATGAGACTTTTCGTTTAATTGTGAATATTCATAAGTACGTATGTGAAAATGCATTATGCAATGGTGAACTTTACTATCTTTTAACTAGGTATATGTGTGTATGAAACGACATGCATTTACCTGTTTATAAGGGCATGAATTCTTTATAAAAATATAATCATACTTCATTCACTTTTTGTTTCATCGCAAAAACTGAGCGGATGAGCAGAACTAAAAAGTTTCATTCCGGCTTCAATGCTTAATTTTATAGAAACCTATAAGAAAATGTTTCGGTGTATCAAGAGAATTTGTGGTTATATTGGTGTTCAATGGAAGAAATATTCGGCGGAACAGCATCTATAACTATTTCCATTCGATTTCGATTGCGCTTTTTGGTGAAAAGATGTTCCTTTGTGTAAGCAAAAGAGCAACAATTCGATAAAGATCGAGCTTTTGAAGATTCACAGAAGTGCATTTTTCAGACAATGATTCCCCGTTGACATTTTGTGTATGTTAAGCCATCCGAATATGGCAAGTTTATTAGATCATTCCAATTTTCTTCACAATCCATTGTTGCTCTTTTTCAGGTACATCAATACCTCTTATCTCTTAAATATTTATGTTGGGTAAAAAGTTGAGTTTTATATATCTGCTTTGTACAGAGTTCGTGCGCTTTTGAATTAAATAAGTTATGATATAAATCCGTTCCGCGAGTACCTATGCCAAACTGTGAACTTCACAGAGGCAAAGAAAAGAGAATAAGCTGATATGATATAAAAATTAAGTATATAAAAGAAGAAAGGTCATGGAATAGAATCATCACGTTGCCTCAATCGACTTTTAAAACATAAAGTGGATAAAATGCATCTTGTAGGGTCATTTTACAAGTATATCCTCGATACCTATTTCCTTTTCGCATCTAAAATTGTTTATCGATGAGGGCATTGGGACTGTGCCGCAAGCCGCTGTCTCTCGGTTTTCACAGCAGGACATCAAAATCATAGTAAACCGCTGATCTAAAAGTTTTTTAAAAATCGACTTGGTGTATATAAACACCTTAATTGAAATGAGCGCATAAAAACAACGGCAATTATATCATGCGAGCACATACATTCCTCTTAGGTACTTTTCTTTATCGTTGAATGTTTATGGAAATGAGACTTTTACGTTTGCAAAAATGCATCTCCGAAATGAGTACTTAGATTGTCCTACAAAAAATATAAATACTTTTTTCCTTCTGGAGAAGGAGCCTTACTAACCTTTACCATTTGCTGTTGAAAAAGTGTTGCAACTTGCAAGTTGAAATATAAATCTTTGCATTTGATATGACACTTGCGTGTTTAAAAATATTTATGGACAACAAGTACAAGTGTGTGCAATTGATTTTTTTTGTCATTGGATTTATATATGCAGACAGCATTGTTTTTGATTGGTAAGAAAATAAGGTTTGGTACAAGGTTGAGAACCATGATCATTAGGTATATTTATTTCAACAATAAGGCAATGCATCTTTTTCAAGCTTCAATTTTTATGATCTTGTGGGATCATCCGATTGATCAATAGCACGATATGTGCGTACATTTCAACACACTGTTGCTGATGATTTGATATATTGATTTCAATTACGACCCATTCGGCCAAGTAACACCGTGTCATCATCATCGCGCTCATGATCGTATATATCCTTATCATTTTTTGGTTGTTTCATAAACCATTCAACCAAGTACGACCAGCAAGCAATGAAGCAATAGAAAAACCAGAAGCAGCTTTAAAGCAAAAAAGGATACAATTTTAGCTTGAGTCAAACAGTGAAACAATCACTAGAATCACCACCACCACCGTCAAAGAAGTACCAACAACATCATCAGATCAGAACTACATATTTTCTATACGAGCTAACCGAAAACCACACACATGCACAAACAAGAAAAAGTGATCTAGTTAGCTTTATCAGTGGAAATCAATCGGTCTTCTTTCTGACCCTCTCTGAAAAAAACATGACTAACTTTCAATTGTATTTACTATATCTTCGATCATGATAGTTACAGATTCATATAACTGCATATAATGTTAAGTGCCTATATCCCAATGTACCATGACAAGTCAGTATAATAATGAACTGTCCTCTTGTCCCAGTCCCAAACAAGGATTTTTTTCTGTTGTTGACTGTTGTACCCTTTCTACTATTCTACATTTGCCTTTCCATGTCACTAAATTCCTATATATTTTTTCTCCATTTTTAAATCCAATTTCTTAATTTCAATCAGTGCCAATCATATAGAAATAAACGTCCGACTGCTGTACATTTGCCATATGTGTGGACAGAAGCAGCGTTACTTGCAATCCTTTCCCTGCCAGAGGAAGTTTCAAAGTGGTATCATGAGAATAAGATATAGATCAACTTTTCTCCTTGTTACGTAACACATCATCGTCACTACCACCAAAATAATTGTCTTTTACTGATTGAAAATTACACTAAAAAGACCGCTGCCGCGACCCACCAGCCAGCCAGTCTGTTTCTGCTGAGTGAAGTCATTAAAAGTACTCATTATACAAGTTTTAATGTGATTACTCGATTGACAACAATGACAAACGTGATACCGACGATGAGGATGCGTCCAGCGAGAGAAAAGTCAAGTGACCGCCACATTACCACTTTACTGTTTGCTGGCATATAGCTGACAAACACAATGACAGTACTCCAAACCAATTGATCATTCTTTTATTTCTGCGACTGCTGCTATAGTTGGTAGAACCCTAAAGATTATAGATACACAATGCATTTGTTTCTTAAGTTTTGTCAAATGGGTAGGCAGGGGGCCATTTTCATTTCATGTAGATTTTTATGTACACACATATGTAAGTAAGTAATGCATAATTTAATGCGCATAAATACTTATGCAAATTTCTTGTCCTTCCACTATAACTTTCAATTATTACTATATTAAGCGAGGGATTCTTGCAGGCAGGTATAGGAACCTGTTGTTATCCTGTCTAATTTTTGCGTAAGAGATTTTAATCCGATGGAGATGATAATATAGCAATAAAAATATCCTGTGCTCCCATACACACGGCTTATAATATTATATCATTGAAAAGTAATAGTGTAGGTACATGCTGATGAAAGCTTGTTTATTGTGGTGCACAGCATGTCGTGCGGTTGGTAGTAATACAGTAGTTTTGCTCGCAGTTTTTTCTGTATTACGTCTGAAAAATAAGTAATAAAAAGAAGCTCGTTGGGGTTATTTCTCTCGTATTTATGAATTTGAAGATTCAGCTGTTTGTCTGGGTTAATTCTTTTATCTTTTCTTTTGAGGATTGCATTCTTTTTTATATTTTTACTCCTCAGTTTTTGTTATTGATGAAGTTAGAAAGGCAAGAATGCATGAGAAAAATATTGTCTATTACCTATATAATATGCTTCTGCTGCAGTTGTTCATATTACTTATATCATCACGTATAAAAATCTATAACTTTATTCTTACAAAACACCTTATATGTATAATGCATACAATACAGTTTGTTTGTATGTGTATTCAACTACTGGATTACATTTTTATACATTGTATTGCACTACTGGATCGGAAAAGACCCCAGACCAGAGCAGACCACACGCATGCTATCACCGCTACTACTACGCGCTTTGGTTTTACACTACTTGTTATGATGAGGATGAGTAACAGGTATATACGATATAATATGATGGGTACAACAGCATGTGTATGGATGTACGTTACTTTTTCCTATCTGATGTGTCCCTTGCTTGTAAAATGAGCAACCACCATCACAAAAACAAAACCATCTATTTACCAATTCCAAACGAACGGATATTCCTTCCTCCTCCAGTTTTGACTTATTAACTTTTGATAAAAATGTGCCCTTTTAAATTTACCATCGTTTGTGAAGTATAAGGATGTATGGGAATGGCGAGCTGGAACGTGAGGAGCAAAAGATCTGCCGATTTATTTGAAAACAACCAACTGTATCAGTAGCATGCTTCTACGTTCATTCATTCAGGAAGAATTTCAATAATTCTAGACAACTAGTTAAAGCTACATATTATATGTATGTGTTAAGCCTTTCGGAATTGACATACTTTAGTGTACTTAGGTCAAAGGACACGGAAAATACCAATATTTTTGAGAATTCAGAAATTTAAACATCATTTAGGCTGGCTTTACAATTGAATGTTGCAAATAGCTTCCTTAAAATATTATGTTACAATGTACATAAATGTACTTTATGCATTGCACAACACATAAATGAATGAAAACATGATAGATTCATCTATTGGCGCAATGAGCTATTCGCGGTATATGCGCATGGTTATTTTTTACATAGTATGTTTTGAAGTGAACAAGAACAACCGTCATCTGTTACCACCGTGAGTCCGTTCGTGTCCGTCTGTCTGTCAGTCTGTTGTTACATGAATTAATGAAGTAATAAGGGAAATGTCCGGTCTACAAGTATCTTCTCTCTCTGTGGCATCCTATAGAGTCACAACATCACACGTTATAACGAATATAATAGGTATTCAGTATTTCTTACTTAAATAATAATAGTAAACTAAATGTCCATTGATCAATAATATGTACAAAGCGCTTGTGTATAAGCTGTGCGATGCACGGCTCTGATGATGCCTACATAAACTAGGGAATGATTGTTGAGGGGACTTGTAATATGAATGGACCAGGGTAGCATGATTTTTTTGTTTCAAGAGCGTTCTTCATTTTACTATTTCTATCTATCAGTATCTTCCTGTTAGCGGTAGGTAATACAGGTACAATTTGACTGGAGTCGGACCTTTCACTCGTCTATTCTCGTAACTGGATTGAATGCTACTTTTTTAAGATGTAAAAGGGGCAATAGTTTTGTTTGCATTTTGCGATGATACTGTTTCAAGCAGTATCAAATTATACTCCCCACATTGTTTTTCATTTTTGCATGCATTATAACCACAAACATATGCAAAATATCAAGTATAAACGATATGATTGTACATTGTAACAATACCACCCGAGAGAAAAGGCGATTTGCACGCATGGTCTCGTTTTAATTAAATATTATGGGAGGTCATAATATTGTATTTAGGAAGGATTCAACTGATGGTGATTATGATGACGTGAAGTCTCGTTTTAATTATTGTACCTTGTGAGGACATTTGATAATTGCAAAAATGATTATTACCAGAGCACTTGCTGAGCATATTTATTATTTGTTGTGAGAGGGCCAGTACTGGTTTTTTATTGTTTCGTGAACAAAAATTAGCTAGTTTGAGTATTGTAATTATCGGCTTTCCGGAATGATATTATGTTCTCTAGCCTCAGGTAACACACCATTTAATTAGCTAAAACTTCATCTTCTGCATTTCTTCAGAACACAACCAGTCTCACAGATGATACTAAACTTATTATATGCATTTATCCTGTAAACTGTGGTACCTAAGCTATAAAACAAACGATAATATGAATGCAGTGGATATGATATATGTAATATATTTCACTACTCAAACAACTTGCACAAGTGTCAGTCAGTATACCTACCGTGCCTAAATGACGATAAAAATATTACGTTTTATCAATTCCAATAAGAAACTTATAACAATGAGAGCGATTATCACAATGAAATAATTTGTTGACTGTATTTGCGATTTAATAGAAAAATTTAGTGGTGGTGATTGTATTATGTCAGTCATGTCATAATCATAATACGTGATTAAATTGTTAAGAAGGGTATAATTAATTAAGTTAAATTTACTTTTGTTTTCGTGATTCAGTAGTTCATTATAATGATGATGTTAATGGTACGTACAAGGAAGTTTAGAGTAAACTGATAAAAGATCAATACTTGAAAAGCAGCATCATTTAAATGATTCCAATTCAATAGCTATCGCAGAACCTTTCTCTCCTTTATATTGCAAGCTTTGCGAACTTCAAATATGTCAACATATTTTTCAACAATATTTGCAACTGAATATTCTGGAAAACTTATGGTAGCTTTACACCAAAGATGTACCAAAGCATTGTAAGCAGAAAGTAAAAGTGTATAAAGGGCAAAGGATTACGATATCAGGTCATACCGAGTTTCATCAGCTATCAAGTTTGCATGCACGTCCACTTTAAAGAGTAAATACAAAGAGAAAAATATATATTTCAAAACGATCTTTGAGTTGAGATGTTTCGTCATTATGGAACAATTTACTTGAACTGAACAAAGAGGTGATGGTCAGCCTGGACATATTATGATTTGATGACTATGGACAGTTGAAGAAGTACTCACGCACAGGTAGCATAGTTTACGGCCAAGGTTAAGGCGAAGGTATCACGAGGTAAAAAATCAACTTCTCCTTTGGTACATGTTATGTATATACTATCCTTCTTTAAGGGACCATTTTTCTGAAAATGCAAATGACTAGACTTTACAAAAGGCGTCTGGAAAAGTTTTGCAATACATTGAAATAAAAACGAGTGTGTATTTTTTATGCTTGATTGTTGCAACATTTTGTACACAAACACTTACATGAAATATTTATAAATTTAACTGAAGAGCCAAAGCAGTCCGCTTATATTCATAAACTTTTTTTCTTGCCACGCATGCCGGTATGATGACTTAATACACAAGTAAAAACGTTGACGGGAGAGAGAGAGGGAGAAAAAAGATGATAAACGATATTACATAGTCGTAGATGATTATGATATTATAATAAGTATATCAAAAGATAAGTACAAGGATTAGAACAACTTCACTACTGTGTGGCTTCTGCTCCTGCGGGACCGATGAAAAGAGGAAAAAAGGTATATAAAAGCAAAGTTAAATCATGATCATAATGATAATATAGAACATGTACATGTATTATTAAATGTGTGTAAATTCTAATCTGCCAAGTCCAGTTCAGTTGAGCAACAATGGTCAGAAAAAAACGCGAGGTTAAAAGAAGAATCCTTTTGGCATAAAAACGCACTTATTACAGATTTTTATGAAGAAAGGATGGGTCAATGCTTTTTGTATTTTTATATATTACACATAGCTGAATATTAATATAGTGGAGATTTTTTTATAAGAAACAGAGCTCTGCAAATACATCAAGAACAGCAGCAGCGGCATCCAGAACAAATAGTGTGATACTCTTTATTATATTTATATCGCAAAGCAAGCATTATTATTGTTGGGTATCAAAACATGAGCAAAGTGTGGTAGTGGTTTTTGTACGGTGTGTGTGTGTGTTTTTGCTGGAATAATAAAAACGTGGGCAATGGGCAGACAAGGTGGATCATTGTATGGGGGGTCCTCAGATCCCGCTGACCTGGCCGTCAACCGCAACCATTTCAACTTGTGTGGCTTCTCCTTAATAGAGACATTCCATGCACGTCACAACATTACGTACAAACAACAACAGCAGCAGATTATAATATTACAAGAGAAAAGAACACGCTGCTTACTTGCTTAATCCATACATGACTAAATACTCTGTGTGTACATATTTTTTAATATGTGTACATATGCACACATCAATTTCACTTGAATTAACTCTTCGTCAAAGTGACTTTTTCAGGGTGCTATGATAAGATTATATATACTGGACTGGATCCGTTTATTTATAAAAAAATATACATAAATATTCACTTTTCATTTCATACTTGTACTCCTGTCTTCGGTTCTTCGGACACACAAAAGTTGCATAATATTTATTTCTACAATTGCAATAATCATCATCATCGTATCGTAATAAAAAAGGAGTAATATAGTCATTATTTACTTTTTTGCTTTTTGGTAGTGTATATTTATGCATGGATATTGCCTACACGTACCACGCACGTATAATTCAATCCTCACTCAAACAAAAGTGGTAGTTAAGAGTTAAGAGTCCGGTCTTTCCCAAAGAAGAGTGAGTGAGCTGAGCAGAACAATAGAAGGAGGAGGTGGATGAAATATTATGTGCATGCATTAAATACCTACGAATTCCTATCCTCGGCAGTCATCATAACTATTAAATAATAGTAAAAGGTTTTAATCGTGAAAAAGCGATTCCATCTTTCACGGAAAGATAACATTATTTGCCTTTGATTTTTTATATTCATTTCTTGAAAAAGTTTGCAAAAAAATTCATGCATTGTCACAGTGCAGTATAACGAGTGGTGTGTATCATCACATCACTCATCCATCAGCATCGTTTTGAACAGCGTTGTTCCTGAAAACATCATGCATGGGGAAACAAGCAGCAAAAAGCACTCCCAACAATTTTTTTTTTGCCAAAAATGCATTCAATTTCAATTTACTTGGTGCTTATAACTTTCTTGGTTTTATATAGATATATAGTGTGAGGGTCCAGAAAAAGTAAAGGATGCTGCATAAAATACTAAACCAGTAACCAAAATACTCATATCATCATGTACCTGCAAAAAATTTACACACCGTAAATTATATTTGCATTTTTTGTAAATGTGTTTGATGCTTTCTGGGGTTTTCTTAAAATGAAAAACATTGTCTTCTTGTTTTTTGATCTTTGGATTATTTCTTCATCCGCTTCTGCTCTGCTGTTGGCGAAAAAAACCTGTTATTATTGCATGAAACAGGCGATAATCTCCCAAGACGAAAAAAAATTGAACAAGATGCATCTATTAAATTAACTCGTCGTACTTGATAATGTGAAGATAGTAAATTGATGATGCATGCATAGATACGTACGCGGGTTTTTTTGTTTCTGCCTTTTAACCAGTGTGATACTATTTATGTGGGATCGTAATTACTGCTGATAAAGGCAAAATTGCAATGTTTACAGTAATTTTCACTAATACAGTTGTCATCTGTTCCATCCTATGTTTATGATAAAAACTAAAGTCAAAGATCAAGTGTTTGTTGATAATGATTCATTCTATGCTACCATTTCATAAATAATCAAAAATTTACTACTTTTATTGGAATATACCTGATCGTTTTGAAGCTTTCAACAGAACTATAAATATTTCATGGTTTCGGTCGTCTACAAAATGCGGACATGAAGAAATTATTTAGGATTAATTGTGCAAAATTAAGTTCAAAGATTGTCTCACTACTGCAATCATTCAAAATTCACCTTTAAGTCGAGAATAGCGGACAAGGTTTCTCGTATTTATGTATGCATATATCGTTATAACCATAAACAAAAAAACTCAGCCAGTTTTATCACAATGATCTGAATAGGCAAACAACCTGCACTCATTTCACTGTATTACTTCCACCTAATATGGGTAATGCATTTTCTTAAGTACAGCAAACTTTTATAACAATAATACTTTATAAAACTGCACATTTTTACCTACATACAATTTCGTGTGTTGATAGTGTCGTTGATGACAGATTTCATTAGGTCAGTAATTGTAGTGTTCCGGAGGCAATAAAAAAGCAACTCTGTGTGGACTGCATATATGTATAGGTAATAAAGCTCGAAGGAGTTTAGTTTGCCTCTAGGGCAAATATAATCAGCCCTACAAAATAATAATAATGGTGATGATGATGAGGATGATGGTTTTATTTATGGATCAAGTCAATGAAAATGTGAATGAGTAAACCTTAAGTGGTACGTGCGATGCCTAAATTGAATGAGGAATTTCCTGTGCGAAGGAAGATGCATCATATATATAAGGTTAATTTAAAATTATAAAATAAACGAGAGAGAATTAAGGATCAAAAATGAATTTCACAATATTATTGCATGCACGATCCTTTGAACTTTCTATTGTGTCTGGAGCAAAACGGGAAATTATATATTGTCGAGCTCTCAATAAGTGCCCTTTGAAACCAGGCTCAAGAATCACATTCACGCACACATGCATACTTTCACGACACGCATTGATGTGGGTGGGCTCAAAAGGTGACATTTTGAGGCACGAGTTTGACGGACCGCGAAATTATCACGATGAGTAACTTTTAGAAAGGAATGTCAACTTCATAAAAAAATCTAAATCCTTTTTGTGAAAAAGAATAAAATTGCTTGAGAATCCTGTTGAGAATACGTCTCAAAAGATTTTTGTTCAGTTGTGTTTACGGTTCTTATATTTTCTCTGCCACATGCCTGCATGTGTTTCTAATGTTGTTTGAAGTTTGAGTGCGTAAATCAGTAAAAATGGATATGAAATAATTCCTAATAGGATATGAAAATGTAATCCTTTATGTTCACTTTCAAACAGTAAAAATATAAAAGGACTAGCTGACATAATTCCTTGTACGAATGAATGATTTCACTCGTTGAATCAGGAAAGAAAAATGCTGATGAATTGAAATGACTTTTCTGTCATGGGTTTCGTATGGATGGGGAAGAGAGCGAGGATGACAGTCAAAAAGTGTATTAGATGATTTTTGATGGACAAACTGAGATGGATTCACTTTTTTACTGTTTCTCAGATTGATAACAATAAAATCATATTTGGAATCATAAAAGAAACTGGCTTGTGATGGCAGTTGAAAGATTGAGCTGAAGGATGCTCATGTTGTTGGTGACTTCAAAGTTCTCTGTGAGCATATAATATATTATGCTTCTGATAAATACAATTTTAACAACGTAGCCCGCCTGCAAAGCAAATCGACTTGATTTCTGGCTTCAAAAACACGACAAGAAATTAGTGACTCGTAAAAAATTAACTCGAATTTGACTTGACACTTGATACAGATATCAACTAGGGAGGTTCTCATTTTTAAAAGAAAAATGGTGTATGAGCTAGAAGCAAGTTAGTTCAAGTTGAAACAAGAAGAGAAGCGATGATCTATTAGAGAGGGTGAAGAAGTAGATAACTGATAAGCAAATAGTCAAGGCACAGAATCCAAGCATTACATTGTTCACTACAAAAGTCCACGGGTTAAACCTTTTTGAGTGCACATATTCATCCGCATTCACTCTCACTCCCAGTCTCACGATCGGAAGCCCAGCATGTTCTTCTCAAAATCCCGAATTACAATTACCATTAACCCTCATTACCACATTTATCAGCTGTATTGTTTTAACTTCACCTGTCTGAATTCATTAATATCGTCATCACCTCGATTCACTTGAAACTTTGACTTGCCTTTGAAGACTGTTGCGTTCTTGTTTGCGCTTAGATTATTTATGGGCTGTTTCAAGCATTTTATGACGAAGTTGATGGGATTTTGGTTTTTTGTTGATATACCTACTTATATTGTTACTTACTTACTACATAAATAAGTTAAACACAACAAGGTAATACTTTTGCTTATAAAGTTTGATCCGGCAACATAAAACACTGTACGACTCGCCGAGATCACGACAACAATGATAGCTACGTGATTATATGTAATTCATCTTCTCAAGCTCGTTATGCGTTATGTGATGACATGACCTTAACATACGCTTTGTACAGTTCTGCTTATTATGTCGCGTCTGACCGGCTCCTTAATTTCATTGAAGCGTTGAAAATGACGCACAAAGGATTGTGATGATTATATAGCAACATTCACATCTCATTAAATTGAGTCGTTTATGTGGAAAAATTAACACGTTGTAATAATAGCCTCACATTCTCCTCTGACGATTATTGAGTCATGAGTTGATGATGAACTATTTATGAACTGTCTCCACAAACAATGCGCATTCGGAACTCATAATATATTTATTATTGTGTATTTTTAGAAATGTAGTTTCGTTAGTAGAGCTCATTTACTCAAAATAAATAAAGCATCCAATTATTTATCGAGTGTTCCCTGTCGTCGCCTTGTTGTTTATTCTTAAAAAATGAAAATATCCTATAACATGCCACACCGCAAACAATGACTTCAATTCACATTGTGTATGTACATGTAAGGTTAATAAAGCAGTCAAACAGCTAAAAAAGATTAATTGTATTGAGGAGCAAGACGACGCATTCTTTTGCTTTTTGGCCGTTGTCGTCATCATCCTCTTCACAAAAAAATATTCATTTTCGGCTACTGATGATACCTTTTGTGCACATAGGTAAATCGTTTCGTGTCGTTTGTTATTCCTTTTGTATAGCTGGTGAACTGACAGATTGCCACCATTAAGGCAATATCATCTTCATCGTTTGAACGATGATGATCCCCTGAAACTATGATTTAATATTATGGTTTCCTTATTAGGACAGTTTTTTTCTCTCTTGTGGTCATAGTCATTTGATACATTATCAAAGAAAGAATGGTGAGGGAAAGGAGACAAGTACAGCACACACAAAGTATAATATTCAAAGTATATGTAATTCCGTTCTCTAATAGAGTGCCTGAGTATGTATTCAGCATTGCATTTACTCATCAAGCCAGTGATTAGCTGATGACCAAATGGACCTCCCTGAAAACGGCAGGAAAATTAATACATCGACAGAGAACACACATTTATATTACGTGTTTGTGTAGGCGCTGGCACTGCCGTTATAAAAATGTGAGATCAAATTTCCTCCTTGCTTGATGGTACTGCTGTTTGACTGAACAGGTGCATGTACGGCGGTGTGTGGCTTGATGATGTTTCCTTTGTGAAAAATTAAGTCGTGCTCTTTCTGATGCACATTATCTTCATCATAAAACTCGTATCTATATCCTTCCTCTCCTCTTGTTTGCTTTGATGAAACGATACACCACGCCACCACCTTCAACTATGTATCGTGGCTGAAAAGTACCATTGTCCAGTAAATGTAATATGAAACCAATGCGCAGTGTGTACCGACATCAAGTACCGGCATAGCCACCAGTTAATTCAATACGTTTGCATTACCCTAAAAGTTCATTAAGATATGATTTGGGCATGCCACTAGTGAAGTGGATCGTCTTTGCACATCAAGATGTGATGACGAAAATCCCGGACAAGAATGAAGTAGTAGCAAACGTTTTATTCAACTTTCAACATTGTGAAAGATTCTAGTTGTGAGTCTTGATTACCAGCATGATGATCCCCTGAGGGTCTCTCCTCTTCAGCTGACTCATCCTATTCACTCCACGACGAACTTACTCAACTAGCCTGACTTGAAGACTGGCTGAGAGTTCAACTCTTTCAGTGAGAGAGTTGTGCTGGTTGTTGGTATTACAAACTATAAAAGCTACCTTTTGCCACTTTATACTCCTACTACTACAGACGATTTTCTGTGTGGTACTGACTGTGTGGTGGTGCTGGTGTGGTTAGCATCCTTGTCTCTTTCACATTATATAACAATTATTACAACAATGCCTTTAAAAATACCAAGATTTTTCCTCTAATTAATTTTCCACTTTTTTAATATCCGACTGAATGTGTTGAATATTTGTTCCTTGTGTGTTTTTCAAGAGGACCACCGTTGTGTGTAGGTTTATAAAACGATGTATACCTTGTAGGTACCTACCTACCAAGGTGGGTATCACGCATGCATGTACTTGTAACGTTAAAGCAAATGCGCATTGGATATATTTTGTACCTTCATATGCACCGACCCGACACACTCATTATCATTATTACATTAGTTAGGACAAAGCCACCATGAAGTATTTCCCACTTCAAAATAGAATCATCTCTGAAAACTCTCGGCATTTTTCTCCTTTTTAACGTATTAATTATTACCATTATAATGATGTTGATTATGATTATTATTACATATATACATATTTACTATTAACATCATGCAGAGGTAGTGTCTAATACACACTGACTGACTGATATTCTTACGGGAAAAACGTTAATGTTATGATGATGACTGCCACCTACATTGAGATATTATTTTGTAACAAAAGAACCTGAATGAATATTATGATGATGTTAAGGATCTATTTACAAACCGAATGGGGGAAATATACCCAGGTATATTCGGCATAACATTACATTCTAAATGAAACCTAGCCCAAGGGCTATTTGATTTTTGCCCTCAATGTATTGTAATAGAGTTGTTAAGATCAGGGCTTCCCTGTATTAAAAGTGGCAAAACTTTTGACAGGTTGAATAAAAAATAGAACGCATGTGAATTTCCTGATGGCAAATTGGGACAAGTTTTGTACTTTAGTACGCTATTTTGCATTGCATTTTACACTGATGATATGGAATCCATGATTCATCTTACCTATCAACCGCAAATCTTTTGCTTATGCTTTCTCTAATGTTCATTTCGATGTCTAAATGTTCGTAGTGACCAAAGTCTGTATTGTTCTTGGTATTTTGTATACTACTGCACTGCACTTCGGAGTGACTTTTTCTTACTTCAAAAGTTGCTTTGATCCATTAACTATAAATAACAACAGCAAAAGGAAACCTGATTGTTTAGTTCTTGCTGTTCTCTCTGAATTTATGTGTGGGACCTATTCTACGAACGTACTTTGAAATCATTTATCTTCCGTTGCTTATCCGTTTGAAAATGTGATTATTATTATCAATTCGTGTCACATATTATTATCGTCACTGTTATGTATTATGTATGTGTTTTAATAGCTAAATTATTTTCCTACATACCTATTATAAGATAAATGTTCATTAATGGAATTACTAATACTAAAGTCGAATTTTGTGTTTTTGTTTGTATTTTTTAGGAAGAAGTAAGTAAACCCTCCTCCTCAGCTCAACCAATTGACTTGATAAAAAGCATGATTGAACCCCTTCGCCTCTTGGTTTTTTGTCATTAAATACTTGCTGAATGTGATGATACCGAACCGAATTACTAGCTCTCACAGTAGGATTTTCTGTACCTTATTCCTTTCCTTACTCAATCTGTTCCTTTACCACTTTTTTTCTTTTTGAAAGTAGTCAAAAGAAATGTTTGAGACTGGCTTCTCGGTATAGTTCTTCATGACAAGCTTGTGTATTATATGACGCACAAGTTCAAATCGGGTTCGCTTGAAAACAGAAGGATGGATGAAGATGAAAGTTTGGAAGTTGTAGCCACATGCCGTGCCGTATGATGTTCAGTTTTATAAATGTTTAATTTACTTTAATTACTGTGTACGCATATTACGTACTTTACGCATGGAATCATCGGATATTGCTTGGTTTCTGAAATAGACATTCGTAACCAATTTCATAAAAAGCTGCATGTCTGTCATATCACAACATAATGTGTACTCTGAAGTATGAAACGCAAAATTTGATGTTCGCAACGTGCGATTATCGTTTAATTCATTACGTGAACAGAAGATTCGATGAGTTTTACCGAAATCATCTCCTTCATTGTCAGCGACGTATCAATTACACCTGCACCGCAATTCTTCATTAAATAATTAAATAGTGAGTACGTATGGTAAAACGGTAAAAGTGACTAGATTTTGTAATAAAAGCATACTGACGTTTCTCAATGTCTTGGGGTGTAAGAATATGGAATTGAAACAACCTTACGCAACTACAATTGCAGGACATTAAATTATTCTTGTCACTTTACGGCAACTTGTATGCTGGTATGAAGTAAAATAGCTGAGAAGAAAGCATTTTTGAGGACGGTGACAATGACAAAGTTGTCAAAAACTTGTCATGTAATTGCCAACTGCAAATGGAAGACACGTTGTACAAAAAGTAATAGTTTGCTAATGCTCCATACATTCTTGTTACCAGTTCATGTCCTTTAATAAGATTTAATTATTAAATTACTTCAGCAAGAAAGCCGAATCAAGCCCTCGAATTCAATTGGAAAACTCATTTGATTGACATTGGACAATGCAATATAGGCATTTGTGTTTTCACCAGGAAGAAACGTAGAAAGCATAATATAATATTTTTCTCCCTGGCGATGACATAGCTTTGTAATGTTCCTCAAAAACGAAGCTTTTACATTCGCGACAAATCTCATTTGAATTAAGAAAGATACCCGCATTGTGGAATTTTCGACCTGTCATATTGACAACTGTATAATATATAAGAATTTCGTTTCGAACACAATTAATATTGGACTCAAGTTGTACATATACGTTTGTAAATGCATCAAACATCATTCCCATTGTATTACCGTTTTACATACACTCAATTTGGACCGTTTTGTAGTAGGAAGGGAACTGGAAGGCACAAAGACGAAAGGATGATTGACAGAGAGGATTGTATTTATTTACGTGTAGTAAGTGACAATTGAAATGTAAGCATGATGTACAGGAAACATACTTGGGTGGGAGATTGTCCTATTAAAAATGTAGCTGATAAAATTTTTACCATATTGCTGCTTAAAAACATGCTTATTCCAAACAAGGACTGGTTGGGTGGGCGCAGGTAGAATTTACGAGTTGACATTTACAAACACGGCAGATATTTTAATAGAAGTGCCACAAAATATTGGAGTTGGTTAATGTGGGTATGTTTTTGAGTGATAATTCCTATTTGCATGCCACAGAAGAGACATTTTACTTTCTCACGGATAGAGAACCTATCCTATACTACCTACCTATATACCGATACATTTCATGTCTATTATTATTTCATTGATTTGAGTATCGATTTATAAGCAACATGAGCAAAAACATGATCACTAATATGATATGGCAATCTACTTTCAAACGTAGAATAAAGTATTGGCTCATAATAAGTACATACGTAAGGATCTTTTGAATATATTCTAGTGACTTCTTTTTTAACCAATGTTTTGAATTTGAAAGCAGGCCCATTAGAAAATTCCCCGTTCATGTTTTTATTATACCCGCAGATTTCATTACAGTATTGAATTAAGAACAGTAGCTCAATGTTGGTAAAACAGTAGCAAAATGTATTTAAAATAACCGTAATTAAATGCGGTGCAACCGGCGATGATCATGATCTTCCAGCGAAACCTTTCATCTCGTCAAAGTAATGGCCCCGGAATAAAATTTATAAATACTTATAATATTACTCTTCTATTTCTTACCTCATATACAAGAGTTTAAAAATAAAGATCTCGCCAGCTACTTGCATTTTTACTTTAGGATACAAAGTAAGGGGAAATTGTACAACAGTCTTAATAGGCATACAAGGCTATGATATGGATCATTAGTTATCCAATAATGAGATTATATTCAATTTACGATAAAACCAGCAGATTATGTTTTCATTTAAAAAAAGTTAATGTGATCAATAAATTTTGAACCTTAGATATATACGTCTAGTTGTGCATACGATCATACATCATACTTAGGTAATAAGGTTCGATTCTCGTTGACTATAATGCAAATTATGCAACGAAAATTGAAAAATGACTCTTTGAACTGTTGTAATAGAAATTTCTCACTCACTCCTTCCATGTGCATCTTCTTTTTGCTGCTGAATAAGCAATAAATAATCCTAGACTGAGGAGCGCCATGTCAGTACAACGCAACGTTTATTAAGTAATTAGCAACAATGGTAATAAAATTGCTTGTTGAGCAGTGGTTGCCCGTTTCATTGAAAAGATAATCAGTTTTCATAACAGCATACTTGATGCTATATAAAATGTATATCTACATTGGTAATAGGTGTATACATACCTAGGTAGGGATGCATATGTACATATTATTGAATTTATTTGAGTATTAAATATCTTGTTTTCTTTATTGGTCAGACAGACAAATGATTTAAACCTAATAATTTCTTGGTCTGTACAATTTATGGTCACTTGACGTTCGTTTTAGTTTCTTCTGATCTCTACTTCATCCAATTATGTATAAAGGACAGAGCAGAAAAATAGCAATTTAGTTGTCTGCATTTCTACAAACCCACCTCTGTTTCTACAAATCTCATCAGTTTGCAACGCGTAGTACATTTGTATATTATATGGACATCTAAACTCTAAACTCACTAATTGGTAGTGGTATGTAGCAAGCACTCATGTTTAAAATGGAGAAAACAACGGTCATATTTACTCATAAACTTTTAGTAATAAGTTACAACCTGCATCCTTTTTTGTCGAATTGGCTAATTGGTCTCCTTGTTTCATGCATCGCTTGGCTGGTTTAACTATCTTACCATTTTCGTCTAATGTTTCCATGCTTTGTTGTATAAAAGTAGACCCATAGCGCATTGGTCTATCTATAGGTTTATACAGCAATTTGCCACAATACACGTTTTAGTTTGGGGTACGTAGATTCCTAAGGATCTTCAATCAGGTTAGGTTTGGTAAAATGTAATAGATTAAGATGAGATTTTTCAAGTAATCGTATTTGTGTAAAAGAGTATGCATTTTAAAACGAAAACTAAGGAGAAACTGTTTGTTTAAATGGTTTAATTTTATTCGCTGAAATATTTGTTTCAGCAACAAATACGTCCGCATTCATGTAATATATTTTCATGGTAGTGATGAATGGAGACAAGGACTGATGGTGACCGAGGTTGAGTAGCCAAGCACAATATTACTGAACAAAAAAGGGCAAACGAAACAGTAATGTACCTACACACAATTTTTATGTGAAATGATAACAAAAGGTGGCAGACAATATTACGAGGGAATAGTGACATATCACGCAAAACGCAGTAATAGGAATATCACTGTGTGTTTATTGTAAGGAAAAGAAACATCACACACATCATCATTACAATGATGAAGTTTTTGTCCATTTCAAGTAGGTGGATAGTTGACGGCATATGATTGTTATCATTGTCCACTTCCAACATATTTAATATAACACATTGTTGTACAATATCGTGTACATGGCGTGCATCGTACAGACGAGAACCGAAAATTCATGCATTCCTACATACAACTTTGTTGTAAGGACAAGAGACAAGTAGTCCGACTCACTGAAAAAATAATTAACTTTAACGATGAGATACTACAACGTATAAAACATATGTGTGTAAGGGTTGTTGACAAAATGAACGAAAAAGTAAGCTTAAATGATTGTCACTTCACTCGCCTTATTGTTAGGTCATATGTATTATGACAGCTCACGTAACACAACTCAGCAATATCAAATAGAATGGTAAAAATCCAGGAAGTGAGCAATTTCAATTGAACAGGGGCGAAAATGTGTTTGGGGCTCCGCACAACTTATTGTATATGAGCGCGCGGTGTGCTGCAAAATCATATTATTATTATTAGCAGAAGAATTCATTCTAAATTCTTGTGTGTTCGGTTGCGTGATGGGAAGTCATTCTTTTTCCAAAGCGAGTGTATTTGATACTGCTGGGATGACAAACGACAAGTTGATTAAAAACAACTTGAAATTTGATTCGGATATTAAAATGGTATGAAATGAAAAGCATAACATTATTGAGCTCATCGTCTTAACATGGAGAAGTTGTGGAATTAGCCTCTGTAAATGCCCCACTTGGAATGTGAGATATTGCGTATGTGTGCCTACATATTTGCCATTTCTTTATTAAGCTATGTATTTGTTCACGGTATAAATAGTTACAGTTTTACTGACATGTCAAATAACATTAAATGTTTTTTTTGTTTTTTTATGTATATAAAAGTGTATTATGCAGAAATATAACATTGGAACATTTTTAGTTTTCATAAAAATAACGCTGACGGCAGGGCGGGATTGAGCCATTTTTAGAAGAACATGTTTCATATTAAATAGTCAAGTTGTTTATAAAGTATTCATGCTTTTCTGATGTCCATTCAGTAAGAAGAAAATGAAATCTTTTTAAAAGCAGACACCCAGCCGGGAATTTTCTGCAAAAATTGACATTGAGGCACACATTCTTTTCTCAGAATTCCAAAAGTTAGCATGTACCTATCAATTCAGGGGTCAATTTTTGTACTTTCCAATCAACTATTTATTTTTCCTTTCCAATATTCATAGTAGTACATTGCAATTTGCCATTTCTTATACTTGGATTATTGGCCCGGGCGAGTATAATGGGTTCAGGTTGAGGCCTGCTTAAATATTGTCAAAAGTCGACCAGAAATACCTTTGTTTGGGGACACGCTACCAAACACCGGCTACACTGTTGCGTTATACCTCTGTAAATGAACCCACCCGGGTTTTTAAGTTTTATGCTTATACTCTCGCTTTTATACACAAAAGCCAATGGATAGCAAAAAAAGATTACCTTATCGTTAAAGGGAAAAGACGACATTGTGTCACCAGCACATAAATATAATTAGGGAAGTTTAATTCTAAGCGCAATAAAAGCAATATTTGGGACCACTAATTTTTATTTGTGAATTATAGAAGGTTGTAATGAGTCAATATTCAGTGGTCACATGCATTTTATTTACTTCAGTAGTAAATAATATAATCTATACGTAAAAACTGTGCTAAAAATTCGCAATACTCTCCCTTATATTTCCACTCTGTTGATTGAATCTATGTAATGCGCTGAATACATGTCAGTTTACAGTTCACCGAATTCATGTATTTTTGTCGGAATTATGTAATGTACTTTTCATTGTGCTCTCCCTTTCCCATACTTTTCCCTCGTGTTTTGTGGTGTGGCTAGGTTGTCAACTGTAAAAAGAGAAAGCTACAAAATGTTAAATAATGATACAAACTTCCCCTTCTTTTCCCAAAACTCATGATAGGGATCCAGACAGCAGTAATGAAAATGACACTTGCACGGCTAATATTGAATATTACTTATCTGGGGTGCAACAGGCGACAGGGATAAATGGTTTAACATGTAATGCATTTTTCTTTTGATATGCTTCTTCCCCTCTCTCGTGTGTCTCTTTACTGATAATACTATGGGTCTGAACCATTATCAAATTTTCAGTTCATTATTCCTCTTCGTGTAAGTTTTCCCAAAGCTTCATGACTTTTGTCATTCAACCAAGCATATCTCCCAAATATTTTTAGAAGAGACATGATGATACATTCATTCGTTCATTCATGGATTTTGACTTTAACTATGCATTTTTGTTGCCGAAACTCATTTGTTTTTATTAATCCACACTTTGTCTTAATGTTGAAAATTAATTAACAAAAACTGACAAACAGCAAAGTTAAAATCATGGTATGTACTTGTATTATATGCTCCCATAATGATATTCATTGTAAATTTTCCCCATTTTCCAAATGAAAAATGGCAAAAATAAAAGACTTTTCGTTGGGTTTGTTTTACTGGTTGATCTTTTTTGTTCCTCGTCGTTCGTGAGTATATGACTTGTCTCTCCCTTACAACAAATTAAAACAATCATGATATGTAATAAAAAGAGACAAATTGCTTTAAAAGAAGAAGTTAGTCACAAAACACAAAAGAATTTCAATGAATTTCTTTCCTTTTTTTTCATTTTCTCATTCTTTTTCTTCTAAAAGAATTGCGTAATTAGGTTTCATTCAAACTCAATCTTGAAGCTACAGCTATATAGGAACAAGCCAACCATGCCATACTACACAATGCAATTCAGTTGTTGTAGATGTGCAGGGAGATTACGTGGAGATACTCGTCGTAGTGCTAATAAGACGACTACTTCTGAGAAGTGTGAAGAAGCTCCCCGAACACTAGTAATTATTTGACGTGAAGATTGTTATTTTCAGATGGAAAATAAGGAGCAGCAAAGCAGAACTAATAATCACATTCATTTCCTCTCATTTAAGTGTACGTAAAACGTTTATTGCTATTGCTGCTAATAACGCTACTATAAGGAATAGCGAATCCGACAAAGTCTACAAGCGACTAGCACAATATCAGTGACACACACAGACACAGCACAATGCTTTAATGGCGATGGTGATGATACATACAAAACTTACTTAAAACTCGGTTTCTCTCCCTGAAACTTGTCTTCTTTCTTTTATTATTCCCATTTTACCATGTATATACAACTTGGTATATATCTAAGCTGAAATTAGCAACTCTTGAGGGAAGTGGCAATAAAAGGACACAGCTCATTTCTCCAATGCCTTTTCTTGCTTTAGAAATAACATTATGGCAAGCGGATAGAGAGTATATACACGGACGACAGATAATCCATGTAACGCATTCGCACCTACCTACGGTCGGTCGGTCCTTGCTCGTGAAGTGAATTTAATTAAAAGACGGGTGTAACATTAGGGGAAGAAATTTCTTTTAAACCCACTCACTCAGTTTGAGCGACAAACTATCGTATTTACCCACTCATTGAACTAGAGCTGTGATTCGGGTTTCCCCACTTTTCTTAACTTTTTCTCTAATTTGATTTTTTTTTCACTTTCTGAAAATTAGGTCCAAGAACGAGACGAGTGAGAAAGAAAGAGAAGGAAGTTGATGAGAAAAGACCAAGGACAGCTTTCACAGCCGAACAACTTTCCCGGTTGAAAAAAGAATTTGAAGAGAATCGCTACTTGACTGAAAAGAGGAGACAGGATTTAGCAAAGGAGTTGAAACTTCATGAAAATCAAATTAAAATCTGGTTTCAGGTACGTTTAACATTATGGAGTTAGAAATCACAATCACATATTATGTACATATATGCTACCTAGCTATCTCTTGCTTTACAAAAATTTGAGATTTTCAAAGTTTTTAAATCAGATTTCATGATAAACTTTATTATTAAAAACTTTGAACTCGACTCCCACACACATCCTGTTTAATTTCTTTACATATATTCATTCTTCATTTGTAAACGTTCATGAAATATCTAAACTCGTGTGTATTTTACTATAAACCGAGTTGACTGAATAGCTCTATCACTATTTTACTCACAGTCCAGTCCCAATCAACATAACTTTGTTTAGAAAATCTGTTGAATGTTCTAAAATTTTATAGCCCCGATTTTGACGTTTTATAAAGGCTTTCCATTATTATAAGTAATCGTAGATGTGCAATGAAATTTACATCACAATTTCTTGCTGTCTCTTTTTAGAACAAACGAGCAAAATTGAAGAAAGCCACTGGATCACGAGGCGGATTGGCTTTACAATTAATGGCTCAGGGTTTGTATAACCATTCAACCATACCACCCAGAGGTCCAGATGACGATTCTGACGAGGATGATGACGAGTGTTAGTAGTTTACTTACACTTCCATACGCACGAGCAAATTGTATGCAAATGTAGCAAAAAAAACGTACCCAACAAATAATCAACCTACTTTCATACCTATCAAGCCGCGTTAACCATGTAAATAGTAAATATATAGCGAGTTAACATACCGTTACTGTCATATTTATTGTGTAAGTAGCAGATCATTTTAGAATGAACATAAAAACAATTAAAAAATGGATAGATCGTACTATACCCCATACCGGTCTTGCAAGCTACATTTAAAATCCATTCTTACTGTATGACTTGCGATATAATTTTAAGTGTTTTTCGTCCTCCTCATTACATGATAATAAATTAAACTAAACCTACCGCATGTATTTATAAATTAATGTTCATAGAATGTGTAATGTTATTGTTGCTATTTTTTGTTGGTTGACTACTCTTTTGTTGGTAATATAATTGAACAAAGAAAATTGCGGAAGAGTTCGTATTGTGACGGATTAAAATTGCGTTTGGGTAAGTTCACTTCTCTCTCATTGCAATCTCTTTAATTTTGTGAAAGCCATAATGTTCCTATTAGTATTGTTACTACATTTTACAGTGTTGTAGGCACACGTGTATCATATAGTTGATTATGTGTTAAACAGTATTTAAGGGATGAACCAGAAATGATTTTATCTCACTAGAGTTCTGTAGCTACATGTGTAGGTAAATGTGTATCTTCCTTGTTTGAAATACATAGTATCGATATCAAATCAAAAGTAATATCCATAGAATAATAAAATCTTACCCGATGATTGTCGTGAAACTCGCAAAAGAATAATTATGTTCTATACATAGAAATATTTACAGCAATAGGATTGTCAAAGAGCGTTAATTGTGTAATAATTTACATTAGTTGGTTGTAAAGCAAAATAAATAAAGATGATGAGAATGTAAAAAAAATTAAAAGTACACAAGACTTTCATTCTGAATAAAAACTGTTTAAGTTTCAACGGATTTTAAATGCTTTTCAAAGTGTGCGTTTTTTATCTTTCATATTCCATCTCAACAAACATCCAATTCTTATTTCTCCCATTGCGAACTTACTATTAGTGCCCATTTTTTTCATGTTAAAATGTAGAGAAATCTATGGGTATACATACATGCATGTATTATATTTTGCATACTTCTAAATTTTAAACGATGTTGCTACTTGCAATACAATACAAAAGAGCAATTAAGACATTAATCACGCTTGCATAGCATATTTGATCGCAACTTAACATGATAGCTGATGGCAAGAATAAAAGTATCAACTGTATAATGTGCCAAGCCAGTTTCGTGTACTTTTCCAAAAGCTAATCTCATCTGCAGACAAAATCCCACTCACATTTTCAGAGTAAGTTAAGTGAAGCAGACAGAGTTGACGCAGACCACCGTAATAAAAAATGTTTTGTACGATAGGACCAACCAACCGCTCCAACCCTATCAGCAAACATTCATATTCATGTTGTACACCAACATTCTTGTTTCTTTCTGCAGTTTGCTCCACATTACAGGATTATTTCTTTACAATTTTCGATTATAATGTTTCATATCACGCTCACGCAGAAATGAAATCATTTTTATTGCTACACGCGGTTATTGTTCCAACTCGCGTTCCACTCGATTCATTCAGCAGCCCCAATCTCATACTTCTGTCATGTAAAACATATCTTTCTTATTGAGTTCCACCACTACTGCCCAAACTACTCAAATTTGCATAGTACAATGAATGGTAGCAGAAGAAGGAGTGAAAAAGTATTTTTCATTTTAGAGGACATACGTATATACATATCTCCCAAACGCATGAACAGGAGACCAAGTAAAAATGCAAATTTTATGTGGCTTTTCTAGGTTGCATGTGTCCAATTGCGATTTTTAAAATTTCATTGTGGTGAAAGCGTATATTGTTTGAAAAGCCACATTACATGACCTTTTATAGATTACTTTCAGCGGCGATTACTGTCGGATCTTACGGGATAAGTGAGGTTATATACCTACGTATATAAAAATGGAAGGCAAACCATCAATTCACATTAACCAATAAAACAAATATATACCCGTTGGTTCTTGCCAAGCAATTATTCTTGTCCTGAATACTGCTTTGGCATATCAAGGTCCGATGATGGTGCACTGAATGTGTGAACCAAACATACCCTTGTTGGTTATGCTTATTATGATTACTGCAATTTCCGGGCATAATTCCAGTGACGGGGTAATTCGAGAAAAGGATAAAAAGTTTCAAAACGTAATTTATTGATGGAAATATGATTGATTATATGCGCTCATTCGTTATTACTTTCATTATTGGTTAAACTAAACGTATCATTACCTTAACTCTCTTTTGCTTTGCGTGACGTGACGGAAAAGAAGAGCATGATTTTCAATAATTTGATGATGGTGAAGGTGCAGTAACAGGTAAGCATTAACCCAGTAATCATGTTCGTTGATTTGTATAAATGCATACCAAATCAATTCTATTTCGAAGACAAATCGAAAGTGAAAGTAAACTTTTGAAAACCCATTTAGCTATTACAGGTAACTACATGTAATTTTTACATTAGGAATGTCATTTATTATATCCATCTAGCTGACTAACTTCTCAAGTCACATATATATGCATACTTTTCTCTTGTTATAACATTGAAGATTATGAATGTGGAGCTCGACGCAAGGTTTTTGTACTCGGCATTGTCCGATGAAAAGTAAAAACTTGGTTAAACCTAATGCTAAACGCTTTTTTATGTTTTTTTGGAATATGCCACAGGAGAAGTTGAAGCGCATGCATGTTTGCATGCATGTTGTGAGAAGTCAGCAATAAACTGTACAGTCCTTTCCTTTAAAACAGAAGCTAATGTGCCAGTTTGTGGAAATGTAAGTAAGGATGGAATCATTTACCTCTTTAATGTGACCATTGAAACATTGTAAAAATGGTGCTTAACCTTTGTGAACAAAACATGGCCACATTTTGTATCCGTTCCCAAATGATATTTTATATTTCCGTGTGTAATGTGCGTTCTCTTGTTCCGTTGATTATTTCTCACTGAGCGTACATGCAAGCCAGTTAGAAAGTATAAATGAATGCTACTTTAAAAAAATACAATATATTGACTTATTCTGTGTATTATAGCAATAAGTACGGACATATACGTAGGTATATAAATACACGTAGGTATATTTCAAGTTATGAGTTAACTGGTAGCATTTTTTCTGTCCTCCAGTAAATACAATTGCAAGCATGAAATAAGAGCAAGGAAAATTAATGAAGACGAAAAAAGTCAGACAAAATTGGAGGTGGTGGTGACTTCTTCAATATTAACCTGCTCGCACGCACGCACATGATTACATATAATGCGGAGGTAGATTACTCATACATATACGCACATATAAGTATATAGGCAATTGCCTACCTTTAGTTATATATGGCGTTACAACAAAATTGTCCTTTAAGCCGTCAATCATTTTTAAGTCATTCAATAAATAAAAGGAAACCCAAATGGGCTATGTAACTGATGAAGACGATGATGTCTGTATGGAAATGGTTTAAATTACTGCATTGTTTCACTAAAGCTTCTCTTAACCAATAGGAAGTAGAGAAATTGTAGATAAATAACAAATATAATAAGACCCGCAAAGCTCTCTTGTAATTCTTTATCGCAGTTAATGATATCATTTGAACTGAAATCCAATTATGATGACGGTAGCGGTGGTGTTGAACTTGTGATAGCTGACTGCGCTATGTACACCCATATACTTCCAGTAATAATAATGATATAAACACATAGCTAGAAAACATTATAAAAATGTATGGCATTGGCATGTAATGGACAATGGTCAGCGAAAATCATGCAATGGGAAAATAACACAACTTAATATGACACAGAATCTTATAGCATTATACATGAAGAAAGGAGAGTTGTGTAATACTTGCGTACGTAACAAGTTACAGTTTATAGTAGCACCAAGTCAGAAAAATCATCTCCGTAGGTGGCATTTACACATCGCATGCGATTCATCATAATAATCATAATCACCATCATCATCACAAACTTACATACCTATAACAAAAGAGCTTTTTAAGTGAGTGTATAATATTTATATTAACTCCTATTAAAACCGTGACTGAACTGAACAGAGTGTAGACAGTAGAAACTATCGACCATATTCTTAAGTAGGTACATACAAACGAAATTGGAACGCATAAATGAAAAGTCTCGATTCTTTTGGTATTGCCAGCTTTACTTTCGGGGAACCCCTTCAGTTACATTTTAATGTAACCATTAAAAATTATTTCATGGATTATCTATTTAACTCTAAATGTATGTAATTACTTTGTGCAGAGTCAAAATATAAAACTTTGTTAAATGTATGCAACCGATTTATGGTCGAGATTTTATACTGTCTAGCTTCAGCATATGACCGAAAAGCCATGCCCCAACAGCATTATGAAAACAAGCTGATGTTTTAGCGACGGCCAGTAAATGGATTAAAACGGAGCTGTGTAATTATGGCATTATGTAGGAGATTTTAGAATAGCCTAATAGAATAGAATAATGGCTTATCAACCTCTAACGGGCTATACGATTGTGTTATATTTATGTACTTGTAGATCTTGTCGTTGTCGTGTCATAGTATGACTTTATTGTGATCCACGATGATGAATGAATGAATTTTTTCTAGCATGTTTTATCTTTTTAATGAACTTCTTTCCACCACCATCTACCATAATAATACTGATCCAGCGCCACCACCTTATCATTTCAATGAATGAGTTGTTTTGGTGGTTTAAATTCCGTTTCTTGAGCGCAAAGTTATGTGCTTGAAATAGGAAGAGTACGTTTCTAAATTACATGTAATCAGAGAGTACAGTATTTGCGAAATAAAGCGATAATTAGCTGTTGGCGCATTGCATGCTAAAAGAGCACAAAGGGCAAGAAGAAGGACAAAAGTGAAGAAATATAAAAATCTTCAACTTTCCTCAGTACAGACAAGCCGGTTTACATAAAGATGACAGAAAATTACACGGTAGCATGGCAAATTAACACTTGGTCCTTACTCAATGCATTCTCGGTATCATCAAGTTACACTTTTCCTTCCCTTAATAATGTGCATCGGCATCACAGATTGTTTTTTCTAGATCACCCCTTTTTTTCTTTCCTATTTCCTTCTTGATGATTTCCTTTTTAAGTACATATTTTGAGCTTGTCTGTTACCAAACTTACAGGAGTCACTTAACTTCTTTTTTCTCTAATTCTGACACTTGCATGCCAGATCACGTCCGTCTCGCTTCTTTCATCCTCCCCTACGTATAAACATTTTATAGAGGGAGAAACCCGAGCAGTATGGTGACAATATGTAAAAAGCAGAAAAAATAAGTTTTCTGGTGTTATGATATCGGAGCATTTTTTGGTATGTAGTATACTGTTGCGGCGTATGCGATGTTATGTCATATAATACGCAGTAAAGGTCTTTGTGAATGGTAGACAGGATTGTGGATAGTAATTGTCACTACAGTCTTCTTCTTGCACTGTGTGCATGCTTGCATATGATTATGTGTGTATTCGATGCGTGGAATACAGGATCATCATTGCCATTACGGTGCAGTGCAAATGTTATTGGTGTCATGTCCGTGTCACATTCTCTATCGACATGGAAAGTAAAATAGGAGAGCAAATGTGGTGTTCACTACGAATTACTAACGCAGTGTTGAAGAGCCACCCACACCCTCCCATTTTACTATTCGCATCTTCTTTGAAAATAAGCTTGAGCAGACTTTTGTGACTCAGTACGATACAGTACAGCGTTGATACTCTGCCTTTCACGCAGGACGTCATTTACCATAATCCATTCGTTGTCGTACTCATGAACTCATATAATGATTTTTCTCCCCTCCACTTGTAAAGCTTTCTTAATGCAATATTCTGTAATGTCATGTTGTTCTTGTTAAACAACTCCTAGAATATACCCTCTCACTTCACTTTCCATACTAATTTAAGGATTACGTGTGTGCATTTCTCTCTCTGTGTGTTCATATATGTATCTTACTTTTCCCCTCTTTTCAATTTTATGAACATTTTTCATCTCTTCTCTATTCGACATTCAGCAGCATGCACCCATAATAATCTTTCGTTTCTTCAAATTTCATCCCCGTACTCATTTTATCCCTCTTTACTCATTATTTTAAGGAGCATTTGACACGTTGCTAATTTCTTTAAGTGGAAGCGACAAAACTCTTTAGAGTATCGATGTGTGTGGCACAAAATTGAAAATAGTATGACGTATTCGTAAGAGACGCGGGAGGGATTGTGGAACGTGTTCAGGTCATTCATTAACATAACTGATGTGGATCATCTATCCTACTAATTTGCCCTTTTCTTTCAGGTATGTTGTTTACATATTTTGGTCGTGCCGTCTGTTGCTCAGAACATAACTGAGCAGTCTTCTAAATATTATGACAATGTCAATAGGTACAAGCAACGCAATAACACAGAATGTACATTTTTCATTTTTTCCCTCTTGCAAAATGTCATGTATCGTTCATGCTAAAGAATTCGCTTTACATGACAGAAAAAATACCACTCTCGAGCAATAAAATAACTAGTTCGCATTGTATTTCAGTCATAACTATTTTAATTATGTATTTATAAGTTTAAATTCTTATCGAAACTGAGAAAATGAACATGTGCGGAGCTTAAAAATGGAGTGCATATGTCATAATGCTGATAAGATGATAAATGTATGTATAATATCGTTTGTCTGTAGAAAATCCATTACACAGAGAGAATGCCATGCTGTCACCAGTGGAATAGTTGAATGCTTGCAGAATGAGGGAGTATAAAACTGCATGCATGAAAATTGTTACCGGTTAAGCACTAAAATTGTACACTGACGAATTTCTAGAGATGTTACATACCAAATTGCATGCACGTTGCATGTATAATTATACTTTTTTATTCTCTAGCGCTGCAGTCCTAATATGTGTATTTTTGCACAAAAAAATATTAGTCTTATTATTAATAGCTAAGATTATCTTCATTAATAACAAGAAACTATTTAGAAAAAACTGAAGAAGCAGCGGAATGGGATGGTTGTGTTTTTGACGTAGCCCTGAGCGGCATCAAAGCCCCTTCATCATATTTGCAAAAAAATTGATAGTTGGTGTGTGGTAAATAGTAGTAGTGTGGTCAACACACAAGACAACATGCAAAAAATAAGCACAAAAATATTATGAAGTGCATGTGTTTACAACACTCATTGCTTATATGCATGTACATATGTATAAAAAGACAAGTATACATGATGGGAGAGATACACACATAAAACTATAGTTGTTCCATTGATTGAGATTAAATAGCTAGTTAGTTAGGTAAATTACCATGTTCAGCGGCTTCTTGATACGACCTACCGCAGTCTACTCACTTGATAGAGAAAAAAATGAACAAGGAGTAAAGAGTACATTGCGCGTATGGAGCGGAGTAAGAAACAGGTAACATAACAGCGTAATAAGAAGACCAAGTTTAAAACTGGACACGCTATACATATTAAATTGCATTTTACTGCTTCTGAATGAAAGAATATCATGCACGTTTTTCGTACATACTTCGCCTTTTTATTGAAATGATGATACAGATCATCAGAACAAAAAGGGAGGATGGATTATCTCATGTATTAAGAAAATAGCTAAAAGGTTGATATTGCATATTATTGCACTTTATTTACCGATACCGATATTAAATCTTTTAAATATTATCATATGCATGATGTATTTATTGGTAATAACAACAACGTGGCAATGCGTGATGAGACTGTTATGGATTAAGAGAAAAAAAATGAGATGGAAAAGGGAGTGCGAAAAATATTGATTTTTAAACGGGTTTAGCAGCTATTTGACATGCTCTTTTTTCCCATTAGCAATTTACCCTTTTCTCTACCTTTATCTAATTCAACTTGGTAAACATTTGAATTTTTCGTAGTGTGCTTTTTATTTATTTATATAACCATACCAGTTAACTATGCTTAAAGCATAATAATGCTTTCCATTTGAGTAGGAAAATCTTTCTGTCAACCCATGAAGGAAGTAATATAGACAACATCATCATCAAGTGCAAAAATGGCACATGCATTATTTGCATTTTGCTACTTCCATCTTTTATCATTAATGGCTATTGTAGAAGATTAAAGCGCTACCGACTACGACTATTCTTTTTTCTTGTACATTCTTATACTTAGGTAATGTGGAAACATGTAAGTGATATTGCATTACGATTATAACAGCCATATCAATTTAAAGTGTTCCTGAATAAGAAAGTTAATATTTTAGTGTTTCACCTAATCAAGCACAAAGTCATTAGTGTTTTGCTTATCAAAATGTATTGTCGTAATGAATTGTTCTTCTTCTACGATCTCCATTTATATACGTATCTCAAATGAAAACCCCCATGAACAAAATCACAAGTAAATTAAGTTTGAAGTTAATTATTACGTAGCAAAGCTACTTTATAAGAACGTTTTGTCTGTCTGTTCTGTTTGTCCGTTAAAACATCTCTGAAACGACTTCGGCTTCTTCAATTCTGTTTAAACTGAGTATTTGGGACTGTTTAAAACTGAGTAATTATGTAAGTTAGTTCTGCTCTCTGTACCTTCAACGGTCAATATTTCTTCATTGAAAACTCGAAACGTCACTATATTGGAAATGTTGCATTTTATAATTAAGTCTAATGTGCTTTCGCTTCTTTCCTACAACATATTTCAGTTATTGATTTATTGACGGATAACTTCATGCCAATCACACTAATTTAAATAATGATGAAAGTATACTATACACATGTATGCCTCAAAGTCAAAGCTGACTTGCTTAGAACAGCAGCGGTAAAAAAAGAGCATCCCTTGAGTTTAATATCGTCCTAAAAGTGAATGTCAGCCTCTGTACTATTTTAAAATTGAAAGCTTTATGCTGTATGGTAAAATCTTTGCTTGTCAAAACAGAACTTCAAAAAATGTCCTAACACAACGTTCCATTATACAAGTCCTCTAGTAAGCTGGTCAACAATATGACAAGCAGCATCTGTTGCAACTTGCAACTATTTTCATTATTATTATTAGTACGTGGTGAAAATGCCGATAAAATCAGAGTATATCGGTGGCACCATCACAGCAATATCATTTAACTTATAATGCTATTAATCATTATCATCAACCAACATCACCCTCATCATCACCAGCAGCAGCAGCTTCAAAGGCAGTTGAGCATTACGCAGCGGTTGGGTATGTGAACATAATTTTCCTAGGTTTAGCATGAAATCTTTCTCTGAGGTCTGTGCATGTGCAGGCAGTTCATAAAACCCTTACATGTGTTATAATCACACATTGATAATTACAGCTCTCGGGCTCTTCGAAACCAGCTTCTTTCAAGGTAGCAATCATGCGCCAAACCTCACACCTACATAAAGTACTATGACTCTTTACTGCTATATTATAGCAGCTTTTAGTATAGTCATTGTCGATAATCATCATAATGATGACGAGATGGTATGATTGAAAATGAAGAAGAGTATTACCCTTTTTTATGCAATAATTATTTGAGCTCCTTCAATTTTCCTAATAATATAACACCACCACAGTTTTACTATTTGCTACATTTCTAGCAACAGCGGTGTGGCGACGACGATATCTCATTGGCTCATACCCAACACGTACTGCAAGTTCATAATGTACCGTGTGTTATGTCAAACTGGTAATGCTTTCATTTCATCCTTTTTTCGCGACAGAAAGAAAACAACAACCCTTCAAGTACTGTAACCGGTATATGCATGCATGAGTATATTTACTGAGAACGGCACCGACGATAAAAAAGAAAGAATTAAAGCGTTCACGTTCACATATGCAGAGAAACGCGAGGGAACGATTTTTCACAACCATACATTTTTCGGACAGGCAAATAATATGGAGCATAGTCACCTAATATTTCCAATGAAATACTATTATTATTTGACTCACGGCACACTGTTCCTGCCGCTGCTGCTGCTGGGTTTATTCGCGGTGTTGGTAGCATACCAGTTAAATGCTTTAATATACTTGAGTACTTACTACGATATACTTCACGCATGTGAGCGTACCTTGTCATTATTACACTTGGAAAATTCATAAAGAAATTCAAAAGCATTTATAGAAATTGTAATTGCAGTTATCGGCACGTATAAGCGAGCCGTTTCATGCAATCTGCGCGCCTAATATATAAAAATAATACACATACAAAAAATCCCACAATCACTTTGCCTGGCTAAAGTATAAACATTTTTTGTGTTATGCAGAAATAAGTGTTTAGTAACAGCAATATAAAAATTAATAATAATACATAATAGTGAAAATGTATGCTCGCTGATGATGATATTGAATAGGAAATACCGACGGGTTGAAATGGGTGGGAGATAATTAACTCTTTTAACTCAGTTATTACTTGCATGCGATCCTTGTTAAATCGTTTCATTTTCTGTCTAAAAATACACCTCACGATACGTTAGAAGGCGAAACATTCCTGGTTTTGCCTGTCGCTGACTTACTCCAGAAATACTCGTTCTCTTTTCAATTTCATTTCTTATGACTTCTTGTCGTTGAGCTACTTCTGATGCTACTGTCTGATTATTTTAAAGTATAGGATATGTATGAAGACTAAAATAGTAATGTTACAGGTTGAACGATATTGTTTATGCTATAAAATCTGAATCAATAACGGCATGATTTAAAACATCAGCAGAAGTAGAAGAACACGCCAAGAAAATTCATTACTTAAAAATTGGAACTACCTACCACTTTTGTTATATGTCGAGGTCTAATATTTCCAATTTGGATCGTGTATTATAGAATATATGTATGTTTACTTGTGATTTATTGATGTTATAAATAACTTTTTTTTACTCTTTTGTAATGATGGATCAATCCGTTCAACTTCATACAGGCCGGGTTTCCGAAATGAAATTGAACTTACGAAAAAGTAAATTGAGGTAAAAGAAATAAAAAAAGTAGTTCATGTCTACTTGGATCCTCCTTTAACATAAAAATATGCTATTACTTCTAATCACAAAAGGTTGTTTCATTGGAGTTTTTGTATTTTGTATAAATATGCACATAGTCGGAATACCATTCGTCTATTACATACAATTCACTGGTAATTTTAACCAGATTACAATTTACAACATTTTTATTACTGCCACTACTTCCGGTTGCCTGTTGGGTGGTGGAAGTAAGCAAACGGTGTACAGTGTGGTTTGGTCAACAGTCAACATTTATATGAGCAGGTATGCATTATGGAATCCGAAACCAATGGTCCACTCTTTTCATTCGCCACAATTTACACATTCACAGTATCAAACATTCCCACATACATCCTGACTCGCATCTTCACACGTTTCAAATATTATGATCGACAATGTGAATGGAATTTTCATAGCGATGCCAATTTATTTTTTCAAACAAAAAGCGGCGCACCGAAAACCGGGTTTTTACTCCGTTCTCCAGTGGCACCACATTCTACAAAAATAAGTAGGTACACAACTGCAAATCTTCCCATGTACTAATGAAATTTACGTACACAGCTTGGTTAATGATTCCTGACATTTTCATACAATAATTTCCCAATTTATTAATTTACACATAAGAACGCAATATGCAAGTAATCGGAGATTTTCATGAGCGTATCAATAAGTTCAGTGTGTGAATTTTTATTTAGCAGTGGAAAAATAAAATGGTCTAAATATCGCCTGTTTTTCTCTTTCCGTTCCGTTCGTTCCTTTTCGAAATAAACATAACAATTTTCTACCAATAAGTGCCACGTCATAGGAATTCTTATGACCCTCCTAGAATAACGAAAATATATTATTACCGAGAGGGAACCTCGTCATCGTCGACAAATAATAACGGTGTGTATATGGGCGATGGTGATGGAATGGGTGTTTTCAGCTTTCAAAAAGAAAAGATTTAATGTGTTTAGACTCAATTATTATTTCGGATAGGCTTTCTTGTATGCTAATAACTAGCCAACTATAATTGTTGTTGTGAGGGCTGAAATTGTTGACTATCGAACGCCACACTTTTTTGACGCACTGTCGGACCGACACCGTCAATCTTCAGGACCCTGATTTCTATTCTTGCGTCCAACGGGGGTTCAGAACAGCGTTCTCCTAACAGCTTCACGCTCAGCAAGATCTCGTGCAAGAGTGCAATTTAATGCTCCAAATAATCACTTATCTTGACAGACACCGTTTACTGATAAGACGAACAGCGAAACTCTTTATTTACTCATTAACAGGAACAATTAATTTATCAGTGATTTTAACAGTTTATTGAATCTACGCTAATTATTTGATTTACAGCGCATTAACTTATCGCTAACAAATATCTTACCGAAAAAACTTATTCTATTTTCTGGAGTTCTGAGTTGATCATTGCTCGGCAGACAAACTCACACTAAAAACTATTTTTCTTTTTCTTCTACCTTTATACCATACAATGCATAAGGACTTACTTGCTAAACTTACAGCTAGACTTACAAACAGAACAAGAATAAACTCGATCTCACAAATGAACGGCGAGCAGTTCGCACTCTCACTGCACGACGACATAAACGTTTACAATTACACATACATACTTACTAAAACATACTAAACCAACACGCAGTCGGCAAAACGTAACCTAAACGAAATACATATTAACAAAGACTCTGAGAAGATGCAATAGTTCCAAGTCGAAAAGATACAATAATGCCTAGCTGAAAAGATGAAATAATGCCAAGCTGAAAAGACAAAATAATGCCAAGTTGAAAAGACAAAATAATGCCAAGTTGAAAAGATGTAAAAGTTCCATCTCAAAATACCACATTAAACCTCATTCTCCTCGACATTCCGACCCCCAAAATCGGGATATTTCCTGATTTTCCTTCTCGAATATCCGATGTCCTTTTTCATCTTAAACTGGGTCGTGGCACTCTGGTCGCCATCGCGAACTTGATCTCCTTCCGGTGGTGATCTCGCCTCATATACTTTCCTTTTGATCTGCTGAACCGGTTCGTCTGGAACATGCTTCTTCCAATCTGGTCGGACGGATTCTCTTGATAGCCAATTCGTTTTGGTTGATTTCTTTGGGGTTTCTCTGGCACTAGAAGGGACTCCAGGGTCCTTGCTTCCATTCCATGGCTGCGCATCTTCCGGTTTGTCACGTGTCTCCCACACCTGGACATTTTCCGCAGTTGCTGCTTCTTTACCCTTCAACAACTTGATCTTGTCAGGCCCCCTTAACTGCAACTTGTCTTCATCCATGGCTCCAGTAAAAACTTCTGAGTCACTTAGTGTCGCCACTGGTTGTTCTTGACCGTCTGCAGCTGCAGCGTCGTTGCAGCTGTCCATGGTGACTTCTGCTGTCATGGCGTGATTCATAATTTTTGGAGACTCTGGTGAAGTGTCCATTTCTGCCACTGTTGCCGTGTTGACTCTTGTGACCCCTTTCTTCACTCCGTTGAGCTTGCCGGCCAGTACCCATCCTAAAGCTGTCCTCTTCGCCATTGGCTGGTCTTCTCGCCCACGCAAGATTTCTACGTGAGCGGTCACGTACGGGTTGTCTTCTCCTATGAGGACTTTAGGTACCACACCGTTGAAGGTTTCTAGTTTGGCCCGGCGCAAGTGCTTCCAATTCTTCTTTGCTGACTCTGCGTCTTGATTGTACGGAGAGAGACCAAGAGTTTCCATTGTCATCGCTCCAGTAATGCTATGGAACCTAGCATTCCTATAGTTTCCAGCAACTTGGAAGCTGACTTCTTGACAATCCACTGCTGTCACATTTCCTCCGATGCCACGGCACTTGCGATTCTTCCGTTTCCCGTAGATGCCCAGCTCTTCCGCAAGACTTGCTTCCACCATGGTTGTGTCTGCGCCACTATCCAACATGGCGTACGTTTTCTTTGTACCGTTGGGCCCTCTTATTCGAATCTTTACTACAGATAATGGCTTGGACTTCTTCACCTGGGCTGCTCCAACGTTGGCACTTTTCTTCCTTCTGCTGCTGCTGTGACTGCTTCCATCACTTTCTGAGGAAGAGTCATCACTGCTGGGCGGAAACTTTCTTTCTTTTCTTTCTCGATCCTCACGATCCTTCTTGTGGGTCTTCTCCTTATCCTTCCACGGCTTTCCGTCAATGTGGAGGAGCCTATGATGTGTCTTCGTGCAGTCGTACCTTCCACAGACTGCATCAGATGGACAGTCGCTCTTGAGATGCCCAGGCTGCAAACAACGGAAACACAATCCTTTCTCCTTCACAAGCTGCACCTTGTCGTCAATGTACTCCCGCTTAAACTTTAAGCACTTTGTGATGTCGTGATTTCTTCGTCCGCAGCATGCACAGCGTGGCTTCCGGAAGTTATCTTCTCCATCTTCAGAGGAATTGGAGTGCACACTTGCCGACCCCCGTGTGCCCTTGCCTTTCTTCCCATCAGACTCGTCTTTGATGACTGGCGTAACAAGAGATGCACAGTGACGTACCTTGTGGTCTATCCAGTCTCCAAACGCCGAAAGATTCTTTTCTTCATTTGATCTTCCATCCATCCAAGTAAGCCACTCGAACGCGAATGGAGCTGGTAACTTGCTTACTAACTTGTCCAGAAGTCCCATATCATTTAAGTACCTTTCTTCATGTAAGGATTTAACGGTTTGTATAAGATGCTGGACTGTCCTGCCGAAAGTGACAAACGTTTCTGGTTTATGGACATCAGGAGGCTTGCTTTGGTCAGCTTTAGCAATTAGGGCCTTGATGACCAACTCTTTCCTACCGAAACTTTCCTCCAACGTGTTGAGAATCCTCTGGATATTATCTGGCTCGCTCAGGAGACCGATGACTGCTTCCTTGGCACTTCCTTTCAAAGCTTTTCTAAGCCGGATGGCGTTCTGAGATGAGTTGATTCTTCCTCTAGGGGTGGTCCTCATGAACTCGTTATAGAAGATTGGCCAGTCTTCTGCTTTCCCGTTGAAATTCGGCAGATCCTTTGGCTCCCAATCTTTTCCCGATTTAAATGCTGCCTTCAGCGCATTGGTCAAATCTTGGACCGTGTTTCCCGTCGACTCTGGAGGATCCTCCTCTTCTTCGAATCTATCATTCCGACGCGGGGTATGTGATCGCTGACGACGTCCAGTTTCCCTTCTTGCTTCACGTACTGGAACATGGCGTTGACGGTTGGACTGCGGATGCAGATCCATCTCTGGTTCCCTCTGATAGGGATTAGCAACACGCACCAAGTCATCCTGAAAACCAACCCGAGGACCCTGGAGCACTGCAGACTTCTGACTTGGAACTGCTGTTTGCGGTTCATTGGCAAACGAATCTTGATTCTGCAACCCTGAGAGTCGTGGCTGGAGCCAGTCTTCTACTTTTGCAGTCACGTCTTCATCAATAGCGTCTTCAAAGTCCATCTCCTGCTCCTCTTCCAGTTCCAAAAGCGCTTCTTTCTTCTGCAGGTCTGTCTTCTTTGTGAGACGAGCCCGTTGAGTCTCAAAATCACGAATGCATCTTTTAAGCTGCGTACTCAGGAAGTGAATTTCTTCATCGTATTTTGCTTTCTCTGAGGGCTCCACGGCTCGTGACTGCAGATTTCGAAGGTCTTCAATCTTGTCTTCTAGCTCCTGTCGTGAGTTCTGATGTCTTCCTTCCAGCTCGAACAGCTCTTTTTCAGCTTCAAGCTCCACTTTCTTTATGGTGTTAACTGAATGGCCACTAGATGACGACTTTGCACTGCCGGGTTTCTTCTTTGGAGGAATGAATGACGTAATAGTTGTTTTGACTGACTACTTCCCTGGACACGTTGTGATGTAAGGAGCTGAAGCTTCGCCTGAAGTTCCGATAACTTCTCACGGCACTGGCGGTGGAACACCTTGCAGTTGTTGTACTCCGGCCTGGCGTCGTTCCACTCTTCAATCTCCTCTTCCGTCATTTCGTCCTGGTTCTTCCCCTCATACTTGGCAGCAATCGGCTCAACTCTCTTGAACTTTTCTTCGGTAAAATCCATCTGGTATTTGGTGACAGCAATCTCCGCCTTGACCTCATCAATTTCTTCTTCAAGACTCCTGTGTCTTGTTGACCCTGGCCCTGGTGGTGGAGACATCTCGCCCTGCCGCCTCAACTGACTGGATCCTCCTGGTTGCTGCGCTGGTATTGCTCCTGCTGGGGTAGCTAACTCGCCCTGCTTCCCCAATCCGATGTACGCCAACTTCACTGGTGGTACTGATGGCCTCTTGCCTTGATCCGCCATTATTAATTGGTTGGTGTAACTTAAACTTCTTCAAAATAACTGTTCTTAACGGTCACTGAATTCTTCCACTAAATGACGTAATTTTCTAAACTGCTCCGACTCCGTTGAATCCCGGGTTTCGGCACCAAATGTTGTTGTGGGGGCTGAAATTGTTGACTATCGAACGCCACACTTTTTTGACGCACTGTCGGACCGACACCGTCAATCTTCAGGACCCTGATTTCTATTCTTGCGTCCAACGGGGGTTCAGAACAGCGTTCTCCTAACAGCTTCACGCTCAGCAAGATCTCGTGCAAGAGTGCAATTTAATGCTCCAAATAATCACTTATCTTGACAGACACCGTTTACTGATAAGACGAACAGCGAAACTCTTTATTTACTCATTAACAGGAACAATTAATTTATCAGTAATTTTAACAGTTTATTGAATCTACTAATTAATTTTGATTTACAGCGCATTTAACTTATCGCTAACAAAAATCTTACAGAAAAAACTTATTCTATTTTCTGGAGTTCTGAGTTGATCATTGCTCGGCAGACAAACTCACACTAAAAACTATTTTTCTTTTTCTTCTACCTTTATACCATACAAAAAGACTTACTTGCTAAACTTACAGCTAGGCAATACAAACAGAACAAGAATGAACTCGATCTTACAAAAGAACGACGAGCAAGAAAAGTTCGAACTTTCAATGCATGTCGACATAAACGTTTTACTTTATACATACATACATATACTAAAACCAACACGCAGTCGGCAAAACGTAACCTAAACGAAATACATATTAACAAAGACTCTGAGAAGATGCAATAGTTCCAAGTCGAAAAGATACAATAATGCCTAGCTGAAAAGATGAAATAATGCCAAGCTGAAAAGACAAAATAATGCCAAGTTGAAAAGACAAAATAATGCCAAGTTGAAAAGATGTAAAAGTTCCATCTCAAAATACCACATTAAACCTCATTCTCCTCGACAATAATATACAAGTACTAAAAAATTATACGGTTGTGTGAGGTAAGAATAATTTGTTTATGTTACACTTGTACGCAGTTGTTGTGTTTTCAAAGTGTTATGGATTACTTGTGTTGTAATTTGCCATTGTTGAAGTTTTTCCTTTAACTTGATTTTCATTAAGGAAGAAAAAGTTTTATAGCACTTTTTTTGTGTTTTATTGCCTTTTTCAGTGACTGATTGAGAGTTGGCTGATGAATAGTACTTTTATGTACATCAGCGTCGTAAACAACATCATTTCATATTGAATTAAGCAAGAATAATTTTGAACAATTTGGGGAAAATCGAGCACGTGTACATCTAACAATTCTAAGAGTATATATAACACATAATAGTTAACTATAATTGATGAATGCGGATCAACCAAACTAAAGACGAAGAAAAATTATGTCGAACAATTGAACATTGTATGTTGAATGGTATGTTACATATGCTTGTACTGTTTTGGCATTTATATTCTGCACAAACATGTCTGTTTTCAATATAATTTCATTAGTCTATTCTGCATTCGGTTTTATCTGTTGTGCAAACAAACCTTATGAGTGTACAGCCGATTGTATATTTTGCACTTTGCACTCAACAACACAATCAGCCCATTCAATTACAGCATATATTTCATCTCAAAGGTTATAATTCGTTAATCAAGTTTTAAAAAAAGTTTCGGGCAAAAAAAATCGAAATGAAAACGTGAAGCGACAAGTAAAATCATAAAAATTTCAGCTCTGCCGAGAAAACTTTTACGATGCAGCCATAAAAATTATCGCTAATTTTGTAATAAAAAATGAGTTCAACTTTAATGGATTTCCTTTTACTATGCGCTTACAGAAAACTGGGAATATTAGCGTAGTTACTTTTAACTGACTATACGTTGTGCCATGCTTTAATTTAGTTGGCACTTACAAACCATCTATGAATTCCTTGTTTGTTGCCTTCTTTCGAGAAGCCATGAAGTGCCTCATGTGTTGATGTTGAGTTAATTAAATTCTTCTTGATTGACTATAAATGGTTCGCTTAAAAATAGGCGCATAAATTGATGAATCTATAGCTTTGTAACAGAACAGCACAGCCTCTTGCGAAATCCCTATGAAAAGCTTTCACTACTTGTCTTTGTAAGGGAGCTCATTTTAAATTTTATGTAGGTGTAACCTTGCGTAAGAAAAAAGGAAGAGCGTTATAGGAAGGGGTGAAAAATAATTAATTAATTGAATTGTCAATGTAATTAAATCTGGAATGCAAATCAAACCAACACGAGCATCTGATATAAGATACCTATACACGTACGCGTACGGCGTTCGTGCCGGTTTTCACAATGTTTTTCTAACTTGTTTCATGATTTAGATATTATACAAAAGGTAATCTTACATAAGCGTATTATGACATTTTGCGAACATTTATATTAAGTGTGCAGAATGTAAGTAAATACAATAAAACAAGAAGCTACAACAAAGAAAATTTCAGATATCCAACAGGCCAACCACCATTATCACGTCAGTTACCTCCTACAATAATATCCAATGTTGGGCTATAAATTTTACTCCAAGTCATCGTCATGATCAGCCTCCTCTCATGATTGTTCTCGAATAAAGCGAAGAAGATAGATATATAACATTGCTGGAATTTTTGCGAGGATACTGAACTGCTTGGTCGTATTCGTATTTATCTCTATATCATCCATCCACTTTTTTCTTCTAGTAACCTTGTTCTCCTCACATTTCCCCACTACTTGATTTCAATAAGGTTATTCATAGCTTACCCTTGTAAAATTATTATTTATGCACAGCCATGCATGCATTTTCATAAAATCTATGATAATAATATATCTATAATAAAAACTGCTTGTACTATTAAACTGACTTCTTAGGAATTGCCAAAAAGAAGCTGGCGCTCGTTGAGCCATTCAGCTGACAATGACTGAGAAGGAATAACAAAAAGGAGTTTTGCGGTGGAAAAGAAAAGAGAACGTGAGTTGTTAAGAGGAAAAGTGGTCAACCTAAATTACATAAAATGTGCAAAAATGGATACGCTCAGCGTGCATATGAGGCCACGGTCAAATACCGAATTCTACCATAATATTCCTGTTTGAGTGTCGAACGTCCGTAAGTAATCTATTATGTCCAGGTATAGGTATCTATAATAAAAGGGAAAAGCAAACGTTGTAAAAAGTCGCAATATAAGCCGAATAGACTGATAATCCGGATAAAAAGGTATTAAACAACAACAATAAACAGCTCAACGTAAAAGTCGATACTGATAGAGAGGAAAAGGTATTGTGTACGTGTGCATTTGAGTATATCTGCATATTATGCAAAGCCCATCAAAATAAAGTTTGGTAAAGGTGAAGACGGAGTGAATACTCGTCGAAGCATTAGTGTCACACTGACAGACAAATGAGTGTCGGGATGATCTGCGGTGGCAACGTGTGTGGTCCGCTCTCTATCTATCCATCTATCTATCTCTCTTTACCACTAACTGACTCTGACCACACTACCAAACAGTAAGTAAGTAGTAGGCAGGCAGCAGAAGCAGCATGCAGCAGTTGTAGTAGGAGCTTGAAAAGGGTAAAGTGGAAATGGGTATTGGATTGTACGCGCATTGTAATGTAATGATAAGGTATCTATCGGTATCAGTCCTTATAATAATAGTAATAATGTGGCACGTTATATTTTGTGCTTTCAATTGTTAACTTGAAATATAATGATGATGGTGATGTGATGCTCCTTTTGCTAGTATACTACTGTAGATGGACACAGCCTGTTATAAGTTTAAAACTAGTCAGTCCGAGTCCCCACACGTAAATAGATGATGCATGTATTTAAGCCGTACGCACATTATTATATGCATGCATATTCACATTACCTCATACTGGAGCATCATCATTGATCGAGCAGCAGCCAGCCGGTCTTCTTTTATAATAATAACTGTTGAATTATAATAAGACCTGCTGGCTAAGCAAGCATCCTTTACTTTGGCACTTTGCGATAAAAGCCTTTCATTAAACCATTTCCATATATTTTCTCCTAACTTGTGCACGAACGAAAGCTAAATTGAATGAAAAATAAAATTTACAAATATTCATCTAGCATCTGAAGCAAGATTAAAGCAGGTTGAATAAAGTAGCGAAAATTAAGTTTTAAAAAATCATTTTGGCATCCCCAAACTGAATAAAATGCACAGAATTCATTTAATGAGATTTATTTATAAAAATGTATACACATTTAATTTTTACTTCACAGACGTCTTAAGGTATGATTCTGAGGGAAGTAGATGATTTCTTCTCCTTTTGAGATTGACGTGTTTTCTACCAGGACCGCAATTTCAATAGATATATGATATGGGTTTCATACGGGAAAATGCGTTAAATTTAGAATTATTTAGATGATATATATGTAAAAGATATGTAAATTACAACCAGATAAAGGATTATTGAAAGCTGACCGTAAGAGAATTAACTTTAATTCTCCGAAGAATCTTCAACCTATATTCAATTCAACTTTGCAAAATTTTTGTATCTATAAAGCAGACGGACGGACAGAACACATATATGTAGCACAAGATTTAATACAAGGTCAGGATCGTGCATCCTCTAGTAACCTGCCAAAACACATTAATGATATAGGAGCTGACGCAACCAACAAAACTACGAACCATATAGCTTAGCTATTGTATTGTTTGCTGAATGATGAAAGGCACATTTGTCATAAACATAATTGGCAGTGCTATGTGTGTTATGATGACAATAATTATATTGTTTGTTCTTATTTAGTAGGCAAACTCGTTGTTTGACATTTAGCTATTGATACTGGGTGTTCTAATTTGAAATTTTGTTGTCACAATAAGCGCAGATAAAAAAGATTGTGTGGACAATAGTATTTTTGAGTTTGGCTAATTATCATGGTCAATGCAAGGTGGGTCATTATATGTTATAAAAAGGGCAATTTCCTTTGAAAAATTGTATTGAATAAGGACATGCGTTGTAAACTTCCTTTAACTAGATTATCTATTGAATTCCAACATTTTAGCTTATGTACTCTCTCAGCCCTTGATCAAATAAGCAGGCACAAAAGCGCTAATAATAATGGTAATACAATGGCTTATAACGACTAGAATGATCGACATTGTTCCCGTCTTTTTAACATGAGACATGAATTTAAAGGTTTATCAGTTTCGGCCGACCACACAATCAGTCTGCGGATGGTATATTTATCGACTTTGTTACGGTCGTAGGTATATACTTATGCGCTGTTTCCGTACCGTCCTAATCTAATTTATCATTGCAATAAAACACGACACATATATTATTACCGTTGTGAGGGGAAAGCCGATAAAAACTGTTATGCCACCGGATGACTATCAATTGTCACAACATTCAAGGTCAATAATAAGACGACATCCATAGAATTGGCACATGATTATGACTACTACGCATTAGACAACATTGGCACCAAACTCAAATTCACTATTGTCGATTTCATGTACAAAGTTCTGACAAACCAATCATTATAATATAATGGATTTTAAAGCGAAAAATTTCCATCTGGTTCACCAAAATGTGGATTAAGACTATTGCCAAATCGATAACCTACATGCACACGAGTCATCAATATAGGAGATTTCTTGAACGAAACAAATTGTTTTCATTGAGGCAAAAACGTTCCCACACATCTTCCGTAACAAAATTTATGATGGATCTTATTAGAACACAAGTTTGTAAATAACCATTTCTGAAATTTTACAACTTCCTAAAATTGCAGTTATTTTACACACTATGTATATTTTTCATAATTTGAAATTTACACGGTTTAGGTTAAGTTACGTTCTCACAGAACACTAATATGCATAGCATTGCAAGGGAAACTAGAATTTTATTGGATTGAAAATCGGGAATCCAGAGATGAGAAATTTTCTGCTAAAAGGACACACCTACTCCATATAACCATATATCAGTATCAACAGAAAAGGGAATATGGGATAATCCATACAAGCATAACTTTTTGGAATGGAATAAATGTTAGTAGAAAAAAATCACTTCGTATCCGTTCCAATGTAAAGGATAACTTTATGACTCATCTTCAGTCTTCAGATGAAAATGCATAGGTAGGCAGGCACCTATTTGAAAAGGGCAGTTAAGTTAGGTAAGGTATTTTGTCTACCTGCGCATATACCTGCGTATGCATGAGTATGAAAAGTTATATACTGCAGTAATAAAACCCATGAATGGAACAGGATGGATGGTGACAGATGACAAACAATGAATCATCGATGTAATAACGACGTGGCAGCATAGTACGGTTAGGGTCGATCTATCGTCTACTAGTTAACGCATTTAAGCTTGTTTACTAATACCATAGTTTCCTTACGAAAGGGTAATAACCATTACGTACTGTACAAAGCCATAATATAATGATCCAGGTAGGTATATTATGGTCATCTTTGTTGCAGGTAATAACAATAACAATTCTTTTTTTCAGAATAGCGATGATTGAACTCGTTATGTATTTACCGACCTCACACACAAAAACACACCACACAGAATTATGATCATCATGATTACTACGCTTATTTATGATTTTATATGAGCATAGGACACGGAACTTATTGGTCATTTTATATACCTTTTACTACTCTCTCAGGCAAACCATAACATTACTTTCCCATCGTCAAAAACGTATTACCTACAAAGGTTCATATACATACGCCACCAAAGTGTCGGCATTTTTTATTATTTTATTGCTGAAATTCTGTATCGGATATAATCGGATTTTTTTTTGTATGTGCATGTGTAAAAGGCCAGATTGGCCGCTCATGTTTCTCGTTTGTATGCTAATCTTTAGATACAATAATGCTCTTCCGATTTTCTTGTGAAAGAAAGAAATCCACTTCTTCAAATTCCAATAAAAACAAGGAGAAAAGCACGTAAATTACTACAAAGAATAATTTCCAAAGCATGATGACGGCAACGACGACGACAATAATGCTGCATCAGCATAGTGCCTTTTTATTGGTTCGGCGCAAGCAACTAAAAACGAAGAAAAAGGAGAAAAAAACGCAAACGAGATTCCAATTTACGACGACGACGAACAAACGATGTGGATGATGATGATTATGATGATGCATGTTATCATGTTTGTTAATGCATAAACACATTTGTTCGTGTAGAATCATACCAAATCAGAGAGAATAAGTTGCAGGTTTTAAAAAAGAAATTCGATATTGTACCAACAACCGACCAAGCCAAACGCAAAACGTTATATGGCAAGCCGTCATCAAACGATTCAAAGTGCTTTTGATAGTTCCGCTTTTTTACTCGTAATATTTTATTTTCCTTGTAAAAGAAAACTTTTTTTGATGTGATACAAACTAAATACATGATTTTTACGAGAATTGAAAAAAAACTAGTTGTTTGTGTATGATGTATTATTTTGCGGTTTTTCATTCTTGTTCCCGAACAACGCATTTTCCCTCTAATATCTGCATAATAATAAGCGTAACAAAAAAGCCTTTTTTGATTAGTTGATGATGACGAGGATGATCCATATACATACATGCATGTGTGTGGCTCAATTGATAAGAGCAACAATGATTGTTATTATTACATGGTGATGTGGTGCGGTGGTGGTGGTGGTGAGTGATGCGATATACATAATGCACAATGTACATGATCTTTTTGGCCAATTGAGGTTGGTTCTTGTATTTTTTACAAGCAATTGGTATCGTCTGCTTTAGGAATGATGTGTGTGTGTCCCTTGTTATCATTATCAAACAACTTGATACAACAAGATGATGATAGCCCATTTTTTATTTGGTTAAAAGTTGAAGGGACTGTTGTTAGTTGTTATTACCACGATAAGAATGTTTCTGTGGAGTGAATATTGCATTGTGCATAATATTATTGTGCGGCGGTGGTACTGACTGGTGGCGGTGATGTGATCGTCTACGGACGACCAAAACATTGAGCATTTAACAATGACAAAAAACGTGAAATAGATAGTTAGCATAAAAAATCTCAGCCAGTAGTTTAGCATCTTGTTAAATGAGACCGACAATAGATTATTGGAATTACTTAAAGAGACAGTATGATATGGATTATCAGCAACGTATGTCCGATCATGCACCATGCTAAAACGATTTTGTTGATTTTATAGTTTAACCGTCAGCCTTCAACACAGCCATAGTAGTATAGGTAGGTACACACTCACAAGAGTTTGGCATCTGGTGTCGGCTCCCTCCACGACTGATTTCTGTCTGCTTTTTAAAGCAGTAAACTTTCTTCCTTTCGCTGTGGTTCAGTAAAAGTCGCGAAATTAGTTAATATGTGAGTTATTTGAGAATCTGAGCATAATATGTCACATTGAATGCATGTTTGAAATGATATTGATATTTGATTTTGACAATGTTGTAGCTACGTAGTACGTACATGACACAAAAATCTGTACGAAATATTCTTAATATTATTGTTGCAAACTCAGCATGATATGTGACGGATTGTGGAATTGTAAAAATGCTGACTAGTCAATTGGGATGGAGAGCAAGCTTGATTTACATATTTTATGACGTTGCCAGCTTTTGCCACTAGCGGTTATAAAATAAAATTTAAATAGAACTTTACAGTTTACACATTTGACACAAGTGTATCAAATGTTAATGAAAAAGATTGCTCGTTGCGGACGTACACTTTCTGTTGTCTGTGTAAAAAAGTGCTAACATTAAATATTGTTCCCGTCTAGAATCTAGAAGTTGATGATCTTCGTGTTTTTAATAACTTCCTCATTGGGATTGGACAAAGCAACACTTCACTTTGAGTTCTTCTGCGGTTTTAATGAATTATCACTCAGTAACCTCACCACACCATATCATATCATAATATCATCATCAGCATCATCATCATCATTATCAGCCGTGGGAAAAGGGGTGCATGCTTAATTTGTCTGAACAGGAGTGTTCTTAATGTAAAATACATGCTTTTATTGTTTTGCAGCTACTTTAATCTTGTTCACTAGATAACCTACCGCATCGCATTTTAAATCACTTCTGCTTGCTCCTCCTGCCATCCCATCAATGACAATAAAGTTGAAAGTTTGAGTGTGTCTTCGGTTGCAGGTTGTGTCTACGCATACACTATGCACATTAGTAGATACGCTTCCTCATCAACTGCCCGCTTGCTTCGCTACTGCCATTCAATTAAAACCTCCTCCACATTAATTTGCATCATCAATACTATCTCTATAATTCCTATTCGATGATGCCGCCGCTTCTTGTCTTGTGAAGTTGTTAATGCTGATTTACCTCACACACAGAAATAATGATAAATGACTATCTTACATACTCACATGTTCAAACTCTGTAAAAAACTTAATAGCTGATTGGATTCTCGACTTTGTTGTGCAAAGAAAAAAAATACGAAAACAAATTTTTACCTTTGCCAACATTTTTCCGAGCAAATCTCATCTCAATGTTGTAAACTTATTTGCTACTATTCCACCTGCTTTCCTTTGTGAAAATTGGCCGCCATTTTTTCCTCTTCAGTAAATTGCGTAGGTATAAGAAAATAGAAATTTTATATTGACGAGCTAAATTGGTAATGAGACTCTAGTTGACCCCACAAAGGCAAGTTTAAATTAAATGAATAATATTATGGTATTGTCATCATCAGAATTGTAATAACTGCCGTTATCTATCGAAATTGGTCGGAATGTGTGTATCGTTAAAAGAAGGTACTTTTCCTATCAAATCAAACAACTGTTGTTGCTGATTATTTCCTTTTTATTTATCAAATGACTCAAGTTTACCTATTGTTAGGCAATGTACCCACACACACACGTTAGCATAGCCATTGTATTACACACTCTATAATGCATTTTGTGGCGGAGTGGTTGATTTAGTTAGTTATATATCCATATATTCAGGTCAAAAGTCAACATGGCCATTGATCTTTTTAAATTGACCATTCTTCCATTTCAAGCTCATTAAGTTAATCAGATATCTACAATAAATGTCAGCTCTTCACTTCATTTTTTCCCTCTCTGTCATTCAATTACTATGATTGTAATCATGAAAACAGAGTGTTGGTGGTAGTTTGATTTGGTGTGTGTGGCAGAGGGTGCAAGTTTATAGATGATGAAACTGATGCTATGATCTTATTGTTGTCTCTTGTTACTGATAATGATAATAGCGACTCATTGACCATCATCATGATTGCCACCATCACCGAAATGAAATCAAATATCCGATCAATACGTTATTTTTTTGTTAGGTGATAATAAAAATAAGAATACTAACAAACCAACCAGAGTTACAGTCGTTCTTTCCCTCGCTCTTCTCTTTTTTTCAAACTAATTTTATATATTCGTCTCTTTTATCAAGTTTATTTATTAAATCAAAGAATAATAGAATTCAATTGGAATGGAAATCGATGTGAGCGAGTGGGGAAGGAGAAGTGGTAAAGGGAAGTGTTTCAAATCTGATTGAGAAGCATGTAGAATCAAATTCTTATAAATAAATAAATAATTGAGTGGGTACAGCATCTATAAAGCACAAGGGTTCTGTATTTCCAGAGTATCTTCCACATCTCATCTATGTATTTCATCTCGCCCCCTTTCCTTTTCCGATTCTTCTTTCATTGATACAATTGCTTGGCTGTTCGCGTATTGAGAAACCGAGTTGTATTAACGTACATGAGAAATGACATTTGGTTTAATTTAATTGATTGAAACTAAGATATATTGTGCATAGGTAGACTTGCCAGACGTCCTATATTTCAAAGGACAGTCCTATATTTGGACCCTTAAAAACATAAAATATAGGACTGTCCTATATTTTCAAAATCTGTCCTATGTGTCCTATATTCAGATTTTTAATGCCCTCTACTCATTTTTCCATACAATTCTTAAATTTTGGAGCTATTATATTCAAAAAATTTGGCTCGCTTCGCTCGCCAGACATATGTAAACCTAGTTTACAATAAAATTCCACCTCCAATAGCCATTTTAATAATCCATTTCAGATAAATTACTTACTAAATATCACTTTTTCATGCTTTTGAATGGAAAAGTCCTGTATTATTGCCTAAATTGCCGTCATTAAATTGACATATTTGATTGCTATTTACCGGTAGCATAGAAATTACAAATTTCAACTATCTGATTTGAAGTTTAAACCCCCTGGTAAAAAGTTGCTCCATAGTATGTCTGTTTGCATGTCTTTATGTATATATATGCACATACATGTATATTATGTACATATATGCATGTATATTATGTACACATATGCATGTATATTACCGTATTTCTTCTCAAAGAAGCCCCGGTTTCTATTTCAAATTTGGGGTCAAGGGTCTCCTATCCTACAATGTTAAACGGGGTATCCTCTCCATGTTAAAAATCCGGCTTGTACATATATGCATATATGCATGTATATTATGTACATATATGCATGTTATGTATATAAAGTGTCCTATATTTTGAATCCCAAAATCTGGCAAGTCTAGCATAGGATACGTTTAGTCGTATTATTTTTTTCACGCTTACCACATTGCTGCATACAAGTACTTTCTCTTTACCGGTTTACTTACAAGTACTTTAGTATCGTCTGCTTAGTGAATATTCGCTATCATTATAGCCAGTGCACAATTTTTGTCCATTCTGGTTTTTTCCTTTGGTGGTCTTCTAAATTAAATCATGATATTTATACGATATTTCTTTTGGATTGATGAGGTTGATATTGATCAAAATTTCTCAATTTAATGATGAAACAGGAAACACTCCGGAAGAAATATGTGAGACGATCATCACGTTGAATCATGATGATGGGTTGGCTGTCCTTCTGCAATGGATAGAAATTAGAACAGCTCCACGGAGGAAATTTGGTACATCTACGTTTTTGTAATGTGAAACTTAACAAGCACATCATCAAAACCCAAATAATGTGTCTACACGTGTGTCTCGCTGTGTGTATTGTATATACGCAGAGATAGATAAAGGACATTTTCCACTTCAAAATTGTGTAAGGTTACACTGAAACGTGTAATAGAAATAGAAAACTAGTAAAAAGTGATGGCATATATAGCTTGTAGAGCTGTTGTGTGTGGGTCATGCAGGAAAGGACTTATAATGATGACGACGATTTTCGGGGACTCTTGGGTGACAGCCTGGAATTTCATGAATGTGACGATCAGTGTGTTGTTCCTCATGTTTTATTGCATTTACTCTTGCCACGACATGCATGAAACTGTTGGTGCTCACCAGTACAATTCCAATGTGCACATTCTAGCATTTACCCATAAAAATAATAATGGTAATAATATGTCTGAAAAGAAAAGAAGGGAAACAAAAAATATAAAAGAAATTGAAACAACAGAAAAAGGAGAGGAGAAAGAATGGCGTAATTTAGATTTTTGGATTTTCAGGCAAACTTAATATTACACGGAAAAGGATTCAATAGCTGCATGCGTGGAAGCCGTCACAGTCCCAACATGCACCAGTCAACCCTTTTATGCTTGACTTCATTACTGGGGAATTTCGGGACAATGTGTGATGTTTAATCGAAATCTTTTTATACAGATTTATCAACGTCATTGGAATCAAGTCAGCAATTTTGACTCTCTCTGCATCCGCATGAATAGGATACGAAATGAATATTTTGTATGTAACACGTTAGATAAACAATGTCGGGTCTAGTTTTAGTTAAAAAATATGACGACAATGCATTGCTTGATGGCATTTTGGTTAATTTAGGGAAGCGACATGTTCTATGTATGTAATGCTAAGCTATGTATTGCGTAAAGCTTGTTCAATCATTTACTTTCCTTGGTTTGGTGGCCTATTAAGGAGAAAAATGGGTTAGATATTGGAATGCAAGGTTGCTGAGAATTGAGTTTTTCATCACATTACAGAAGAGAAAATATACATCCATATATGACATAAATATGGGAAGCCCATCAATTTATTGTTACGATATGTATGCATGTATGATTAGTTGATAGTTGGTATACTTGTGTTACTGCACCAATGCCATTCAAATGAATCCACGTAAGTAATAAAAATGCTCCAAAAATCGCATTTTTCGTTTTAAAGAGCAACGATAAACAGAGAGCAAAATTGTTTTTTATTATTTTCGGTTTTAATAGGATAATTTTGAATAGGTTATGCTAATCTGCTATATCCTTTCTTCAAAACACATTTTATACATAATTCAATTATTGATTTACTTCATATCTTCGTGTGGAGTATAAGGGCCTCATCATTTTTATTTTTGCTCGCATTAAATAAACGATCATGTAATTTATTATTTATTAACAATCAATACACTAGACGTTTACTTTAATCCTATCATAAGTAGCATAATATGTACTCCCATTATACATGAACATACAATTAACATGTCACCGACATACGCATAGGAACTATGTGTGGATATTTTCTAGTTAAGCTTTACATACATTTTACGAACCGATTATTCCACTTTTCAATATATTTATACGCACAACAATAATTTAAGGAACAAAATATTTATGTACAAATGCAGTTTCGCACAAAATATCATCCGGGATTCATACATACATTCAACTAGTGAGTAAATATCATTTTTTTAGGAAACCTTACTGAACAAACGTCGCACTTAATACACAACCTGATATATAGCTACAACAGGTAAGTTCTTTTATGAGCTGGGCTATGAAGAATTATGTACACTCTGCTCTGGTTACTTCTTAGATTTTAATCTAAACTAAATTAATAACAACTTCTTGTAAAAGGTAGTCATCTAATGCAACAACACCTTACAATGAGATTTTGTGGTTTGACTGGAGAAAACAATGGCTTTTCCTATTTTAACAGTGTGTACATATTGCTGCTGCATCTACTTTTTATAATAAAACTAATATTGCATCAAGTCTCGATATAAATTACTGCATTATAGCGTACTACATAAAAGTGTGGTATGTAGGTTTCTGGGAATTTAAAAGTCTGGCCTTTGTTACATAAATTACAGTACGTATTTCATTTTCGTTGCAACATTCAGTTCTGCGTTCCTTTTTCACAACATGAATTTATCAATTATGAATGTAAACGGTCCTGTGGGGAAAATACAACTTTCACAACCATATCCTTCTCTCTCATGGCTCAAATTCTAAGGATGAATACTATTAAAGCTAAACTGTACTGGCTGCGGAGATAGTGCGAGTGTTTCGTTAACTTGATAATAAATACCTAGAGTTGTTATGCTTGCTTTCGTCGCACAACGAACGGTGCAAGGAAATGCTAGACTTCCAGGGCCAATATGAGCGTGAATTTAAAGCTATAGGAGCATTTCTTCATCCTCGTCCACCGGAATGGTTGAGTGATTGTACAAACCTTGTGCCATAAGTTGCATAGCTAATCCATTGCGTTGACCGTTGGATTTTTTCAGCTTGGCTCGTTTGTTCTGTAAAAGTAAATGACACCAAAACGTTTAGTTAATTAACATCTATGCAATGTTTTCAGAGTCTTACGCCTGAGTAAGGAAAGTTGCTTGTTCAACTTTTGGGGCAAAGAGATTTTCAATAGTAAAACATAACATACATTTCTATGAAAATGGACCAAGAAATTATTGCAATATTCAATATTACCTGAAACCAAATCTTGATCTGATTTTCATGGAGCTTCAAGTCTTGAGCCAAATCTTGTCTTCGCTTCTCCGTCAAATATCGATTTTCTTCAAACTCTTGCTTCAGACGGGAAAGCTGCTCGGAGGTGAATGCAGTTCGGGGTCTCTTCTCTTCCTGCTCAGTTGGCGATGATACTGTTTTCTCCTTCTTCCTTATTCTACGCGATCGAGGACCTGTTTATTGAGGAAACAATACTTTATTTTAGTAAAGAAGAAAGCATTCACATAAAATATATGTAACCAGAAATTCTGTTTTCAATAACACATGGCTAAATCATGATGCAGAATTTCTTGGTGAGATTATCGATACATCATTGAATCAAATATACTTAATTTTTTAGTATTCTTATTTATCTAATACTTTTATCTTCACCTGCCCACTTAATCAAAATACTTTTTAACTACAAAGGTATTAGGTCAAATACATGTTCTAAAAGGAAAGTGCAAGGCTGCTAAAATGCCATTATTTTGACGAATATTTACAAACACCCTTTTGCTCTTATCCTCCTGAATCCTCAGAAATAATGTGACACTAATCCGCAAGACATTGAATTAATAAAAAGTTTGTACTCATACATACGACTAGGTGCACATTTATCTTTCTCCCCTTACATTTTGATTATGATTACACACTAAAAACATCGTGCAAGCATATCTCCTCGTTCCATTCTCTTCATAGTAATCAACATATCAGCAACATCAAAAATGAGATGGATGAGACGATAGAAGGATTACTGAATCTCCATTTTTATAATATTATCATATTCATAATCATACAGTAATCCACCATCCACCCATCAAATTAGGATCTTCTCCTTGATGACCTATCATAATAAATAACTCGAGGAAATTATTCTCATCATCATGAACACCACCAACAACACATTTAACACGAAAAGGAGATGAGCATACAGTACGATACCTACTCACACAATTACATCAAGTGCACACGAATGCCTAATCCTAATCTGAATATCACACTACTTGTCAAACAGCAATTCTTCAAAAGTTATCAAAATCCCCACTTTTTATTATTATAATATATCCGTCATCCGTCTTTTCATCTTGAACAAGATCATAAAAATCTCTCAAGTCGTACATTACATATGGAAATGAACAAACAAGTGAGTGAGTGAGATCATTCATATTTCAAGACTTATTTAGGGAGAGAAAATACGTTAAAAGCTAATTTCAATTTACAACAAACTCTAACAACATCAAGATGGGCACAACAGTGCATTCTAAAGACATTCCATAATAAGCATACAAGTAAGGCAGGCAGCATGATAAAATATTTTTGTGAGATAAAGATTATTGAAAAATTCAGATTCATCTTGGGAGATTATCTTTTCATTTTCTGTCTTTCTGAAGTTATTATAAAGTGCACTTATTGAAAATAGTATTAGCATTATTAGCCGCATGGAAAATTGATCAAATTGAGTTTCTTCATTGAAAAGTAAACTATTTTATACGCATATATAAGTGTACTGAGATTGTATTATTGCTCTATCAAACATGTAATGGTGTTAGTTAAATTGTGTTCGGATACTTGCTCGTTTTTGGGCAGCCAAAATGATGAATGACTGAGCATGAGCCAACGATAAGACGAACATAAGTAGCTCTTGACAGGTTAGGATTGTGAAGAATTATCAGAAAAAGAAGTTGAAAAGATGAATAAAGAAGACTGATTGTGTTGTTGTGAGTTGAGTGAGTACGCTTTTTAAAAGAGCTTGTTGTGTGTATGCATTGTTGTAAGTACATGTGTCTCCTTGAGGGTGCATAATATTGTACATAAGCATTGTATAGGATGAAGAGTACATCATTACTCGGGGAAACTTGGAATTTGTAGTATGCGCAAGCCTGCGTATCATAAAAAACAAAGTACACACGAAGAAATGATAAATACGCTGATGTAGACATATATCAGGTTTTTCTGTATAAAGATGTACAATTTGATATGTTGTAAGTAATTTAACAAATAAAATAATCATTTTTCATTCATTCAATTTCTTTTGTGTTTTGTTTTTAAAAAGACACACGAACTAAAATATACAGCAATGCAAATGTAAAAAGCATTTCCCTCTTTTCATTTTTATCTATTTTTGTATTTAAATTATTGCATTTAGTGGAGATTCGATTTTTCTCTTTGCCCTCCTGACGAAAATGTCGATTAAGGCATAAAAAATACAATGATAAGTGATAATATAATATCAAAGATATACAAATAAACGTGCGTGTGGGTACGCTTCTTACAAAAAAAATCTAGCACTTGACGGACTACCTACTTTGCTAACCATTTTTCACGAATTAACAGGCCATCAAAGGCATTCTTTGTAATCACTAATCAGACACGATATGAGGTCTGCTGCTGATTACGCGTTAAATTACACAAATTTTTACACTTTTCATTATTATTTTCATTTGTTTGTCACACCACCACACAGGCACGGCCATCATCATCATCAAATCTGTTCCTCTCTGTACCACGCGAGGTGCACTCTTTTTTAAATGCATACTTTTTATCAATTCAGCATCACACAACAACACTTGTTAATTCGTCTGTCATGAATATCAAATCAGGCAAAACTCTTTCCTCTACACATCATGAAAGCAAAGGAGATCGATGATTGAGCTGAGAAGATTTTTTTATCCAATGAAATTGCTTTTTATTATTGAAATATTATTTCAAACAAAAACTTGTACCATTCCATTGCAACTTTTTGCAACGCAATATGGCTCTTCATGTCCATTGCATTATAATAATTTAATGAAGTCTTTCAAAACTGTAGTAAGTAGTAGTAGTAGTAGTGCGTAGGTAGTGGTACTTTTAGGCATGCTCATCATTATAAACATCATATTTAATGTGGCAACACTTCGCTCAAGAGTTCGTATAAGATACGAAATGGCAATTTCCTTCTTTGTTTTTCCTTTTACCTTGGCTAATTGATTTCTCACGAGTGTTTTTACAACAATAATTAGAGTTTAAACTATTCAGTCGTATAATAGGATTTGTTTCGGTTTGTCTATATTTGTATTTGTACGGTACGAGTCTCTTGTTCCAAATGTGTTGAAGCAAGAATATGTACAGTCATAAAAACGCTCATATTTTAATTATATGCATATTCATTAGAATAAATTTGTATAGAACAAAAAAGGAACAACGCCGTGTGGCTTGTGACCACGAGGCCCAATCCTAACCTCACCTCTATCAATTCTATAGCATTTTCAATCCTAAAGTAAACATAGCTGTATACTATTTGCATATTAAGTGTAATATGTATTTATTAAATGAAATGGGATATAATATATGACAGGGTGCTTTACTACCTGCAGTCTTTCATATACTGTTTGTACTTCAATGCAATTTTTATTAACTTGTGTCACGAATAACAATGCCAACTAATTTGCACAATTTATTAGTTTACCTCTTCTTTCTTATTAGCATTTTGCAATGAATGATATTCAGCCAATCATTAGTAATTCTGTGCTAACTAACCTGATTTTAGTGATCACTATCCCTATACTACTCCCCGTCACATCCTTCAAAATCAATGTGGATATTTATTCAAACGTTTAACATTGTACTTAAGTGAATGAAATCTATAAAACAATTTCCCTGTGTATCTGTAAGTAATGTCGGTAATTATCCTCTCTAATTATACTACCCTTTTCTCTCATTAATTAACAACACTATATATCGCCAATTCTGTGCATTTAATAGCTCGGTGATTATAATTATCAAAAAAAGAAGCAAAATATTGCTGATTACAGCAGCAGCAATGCCAAAAGAGTGCATGCATGGGTAAATATATTGTTAGTGAAAGGAAAAGGTTGTCATCGCGTATACATTTTAATAATGAATTTGTTCATAAGGCGTTCTCATTGTTTGCTTGATCATTCATTACTCATTTTTTTATACAGCTATAAAGGCATCAACAACTACTGATCCAACTGTGCAAGCAGTTTTTCCTTCAGTACTGAAGTGTAAACGTATAAATAAATAGAAAAAACCGTTGATCAATAAATATGAAAAGATTGTACACCATGCCATGACCGTGTATTTTTCATAATATTTATTATTTTCGCATTTTCTTGCAACATTCTCTAGTTTGTATTATTAATCAACTCACAAGGAACTCAATTAAATGTTGCTGTCGTTAATTTGTAAACATTGTAGATAAAATGATTTTTTTCCACTAAAAAACAAATGATTATTATTTGCATGATCGATTGGATAGAGTACGTTTGAACGTCAATTATCCTGACAGGCATACGACAAGTGTGTCTGCCTACGTTGTCCCTCCTGTCAAATTATTTTTATTTCGACAAAGTGCAAACTAATCAAATCTCAGCAAGTAGCAACAACCCTTAAAGTGCAACCTCCAAAAAAATGTCTGCACGCAGTTTATACTACCCACCTTTTATCCATCTACAATAAAAGGTTTTATAATAAATTTTGTCAAATTGGGCAGTGCTGGTGCTGCTGCTGACAAGCTAAACTGGCTGTACTTTTTTTTGAAACCGAGCCAAAGAAAACATACACTATAAACTTTATTAATGATAATATTTTTAGTCAGTTTGTAGTCTCCTCCAATAAAAAAACCCAAACCTAACCAAATAGAGTAGAGTGCGCAGTAGTGGAGGAATGTATACCGTTCATGGATTCGGTACCAAAAAACCTACAGGTTTTCAATAACCAAACAGTCTTTTATCTAGCCGTCCCACAACACCATTAGTCGTGTCAATAATCAGCAATCGCGCAAGTTCATGATGTTGACGCTGCCAAAGTTAGACCATCAGCTACAGTTAATAATATAGCCATTATTAGCAAAGTCATTCATTCCATTTCATGATATAATTTATACCATCTTGATGCTTCATGTGTACCGTAGCAATACCACATTGGCTGGCTCTGAGTTGTGACTGCTATATTATAAGATTGCAAATGAGCCTACTACAAAGTGTAATAAATGTCTTAATAAATAACTCTACAGATCGCGCGCACACACACACACGTCTTGTCCAACCTAAAGGAATTCTTATAAACCTGTGTGCTTATTAGCATTGATGCTGGTGTGGTGGTGATACTGTATAGTCACAAGTGTGTTCAGTAAGTGCGCATATATGCACATTTTTAATGATATGTTTCACGTGAACAAGCGTCTCATCTATCAGCGGTCTTGTGTCATCTTGATCTGTGCTGATCATCATCACACACACACAAACAGTCAATGAGCCAATACGACAAGCCAAACCTTACTTTAACGATTTACTACACTACTAATGAGGCGAAAATGGCCCTTGAGCCAAACAAATAGAAGGAAACAAGAGCATGTCGTATGAATTGGAAATATGCTGAAGCCCTCGACAAAGTTCAGTTATGTATAATGAATGCTGATGATGATTACGGTGACGAGGAATGCTCCACATACATAAATATACCATAAATTTTCGCTAATGAATCTTCCCAAAGTAAATCTTATTTAATGAGATGTATGCCCACGCAAAAGAAGAGAAGGATATTTAAGAGGAGATGGAAAATGCAAAGAAAAAAATGTAAAACTATCTTCTGTCATATAAATGCATATGTACGTGCTCGTACTTTTTTAGTTTAAATGCATACATTTGAAAGTCCTACCTGAAGAAGGTCGATCACTGTAGCGTGTACAGTAAACCCAAGCTGGCCATAGCATTGGTCCCTCGGGGACCGCTGGATTGATTTTGTCCTCGGCCACCACTTCCGTATGTCGGCTGGTTGTAGAGGAGCAGTTGGAATCATCCGAGTGATACTTAAAGCTAGATGCCCTGCTGTTTGGTCTTGTTGACTCTTGGGATGAATGGGATTGTTGTTGGGGCTTTTTATTATTGTTGTTCGTTACAACGTTCGCACCACCACCACCACCGCCGTTTTGTTGTTGCTGGTGAGAATTATGATGATGGTTATTGTTGCTGACAGTATTTGTAGATTTGATACTGTTAGCGCTCCGGACTTTGCCAAAGTCTGGTCTGAGGATGTCTTCAATAGAAAACTTTAAAAAATGACTGTGCGGATGGTGATGATGATGATTCTGGATGCCATTATGATGATGGGAATAATAAGGGTTGTTGTTGAAATGCAAGGATGATACACTTCGGCCTGTTGTCGTGCTCGTTGAGAGACTGAGTACGGAGCTAAAGCAGCTTGAGGATGCGGTGGACGCTGTGGAAGGGGGCCTTGAAGGTGGTCTTCCGTTACTGCTGCTTGTACTACTGATACTTCCAGGTGAGGAGAGCCCATTATCCACGGTCAACGAAGGGTGACCACCACTTTCATTATTATCATCCACCGAGTTATTATTATAGTGGTGGTGGTTTCTATTGATGCTATTATTATTATTGACTTTTGATCTACTGTTTGGCTGTTCCCTCATTTCCTCTGGATGCTGCTGTTGTCGAGTGTTATTATTATGAAAGTGATGATGATGGTGGTCTCGTGAATGAGATTCCTCGTGAACTTGATGATGGGGATGATAATAGTTATGTGCAGATGTCCTATTATTACCATTAATTTTATTATTGCTTAGCCTGCTGCTGCTGTTGTTGTTGGCACACTCGTCGTCTTCTTCGGTTCCATCATCACCATTACTTTTGCTTTCAATTTTTGTCGAGATATTATTGCAATCATTATTTTTTGATTTACCACCAGAGGGGAAATTGATCATTTCATCTTCCTCTCGTCGTGGACTTTTTTGACAACAGCAGGATTGACATGATGGGGGCGAGCAGTCTGTCTCTTGTTTGATCGTCATCGTTGTCATTGTCACTGTCCTGCTTTCTGGAGAGTTGCTCCGACTTCTTCTGCTTGCACTCCCGCAGCTACTGCTACTGTTGCGTCTTCTCTTCCTTGAGTTGACCACCGCGTCTGTTTGTCCAACGGACGCTGGTACTGGCGATGAAGATGGCGAGATCGAGTGAATATGATTGTTATTGTTAGTAGAGTTTGGACTTTTATTGCGATTTATTGTTGCTGAATTGTTAATATCATTATTGCAGAGATCAAATGATTGAGATGATTTGTTTTGTGGAGGAGACATTGATCTTGTGGGACTTGCTCCGTTGTTGGTGCTGATTTTGCATGGGCTACTTGAGGGACTGCTTACATTACTGCAGTCACTCATTGCACTAGTTGAAGAGTCTGGAGATGCGGAATTCCTACTGTTGTGATGATGATGGTGATGACCTCTGCTTTGTGTACCGACAGCGGTTGTGCTAGTACTTTTGTTATTGGTGCTACTTGTAGAGGAGGATGAATTCCCAACAAGACGTTCCACCGGGAGAGCCAACATTTTTGATATCTTTTAGTTGTGTTGTGGTTTTGACAAGTGACACGCTAATTACATGAAAACAACCATGTAGGTACAACAGTAATTGTTGTGAATTGTACCTATTTGCCGGCTCTGCTGAGGGTTTTCACTAGTTGAATATCAACTTACATTTTTCATGTATGGGAAAATAAGTGTTTATGTTCAACATGTCGATATAAAGTGTCAACTTGTCAATAAATGAATGAGGCTATGTAAAGTGCGACTCCGCCTTCCCATTCATTGGGGTGAAATGACACTGCTTGTCAACAAACCGTCAACTGGATCAACAAACGTAAGAGAAACAAAAGCAGGTTCTAATTGCCATTGTCGGCTGTCCTTTTTTCTATATATCTCCTTTCTTGTTGACTGTCAAAATCTTTTGCTCAGATAACCAAGCTTAAGTAGTACTTGCGCCCTAAGCCACATGCAAACAAACAAAACACTTTTTCCTGCTTTTGTCCATGTGAGAACATTTAACCACACTTGACTTTTAATATTGAACCTTTCATAAAGTCAAACTTTCAATTTCTTCAAAAGTTTCAAGATTATTGTACTAATAACCTGGGAAAATGTTATCAATGCAACCTTGGTTGGCTTACTTGCCAAAAATGAGCGTGTCCTCAGGCTCTATACGGATTTCTTGTTGTGTTGTGATAGGACTGTTTATGGGTATTGTTGTTGTTATTATTATTATTATTTTCAATATCAATATTGTTACTAAATTGATATACATATATAGGTTTACATATATATCAACAGCACTATACACACAAAACAGCACTCAGGCACACATTTATATTAATGTACATATATAAACACTTTATGCAGGGATACTTTTTCGTTAATAAAGATCGGGGCGGATCACTTACAGAGTTTGATTGACAGCCGGTTTTTTTCTCTTTTCTTTTTTTTTCTTGTGTGCTTTAAAGGATTACCATTGCTGCTTGCCTTTTCTTGCCGTTGTAGAGCATACAAGCGTAATCGTGCTTGCTCACCTTTTTTCTTACTGTGACTGACTTGCTCACACAGGTTTACTTCTTCTGTTTAACTCGTCTCATTTCTTTGCTGTCTAACAGGCAAGCTGACTGGATTTGTTTGCTTTGTGCTTGACTGCTACGCGGAGCGACGACGTGCGTGTACCTTTTTCTGCTCCTTGTTGTTGATAATGATGAAGATGATGAGGACGATGATGATGTAGAAAAGTTATTAGCTTTGATATTATTATGAAATATTTATATCGTGGCAATCTCTTTGTTCTGCACTTTTCCTCGTCTACATCACAATTGATTTTCTTATCTTACTCCGTCGACTGATGGGTGACTAATCATTAACTATGATTTGTTTAAAGAGAAAGAATTTTTTTTTCAATTCACTAATTGAATGAATGGGAATCAAATGTAAGTTAAATTGCAGCTTTGTAAACGGGAAAGGCCACACGGTTATACTGTGTTGAAGAAGCTTAAGGGTATTTGCTTTAAAGAAGAAGGATCAAGTCTAGTTAGCTGTTGTGAGCTTGCTCACATTTCCCCTATCTTTTTTCTCTGCGTACAGTGTGCCCTCTCTTAAAGCATGGGACATGGAAAGGAGCAGATGATTATTTTAACGGAAAGATCCCCTTGACTTTTTCTACCCACGTGCTTTGCTTTTAGTACAAAAGAAAAATTATTATTACATTTTTCGAAATTGTCTGTATGCCCTTTTTTCACATGAAAAGGGAAAGTATTCGTCTTATTTGCGTACTTGTTGCCCGTTCTTTTTTAAAATAAATTGAGCTAATTTATTATTTTGTCAGTGAAATGACTTTATGTAAAAATTGTCTCGGGACAAGTTGAGACCTCGACTCTGCTCTACACACTTGCCTTCAATAATTTTCCCACTGTACTGGTCTGTGTGCCTATTGCAGACAGGACAGGACAGTGTGTGAGCTCGTGTGATTGTTTCAAGAATGTGAAGATGAGTAAATAAGATCTCTTCTTTTTGACTGACTGAGTGACTGCTTGATCTCCGTGAGTGTGTGTGTGTGAGTTGATGATGATGTTTGAGTTTGATGCTTGGCTTAGCACACTGGTAGCTCCTTCATACTATTTGTATTTCTAAAGTGTATGATGATGTTGATGATGATAATGACAGTGGAGTGCGTAGGTATATGGAAATGGGTACTATCCAAACAAGAACAAGTCTACGGAGTACCGAGAATATAAAATTCTCGTCTTTATATTTGTATGTACATATTACAGAAGGTTGTAACCCGTATCGTGTATATATGATGGGACGGTTTTGTTGGTTTAATGGTAGTAGTAGTATTCGTAGCTGCTGTACTCTCTGGTGATGGTGGTGTCCGTATAATAAGTTTTATAATGAGTGAGATGTGATGTGCTGTAGTAGGTGAGTGAATGGTGTGTGACTCTGGCTAGCTAACAAAGTGACGTCTAAATAATCCTCTTGACTGCACTCCATATACCATATACCCTTCTTGCTGTTTTCTTTCTTTCCTTTTCTTCTGTGTGTCTCTTTTCCTTTTTTCCTCTCTCTCTCGCTCTGCTGCCTTTGCTACTCAAAATGTTTAGCCTGCCTGTCAGAACGGAAAAAGAGATTTTTCAATGTGCAACTTGTAATAATACACATCAATATATTTACAAACAGTGTGGAAAAAACGTATATAGCGTGCTTGCATGTATTGTGAGCTAGTCGGTGTGTATACATGTGCATAAAATAAATTTATATAGATGTTTCTAAAAAAGGTAGGACGGAACGTGTAGGTTCTCATAGGAAAAAAAGTACAAGAAATTGTATAAGGTAATATAATAATATCTTTACTTAACTACCTCGACAAAAAGAAACTGTTTGAAGCAGGAGTGGACAGCTCAAGAAGAAAAGGCAGCAGCTTAAAATATACAGAGAGAACAAGTGAACAGCGAAAAAAATACCAGCCCAGGGACCAAACGTTAGTTTGCACAATTGTATTGTACGGTCGGGGAGTATGGACAGCCACTAATAATTTCTTAATATAGAGATAAATGTATGTATTGGGTAGGTATATGTTTATACGTACATGTGTTGGTAGTTTTGGTGCTCTATATTAGAATTAGATATGAGTTGCTGCAAAGGAATAGTTAGCTGCTGTATTATGCTTCTGGAACAAAGTGTCAGCTAGATTCGCCACGGGTTTTTCTAGCTGTCTCAATATCTGTCTTTGTCCAAAAGGGAATGAGAGTGGGTAGGATGCAAGTTAAACAATATTATACACCTCACACGGATAGGGTTGACTTTTGTCATCTCCCTTTTGTGCATACTACTACCCATATCTACGATATTTTTTTCAAGTGCAGCAACGTGTACACAGCATAATATAATACCACTACTACTGCAGTATGAGTTCTGATGTGGCTGGTTTTTGGTGGTGGTGGTGCTGATGATGGAAAAGAATTGACAGAGAGATCTCTACTTGGAAAAACAAACCAAAGCTAAGCACGCCTAAGCTTCTGCCATCCATCCACTGTCCATTCTCCCTGTCATAATATTAGAAAAGAGAGGTTGTCTGCATTACACAACACAGAAAAGTACAAGGGAAACACCACCACCACCACACTTGTTTTCCTCTGTCTCTACGCATCTCTCTTAATGCTCCACATCCATCCGTTTTAACCCGTTCGTTTTGTGCTGGCTTATTCACAGGAAGCACAAGATGAATGCACAATGAGAGGGGGAAATAACAAAGAAAGATATGCGGTGCTTCTGTTTAAATACATTATGAGGCATATCACCATCTTGTCTATGTGCAAGTCATGAGAGAAGAAAGAGGCGGTGATTGGCTGGGATAGCAATTCCTGACGCCCCTTTCAGATGAGAGTTGCAAATCCACTTGGGTTTTACATGTAAGTATGGGGCGCACTTGCTTATGTTGTGTAGACTCTTGTCCAAGTAATGCTGTTGATAATGCGTATGGCTGATGATAGTGACTGGAAATGTGTTGAAAATACCAAGATACGCCATCACCATGTACGTACATATAACACATCCATTATAAAAGATTCATTCTACAAGGCTCAAGGTTTTTAGATTTCTTATATACATTTGGGTAACATGTTGTAGCTCAATTTAATATTATTAGCAAACTCTTTTGCTCCATGAGAAGATAAACTTGTGTGCTGAAAACGAGGCATATAATATTAGAGCTGTGTAACTAACTAAGTAGAATTGAATGTTATACTATATATACCTAAATGCCTTGTGGCTACTTGCTTGCATTTTCTACACGAGTATGTGACTGCTTCTTCTCTGGTTTAGGATAACGATGATTTTCAGAGAAAATTGAGCTATATTCTGTAACAACACACTTTATACATGTACGTACACATATTACGTACATTTTTCTTGGAGCTTAAAGGAGAAATAAGAATAGTCAGGCGTAATGATGCAAAAAAGGGAAGGAGAAGAAAAGTAATCTTCTCTCGCCTATAGTGAAACGTCAAGTGCCAAGCGAGAGTAAAGAAGAAGAAGAAGAAAAAAATGTTTTAAATGTTGAGTTAAAGTATGCATGAAAAAAAAATGGCTTTGGGTTAGAGCTACGCGGCGGTCGCGTCGTTGTGTTGGGTTTAGCTTAGCTTTGGTGGATGGATACAACTGCATTGCAGTTTTACAGACTTGAACTACATGGAATTCTTATTAGTAGGTGCCTATACACATGGATGTGTAATATATCTTATATAATATATGTGTATGTACATGTTCATTTTCTGAAATTTTAATCGTACACAAACCAAGATTTCAGTATCATAATAAAGCATCTGCAGACAAATTTGAAAAAGTATACTAGTTGAGACGCTGCATGCAGCGTGTTGAACAGACACGCAAAGACCAAAAAACGATGTTGGTAATTCGTGATGTTATACATAAAATAAAAACGTGTAAGGTATTCCAGTGAATCAAACCATATAGCTAGTTCTGAACACTTTTGTCTGATTGCAAGCGGTAGATAGGTATCATCTTCGTTCATAAAAATATTGCTTCACGTTATATAATACTTTAACTCTTCCCTATATTACTCTGCCTGTGTGAACTGTAAATTAAGACACCCTTTTAGATGCACATATGTATTTATATTAAAGAAGGTATAATGTTAGTGTATGTTGTAATGGCTTGCACGTTGTTTCATACTATACCATTGTTTTTTTCAACTCAGTCTTCAGTACATTGCTATCTACAGATATGTATCATGTACCAGTTTATGAGAGCTTGCGATGCTTCAGCTTGGTCGCTGACAGCTAAAATGAGAAATAAAGATGGAACAGAGGATGTGAACTTCAAAATTAAAGTTAATATAACAATTTCATCGGTAATGCAACATACTGAATGAAAAATGGATGCTTGCGTAGGTAGGTATGCCATTGTATACACATATTGTTGGTGAATAAAATATCCATTTTTCTTGAATAGAACCTTTGTTCACGATGCTACTACAGCACATGATATACCTATGTACCAAAGGGATTTGACTCTTAATTTTTTAACTGGAATTCTATGTCGCATTGTATTGTTGGCTGTAATATAGAAAGAGTTTTTTATTAACTTCACTATTATTTTAACAATGCATGGGATTAATTTTTTATAATTTTATTCGAACATTCATAAGATTTTTAAAAATATACTTTTCATTGGTAAATATTTATGTACTTTATCTGTTGTATATCGTTTATGTACTTTTCAATTGTATTTATTATTATCACTTATGAATTTATTGGTTTTGCGCACTATATACATTTTAGAGCACGTAACGAATGGGTAAATTCCTGCCGTGAATCCAGTTTTACGAGACAATTTCAATGTCCTTAATTTTTATTACCATTTATTTGTTTGGATATTTAGATGTGTTCATATAAAAATATAATACTGCATACCTGATTTATATATACATGTCGGTAATAATGTTATAACGTAATTCAGACTGTTGGATGAATCTCTCTTCATCTCCTCATCTTCTCGTCCTTTCATCCTTCGTGTCGGCAAACAAAATAAATAAATACCTTCACAGGGAGAAATTGAAATAATGTAATGGTTTTACACAATATTTATGTGTTGCTCATGCACCTATGCCTCTTTACAAAAGGATCACGTATTAAGATGAAGATTCCATTCTATTCTTTACAAAGTGCCACATGCATACATAAAAGAGTCGAATTTATTTGTAGTCATATACATGTCCATTTGAATCCTGTCTGCCACTTTTGTGCATGCATTCATATATTCCGAAGAATTGAAAAGAGATAAAAAAGATGAGACCTTTTCGATGTTCATTGCTCACTCACACATAAAAGCCACACAAATATGTTATTTTGCCCACATACACCATTATAATGAAAGGAGAAGAGTGAGCTAATAGTAGGAGCATCAGGCATCAGCTATAATAATTCACATCTCTTTAAAAGATTTTTTCGGACTCGCTAAAATCGGTTGACAGGACAGGATCCCTTTTTTATGATGGCAGATGTGCACAAGGCAAATAATAAGCTATTCCGACTAACTATAACTAACAGACAATAGGAGACAGCAAAAAAATAAGTTGATTACTATATACATACATATTAGCTGTATCCTTCCTTACTCCCGTTGGTGGCGGAGACAGGCACGAACATCAAAAACCGGACAAAATGTACGCTTTATTACAAAACGACCAAAACTGAAAGAGAAAAAAATATATAAAATGTAATAGAAAAAGAAATACCTAGGCATATGTACTTTGCAATGCATAATGGTCAATAATATAGGAATATACATGCCACATGCATGCAACTCCCTAAATACACATTCATTTCCACACAAAAAGTCACACTGATGAGAAAAATTATGGGCGAGGAAAAGAAGTAATAAGACGAGGAATAATAATAGTGCGCCAATGTAATAGAGCTATGTTAAGTGTGCTCTGTGAGTTTACAGTAGTGTGATAGTGATGAGCACTATAATAACATCAACAACAATGACGACGACGCGAATAATGATATTATAGGATGATGGCTGATGGCTTATTGCTGTTTCAACCTTTAGGCTATATTATACGATTCCTCCGTGCATGCTCGTCTGCTCGTTTGTCTATGGTTCTCTGGGAATTAAAATAAAAGCTGCTCCTGCTCCTCTGGTAGTGTAGTAAACACAAAGTCACAGACAAAGCAGCATGATTATTTTTTGTTCCTATTCGATAGAAGGAGATAACGTAATAATAAGCATTATCTGCGTTCATGATGATGATGACAATGATGGCAGATGTGTGTATGTGTGGAGATGTGTGAATGCTTAATTTTCTGTTGAGGGTTGTTGTTCGTGCTCCGTAAAGCTGTTTTTTCTCTCCTATAGATAGGCTTAACATTGGGGGAAAGAGCAGGAACGACGATGGTAATAAAGAAAGAAAGGAGAAAAGATAGAGATTAAAAGTTACAATGGATGGATGGACACAACAAGCGTATCATCCTATTGTGAAACATGACGGTACAATATCGTTTTGGCATCGTATATACATATATGAACATGTTTCTTGTGACTTTTGAATGTGAACAGAATCATCAGCTTGGCAGGATGATTTGATCGCAGATCCCAGTAAACACAATACACATAATCATCGTGGTGTGCTGATGAAGATGATCCTCGTGGAAAAGGTAATTTGCCTGGCTCCTAAAAAATACACGGCACGGGGGACAAAATGTATGAACTTTCAACGACAGAAGGAGCTACGCTTGGATGATGATGGCATTAACTTTTATTGTGATTGCTTGCCTTGCAATGTAGTTATAATAACGCACACAACATCACTGCAGTATCGTTATTATTTCGTTACTTTTGTAACGCTATTCTGTGAATTCATATTCGTCTAACACAGTCTACGCGAATAAATATTCTGTCTGTAAGAACGGATGACGATTTTTGTTAAACTATACAAGTATTGCAGATAGCAAATGTACCGGTGTCTCTTTCGGTGTATAAAGCTGTTATTCATTTCATAGGTTACCCTATAATTCCTTTGATGCAATCAAAAGATAATATCATCATACAAAGTACCCAAGTCACGTATGAATAAATGGGTTTCGTTTCACTTCATTTCCATGTTGTTGTTGGAAAAATTCCATCTTTTCTATTATTCGTGAACTCAATTTCGTACTAGTTGTTTTCTGACTACGAGCTAAAGTTTTAGGGGTTGATGAATTTTCTTTTTCATAAAAAAAATCGTGATTGTTTTTGCAAAGTAGAGATTGAGTTATCAAAAGACGCTGTGTGTTTATTCAAAACACAAAATTAATCAAGTCCAAATCTGAAAAATCAGAGAATATTCCATTTTAAGGATCCTTGTATAAAGGGTTGTGCGTCGTGTGTGTTTCCAGATAAGAATATTAAGAGCGATGAACATAATTCTTAGAACTAAAAATGATATTTTTACTGTACATTATACGTATGCAAGCTAAAATCAATTATATCCTGATAAATTCATTTAGGCAATATCCTTTCTAACTGACTGGAATGATAGTCAGTGTACATGATACTGCTTAACCCACCGCTAATCTTTCTTCTGTCACAAGAATACTACTCTTTCGAACATTCTCAGTGAAAATATTGACAAAACCTAGACATGTATTGCATTAAAACAAATAAACAGTCTTTGTCTTTTTTCAACAAAAACGTGACTACACATCACAAACTATTCGTTTCTCTATTAAGTTAAAAAATTGTAATTGTGTTGTTTGCTGACTTGACTATTAGAATTTTATTTATAATAATCGTTTTCACGGAATGTTTATTACTTATTCCCATATACATATTTTATATTTCTCTCTCGTCTTTACCTCTCTAGCAGATACATCTGTTGTTGATTGCATATTTTTGCCTGGAACGAGACGCAGCCAACGAGCACTTTTGCCTGTCATAATAATAATCATATCTTTATGTTCATTTTCACTTTGTTGGCTCTGAAAGTACATTTCTACAGAAAGTTGCGTATAAGTAATCATCATGAACACGAAACGTAGAGAATGTTCATATGAAGTCAAACAAAATACTATAATGGTCAAGATAATGGCCGCGACTTGTTGTTGAACGATGACCATGGCTGGTGCTAATGTAGGAAGGTAGGTAGGCTGCTGGCCATAACAGAACAACTTACACAAAATACTGAACGCAAACGTAACATATTTCTTCTTTCTCGTCTTCTTTTATTTTTTACTAGTATTTGCATATCTCAGCGTCAAAACAAGCAAGTCTATAACTTTGTTAATATCTTCCCCTCGAAAAAGGATGTCAGCCCCGAGAACAGAATGATGTACATCATAATGAAGTAACAAGCAATCAGATATGAACTGTTCATAAAAACCCTTTTGATTCAACTTTTCAACTTTCACTGAATCCGTAGGCTAGCCTAAATGTTCCTCACGTTATAGACATGGTGTGGTCATTAATATTAGTCGATTACTCGTGCCGTCTGTCTATCCGTACATGTCCGAAAAATCTGAAACACTTTGACTGACTTACAATTATGTACAATAGATGAAAGTCAATATGAATTTAGAACAAAATTTAGGCTCACCTTTATGGTACGAGGTAAAGATTCCATTACATTTTACATATGCATAAATGTATGTAGAATTTGTTCGTGTTCAACATGACATCCTGTGATTAAATCCAGCAACACTCCTCGCGCTTATTTCTTATTCCGCTTACTTACACTTTATTGCCTTATTGATCCAGGCCTAATAATCGACATTATAATAATATTGTATTACTGCTCAAGCGAAAGGATACCGAACTAATACCAATATATACCATAAGTAAATGCCAAGATTCTTGCTGGGCGTTGCACTTGTTGATTTAGTATATTTCGTCATTACATCTAAAGCTATAGTACATGAGCCCACACTGACAAAAAATTAGATGGGTGGAAACACTGAAAATTTATCTTGATGTCGACGATGATGATGATGTAGATAATGTTGATACTGAAAATGATCTTTTTTCCAAATCCATTCCAGGCGAAGACATTAATTAATAAACTAATAAAATATTTAGAGATCAGCTTATAGCAGTACTGAAAGTGGAAATGGTATTCTAGCATATTGCTGTATAATTTATATTTTATAGGCTAAAATCCTACGTGTCTTGAAAGTTGTATGTGAAACGCTCAGCAGAAGATTGGGGAGTTTTTTTTGTGATAAAGATAAATATTTTTTCGGCAGTCCGACAGCAGCACACAAGAACAACAGGACAGCAGCGTAAGTAAAAAAAATTGAGATGAAATGCATGTACACGGCGAGCAGTGAAATGTGTGTATGCTTGGTCATTTTCTGCTAAAGTAATTAATATTGTGGCGAGGCCTGTCAGCATTTTCTTTTTTGCGTTCAACTGAACATAATTTTTGTTCATGGGACGGGCATTCAGTTAATTAAAAGCCTAAACATGAGAAGATAATTTGATACTACTCAATTTTCTTAAGCAATGCATAAAAGGATGTACGAAGGCTATAACAAAATGAAATCCTTTCAAGTATGTTATTACAATTATAGGCCTTTGCTCTCAGCATATTTTTTCATTACAATTTTCCATGCGCTCTCATCGTTTCAGCTCATCTCCCAGCGAGTGATGTACCTTTACAGTAAAAAACGGTTATTGAGTTATTGATGTTTTGCAAATTCCACTCTGTCAGCCAGCCATCATCATAACCATTAATATCAAGATGCAAAAGATGATACTTTATTGTATATCCATGATCATCCTACAACAGAATACCATTAATTATACTTCTTTATTATCATCATTTATATTATTTTCCTATACATGTGTTATACAGAGCTACGTACTATTGAGTAAATCCCAACCACATGAGAAATATATACATACCACAATTATACACCTCAGGTATGTATATTTGGTTATTATAATGAAAGAGATTAACATCATCATTGCCATTAGCATCTCCAAACGCATATTTTGAGCATGAATTGCCTTATGATTATATTCTCTTGAAGAGAATCTCTTGCGGTTGATGAATATCAGCTTTGTCGCCGGCTTTATAGTGTAAGTGCCATGCTTGCAGCAAAAGTATATATGCGCACCTGTTTTAACCGCTGTCTTCATGAAGTGAGTGAATATCAATCCCATCTATCTCTTTCAATGTGACAGGCATTTTGACATTAAAGACTGTATTGTCAGCAACAGCAATGGTTGTGGTATCGCCATTATTATTATTATCATCACATCGTATCAGTCTATTACAGTATAGTCAATCTTCAGTCCCAACATGACAATAAGTCTTGTCTACATCCGTCGTCTGTCATCGTCATCACATCATCATACCAAATGAAGACCACCACCAAAACACACTGCATTGTCCTATGCTATGTACATAATAATAATGATGATGATAATGCGCAAAATGAAATCATTGTTTTTTTATTCTTGAATCACTGCTACGTGCTATTGTTATTACTTCGATACAAGTTTAGATGACTCTCGAGACGACTATATATATGTTTCTTTCCGTTGACTTGCTGAAGACAAGCTCATCACCATCATCAACTCATTTTAGTGCGTTCCTTAATAATACACCCATTATTATAAAGATGTGCACACATGCCTATTCCATATCCGTACATCTTCAATTGTTGTATTATTACTTTTCAACTCTGAATACGAGTACACCTTAATTGTATTTGTAAATGCATACTCGTATATTCTATAGACACAGTCAACAGTCGATAATTGTCTATTACTTCGTGAGGGGGAAACTGTACGATTCTTGTGTACTTTATCTGTACACCGCCAAGCAATTCAGTCACCGTAATCCTCGATCCTTGCAGGTAATTGTAAAATCTTTGCATGCCCATGCATGGATGCGTACATGTGTAATTAAATCTAAACGGCCGGGGAATCAAAATAATAAAATCACTTTAAAAATTCCTCTTCTTCCACATGTCTAGTACATTTTGTAGCAGTTTTGGCCTCGACGACGCGAATGCAGGCATTTGATTGCATTTGCTGATTGATATTCTTTAGACGATGAAAGTTCCTTTTTTCTCGATTGAATTAGTCAAGAATACCAAATAAAATAGCTGTTCCTGTAAACTACAACATCATATGAGAGTGGGTTGTAATAAGAGTAAAACAATAGTTGAAGCGAAACATTATTTGTAGTAGTAAATTAATGAAATGCAACCTTTCCAAGGTATTATCCTATTCTGTTATTGGGGGACGGCTAAACAGTGCACTATTGTACTCATTATTAGAGTTGGACTTCCCATGTGATGCGCTCAGGAAACGACTCAAATCACGATTTTGACTTTCCTAGCATAATAATAATGGTACGTGAAGTACAATGCATGAATACTATTTTTCTTTCATCTTGTTTTGCCACTTTGTTCATCTTCATGAATGCATCTCTGTCTTTAAAATCCTTTTTGGTTTCTCTGGGGGCACGAAGTGAATTTATATTATTTCTTCACTTTTTTTCCTTTCTTTTGAAAAAGCAAAAAAGCAAATCAACTGCTTGAACCTGGTCGTTGGAGTTAATTGAGTTGACAATTACTTTGCAACAATCAAAACAAGACTCATCAAATAAATCTCTCGTGTGTTTCTTTTATAGTGCTGTAGTGGTGATGGTGCAGTAGTAGAGTACGATGTACTCGTGTGATGGTGGTGAATGATGAATGAATGATGAGGAATGAAGATTTTTTCAGAGAAAATCGTGACTTGGATGTTTGTCACACTCACAAACACAATTGTAATTTTACGTGATGAGCTCAGTCAGTCAAAATACAACTTTGTAACTGCAGATAATAAAATGAAGTCTGCTGTCTGCTCCTGCTCCTTTGTGAAGTCTATGGCATTTTGAGGATTTTTTTAAGTGGCAGACTAAGGAGCGATCATAGAATTCCGAGAAACTACGGCAATTTTTTGGCGTAAGTATGGATGTGAATGGTCCTCATCGTTTTGCTATTTAATTGAAATGAAGCGTAATAGTGGAAATTATTTCGTGAGGATGAAGAAGATTATGGCAAAAGAACTATGTTGAACCTCCTTGTCCAAAGGTCACTCATGCATGATGTGTTGTGCTTTTGTCGTTGTCGATGTACTTACACTAAAAAAACATAAACCGTATAGCAATAAAATATAGGCATTCAATTCAAAGGTTCATGTTCTATTTTGTGCATTCCTGACTGCATACTTAGGTAACTTACGTACATAGTATGCACATCAACCAGCCCATGTCATTCTGGCAGCAGCACGACGAATTCACCCCGTTTATCAATTTATTCATTCCTCAATCATTTCAATTTACACACTACAACATTCTTGACAGCTCATGAAGCCACTCACAATTTCACCAAAATTTTCGAATCCTGTGGCGCTGTTCGATTTAAACTTACACTTTTGGTAGATATGTATTTTGCGACATATAAATACAAGTAAAATTGCAGCTTTTGTCGAAAGTCTATACTATTATTACAATATTTTACTCTATCAACGCACATTTTTTATAAAAATTTAGTTAATTCTCAACTTGCATAAAACTTTGTGCATACTACCATTACTCCCGGAAATGTTCGATTGCTGATTGAACCATACAAGCCAATAATAATTTTATATACATCGTGCTATAGTGCTAATGCTAATACATATAAATGAAAATAATAAAAGTAAATAAATAGTAGAAATGGTTATTGGTGAACAAAATCATGAATGTATATAACATGAATGAAATTGATTGGACGAGTATTATAAATCCAGAACTTGAATTATGGATCAAACAAAATGCCAAAGGTACCTATGAATACGTATGTATATTATATAAATACATACACACGGGCAAGAAATGTATATCATGTAGACGCATTGTGATATATCATTAGAAAGATGCATTTATTCATTGCTGCACCGTTCTGTGTACTGCTGGTGCACCCAAAAATGCATGTGAAACAGCGTAAAAAATTAAGTTTCCAACGTAGAACAGTTTATAAACAAAACCACTTCTTAAACTGGAAATCTATTCATCCATCTCGGAGTGAAAATAGGACGATGATACATCTCTTTCTGTTCCTCCAGAGCCGTTTCTCTGGATTTTATACGTTGTGTATATGCAATATGTGCATCATATCATTATTATCTATGCTCAATGTTACTCGCTGCAGTAAGTTATTTATCATAAAAAATAATAGTAGTAAACCGTATGTAGAAAATTGCGCTGTGAATGTTAGTGTTGCTTGCTACTTGTACATTAGTGACTTAATTCGTAATAATTCGTAAATACATAACCTAATCAATACGTCATGCTTACAATTTTGCAATGAACCGTTCATGCCTTGTAGTCAAGAAAATTACAGTATCCCATTTTTAATAAAGTTACTTTTAATGAAACCAATAAAGTGCTCTATATTTTTGGAGAAAAATGGGTGACACAGTGAAGAGGAAGCTGTCCCCATCTGCAGAGTGAATGAAATGAATCAAAAGTACTCATTAATCACCGCCAGCTCACACTTTTTTAAAGTCAATCCTTCTGATTTTTTGGGAAAAAACGAGACAGACGGAAATACAAACGAGAATTCTCTTTAAATCCAGGGTATCGTATTAACTTGTAAAGACCAAACACTTGCATTAAAAATGATTATGGATATTTACTTGTGGCAAAATCCTACCAAGCCATGTATATATAAAAGTAGCTTTATTTTATCAAATATAGTGTGTGCATGCATATAGGCAGATATATAATATTTATAAGAAAAGAAAAATAATATGGTAGTATTAAAATATTTAAACACACTGAAGCAATTTGATGATGAAGTTGGAGGGAGGTAAACAAGCAGTTCCAGTCATGTCCTAATATGCATAAAGTTATGTGTCTTCATAAACATAAAGCTGTCTTGTGTCTTGACTTTCACAAGATTTCTTCTCCTTTCCTTAGTACTTTTATCACGTTCGTACTCTCAACTAGCCTTTCCTTCTAAATAAATTCTTTTTAAGAGAATACAAAACTATCATGAAACTAAATACTGTGTACTGGAGTATTAAATTATGTTTATATTATATAAGCGTGTAGGTATGTATATTTACTGTCAACTGTGTAAATAGTAATCCATCTGCATGTGGAACAGGATATCGATATAAAATACCTAAACCTAAAATAGTATACATACCTATGCTATAAGCATGTGTATGTAGTATACTCAAAATAAACTAAGCATGCGTCAAATTTCTTTCAAACAAGTATTATCAACATCTGAAAGTCAATGAATTTTAACTTTTTAACTAGACGGGTCAGTACATTGCCATTATTTTTTCTCTTATTTCAAAATCATTTTAAAGAAACTCCACGACATATTATATATGAAAAAATAAAATGGAAATCTATTTTTAAGTGAAAAGCTACGTACCTGTCTGCAAACAAAAATATCCATACGTTCCTCAAGTACGAATCACCGTAATCACTACCACAATATTTAGCAGCTAGGATTGTCAACTACCAAAAATACCTATTAATTTCCTGGAACATGTTATTGTAAAGTTAAGTTATGCATACTTGCATATGATAGAGTCTAAAATAACGGCTTGTGGATAGTCTCTCTAAAAAGAGCACACTCATCTCGGCTGTAGATATTTTCCATTCCATGGAAAGCATCTACTATTGAATGCAGTTGGTAATAGCTTCCTGAAACCGATTTCCTTCACTTCCCACCGAATGCGCCATCTAACAGCATCTCCGACAGAAATTTCTCATAGAACACAACAGATTTGAGAAGAAGTGGTTGCTCATGATTTTCAAAAAATAAATATAAATACTCCCTACTAGACCAATCATCCATGCACACATTGCTATCCCGATGCTATGTTTGTAAGAATTATGTTATACATTTTCGATAGACAGGCCTCTTAAATGTCGAATATTATCTTCTCAAAACATGACAGAACTTTGTATATTCCAAACAGCTCCAGCACCACCATTATTATCGGTATTATTACTGCAGCTGTGTCTGTAGTAATAACATCATAAAGGTGCAATCGCGTAAAAAGTATGATGAGCTGTTATTCATTTCACATGCCCATCCGTCCATGTCCAACATCTATATGACTCTATATCATCCATCCACCTTATCGCAATCAGCTACGGCAGCATCATCATCATCATGATGCATGATGATCTTCAGGTTCATTATAGTTTATGAAGCAAAGCAAAAGTAAGCAGAGTCATTATCATTTTCCCTTGTTCGCCCTCCTCTCGAAAAAAACATCATGGCTGGAAGACACATAAACTGTGCATAGAGAAGGAAAAAGCAACGGGTAGTCCAGCGAGGAAAATAAGAGACGAAGAACCTGTCGGAGAATATATATTTATACCAACCCTACATACATGCATTATTAGATGCAAGTAGGTAATCGTTTTTCCTGTATTTACTAGCCAACTACATTATACTCTAGAGAATGTCCTAAGTTGTAATAACAATAAACACATGCTATGTCTATCCATCTCTAATCTTTCCAAATGCAAGCCAAAGGCTGCTTGTAGGTGGGTTTGTAACGTATTACGTTATTTCACTGCAACTCTCTGTGGTGAATGAGCAAGGTAATAAGTAAAAGACGAATGAAGAGAGGAGGTTGGAGGTAAAAAAAGAGAATGGAAACATTAAGGATTCTTCTTCTTCTTTTTGGTGAATAACAACATCACGACGACGAACGAGGATTGAGGATACGAAGAGGAAAAGAAATTATCATTATCATCCTTTATGGATATATCAACCAAGACAGACATGTCCGTTCATCCATGGTAGAAAAAAAGCTGGTAAAAAGCAAAGAAAAAATTGAGGATTCAAAATGAGCCTTTTCTCCCTTCTTTCTGTTTGAGATATTATTTCTGCTGTGTTCATTCTTTTTCACCCTTCCTCTCTTTTCCCATAAGATGATGTGATATAATACGTTGTGTAGAACGTTTGTATGTATGTACATTGCACACATGTGTGTGGAGTGTGGAGGCACATAAAATATTTTTGTTTCTTTGTTATCCATCTGCTGTAGGGTTATAATATTCGACAAACTCTTAGATTTTTATGTATTACTTAATGGAGGAAAAATAGGAAGAAAGCCAACCAGGTAATATACTGATGAGGATGATGATGACGATGATGAACTGAAAGACGAAGGGAGGAGGAAATAGTTGACTGGCTGGATTGGATGTTTGTTGGTGAGGAGGAAGATAATGATGATGACCATGGCACTGGCAAGTAATTTCGTAGAGGAAAAAGCTTACTGACTGAGAGCTCATTCGTTCGTCGTCGAGTTCGTTAATGATGACTTGGTCTAGGGTATATCAATTTTCTTCCAGGTCCCCTGAGGCTCTTTTTAAAGAGAGAGAGAAAGAGAATGGGGTAGAACAATCAGAACGGTTGATGATGAGTATTCTTGCTGATGATCATGATTGTCCGTTTGCAAAGATGTGTAACGATACGCTGTTATTAAAATTTTTCAATGATGATATTGACAAAGCGAACCTTAATACATGGATATGTGTACATACATTTCTCCAGAGTGTCCTTCATATACAATCTTTAGTTGAGTTATATCAAAAGTAGTGACTTGATGAACTTCCCCTCTTTTGTTGCATCTCTCCTGATGATGAGAATTTTTTCCAGTGTTTTGATTACAACGATCTAATTTATGCACAGAAATAAAAACACACATCTTCACATTTTTTTGTACCTGAAAAAGTGGAATCCTATGGCTGAGGAGAGACCAGACCAGTTTGTATTTATTATACTTTTCCTAAGCGTTGCTTAAATAACTGCATACTAATTTACGTAATCTTTCAACGTTTTTATCATTTCCATTTTGTTTCACTTTATTTATTATGCATGCAAACAAATAATAAGTTTGTCGACATCTTCTTCCTCTTCTCCTTTTTTTCTTTGTTGCAGCCAAGCATGAGCCATGATTCATGATGGCGAAGGGAAAAAACAAATGCGTATACATTTAACACGAAATAACATGCTACAGACCTGTTGTTGTTCCTGCCGATCCGAGCAGCAAACGGCAAAAGAGATAAAAAAATATCTGGGCTCATTAGGAAATCTCTCATTGGTCTTAACGTTATATAGGAAGCTAGTCTGACTGGTCTATAGACAAGTTCGGTATGTGTAGCAATGAGTTATTTTTTAAGCTATGTAAGCATACATACGTAAGTAAATACACGACATACGAGCACAATTGATACAAAACAGCAATTGTGCGATCATTATTATCATTCCTCCCCAATATAAACATAGGTACCTATACATTTCTGTTATAAGTGAGCATTTAAACTAAATGGTATCCGTATCCAGTTTCAATTCGAGTGGTGATTGCGATGAGGGAGTCAGTAGAGTGGAAGTGAATAGCAGGAAAGCCCAGTTGAAATAAGTTATCTCAACGCTGCTGCTGCTGCGGGCAGCAGCAGTTCTCGTTTTTTATAAGCCAAGTCGCTGCATTACCAAAATACCAATACTCTTCATATTATAGGTAGTATTACATATCATTATCATCATCTCTGCTTATGTTTATGCCGGCTGCTTCATCTCTGACATAACTGGTTTCATCTTATGCAAAACATTTTTATCCATCCACCATGATGATGCGAAGAAAAATACCAGCTAATATAGCAGTCGTCGGTCGTGGTGTTTTGTTTTTGTTGCTGTATGACTCTTTGTTTCGTTGAGCAGCACGATGACTATGATGATGATGGTGATAATTTTTGTTGGCTTAATATACGGATAAAGATTGTAGACTCTTAGCTTTTACCATGCTTATTATTCTACCCTCCATGATGACTTTTTAGCTCATCACGACATTTCATGGGTCTTTTTTAATTTAAATGTACACGAAGCCTGATCTTTTGCCGTTCTTTACTAATGTGCATCTGTCCGCATTTACAATTATTAGTTTTCGTTTGTTAATTTCATCATACTCACAAACTCCAAGTCTTCTTTTTCTGCTGCTGGTAGTTATTATCATGGGATCGTCATCATCAGTGATCCCTAAACAATGAACACATTCAACAAGTTTTTAATTATTATAACTAAACCTACATACCTACCGTGGTGAGTAGTATGTACAAATGATAATTAACATACATAGTACAACTATGAAAATGAAGAAACGTGCATTGGATTTTTCCAGCTTGAATATTTTTATTTTCTCTTTCTTCTTCTTTTTAATCTTCTTTCGACTCTTCTCTGAAGATGTTAATGTGCGTTCTTCCCTTGAAGCCTATTTTCCTCATTTGTATGCATTGCTGGGTTTAATCCATAATAATATGTACATACATTACTTACCTATATACATACATATACAGCCTCGTGTGTTGTGAACGAACACTGTCTAACAATAATCATAGACACTTGTTTCGAATTGATGCATCATCCTCAACCAAGTTCAATGGAAAACACGAAAATTTCTTCTTTTCATTGCGTCTCATGTTTTCTCATGAACAACTTCATGGATGAATTTTTGATAGAATGGTGGATGATGATTTGACTTTAATTTGTGTGGGACTGGGATTGATTATATAACCAAATTATGCATCCATGTAGGTATATGTATAGTACTAACATATTAATATATGTACACACGCTAGTAAAGAAGATGAGATGTACAGCTGGCATTTATTGCTGTAGTTTTAAATTGTAAATTGTGTTATCATCATCAGGGGTGGAAAGAAGATTATTATGTACAGTGCAACATAATCAAACTCAAACGCAAAAAAAACCATCATAGTAAAAGTGAAAGATCTTCTTCATCTTAAATAGGATGTAGAGAGATACAATGCGTACAACCCAGCAATCTTGAGTTTAGAAGAAGTAGCAACAATTACGGAGAAATACGTAGAGTGAGCGCCATAAGAATGATATTATATTATTGCATTATGTGAAGTTTTAAAACTTCTCTCCATCTTCTTCTCCACTTGATTTGTCAGTTGGTGGTCGACATTTTTATCTTTCTATTCTTTAGCATAACATGCTTGTCTTTTAATTTACTCCCTCCCTTACTCCCTGGAAAATTTGAAAGGTGTAGGTATTCATACTGATGCATGGTAGATGATGTAATAATGCAATGGAGAAATCTCTATAGTATATAGAGCTATTAGCATCATCATGGAATAAGATATTTGTAATATATTTGGATTTGATTTTTTGTTCATGGCGAGTCGAGAAAAAAACCATTGCAATGAAAAGAGAATATCTCGTTATAATAACAATATAATGTAACGTTCAAGATTACATTTTTTGTTGGTTATTTTACGGTATGTGAAGGTTGATGAATAAATAATTTTGTGAGAGTCTCTCCAGGTGAGTAATATTTTTGGACAGGTAAAAGAGACGGAGAGATAGAGAGACAAGCATGCATGCATGAAACTGGAACTTGCACACTTGCAGGAAAAAAATATTCCTATGTATCCACGTACGTTGTTGGTATATATAGGAACTTACAATTTGAAGACAAGGAAAATAAAAGAAAAACCTGATACAAAAGGATGATATGATAATGCTGATGATGATGACAATATACATATTTATTGTAGTTTTTTCAAAGAAAGAAGAAGTCAAAGTATTTCCGTGTGATGATGAAACTTTTTTGGTAATAGGTTTGCTCTTTTTATTATTACCTCGGGTCTGGGTGCTCTCTTCTTCCTTTATCCTTGCCTGCCAAAAAGGAAAGAAATGCGTTTACAAAATATTACGTACCATAATGTATATCCATTCATGTAATAATCGTTTTGTGGGATTTCGGTGGTAGATAGATAGGTGCTCTTGGGTGGTTGTGTGATTGTTCTGTATGGTGTGGTGTAAGTATGGTAAGGGAGAACAAAGGCAAAGCGATGGGATCATGAGATAGCTGAGGCGACACAGCGTGAGTGCTTCTGCTTCTATTCAATTTGGACTTTGGACAAGTGAGGATGAAAAAAGGTATCCCTTTTCAGAGAAGATGAAGAAGGCAAGAGGAAAGGAGAGATAAGAAAAAAGGGAATGGTAAGTGACTAGAAAAAAGATTATATATTTTCCGGACCCACACCCATCTCCCTTGGCTGTCTAAATGTTTACGCATGCTTAACATAAATAAGTGCTTTGTTATGGTGGAGGTAGATAATATACGTCAGTAAGTGCACATCACAACAAGGAAAAATAGGTGTTGTTTCCAGCTCCAGCGCGATGTTTTTGGGGTGCAGGCAGGTAAGTATGTCTAATGTCAAGGTAAATGACGGAAAATTCTTTAACGACATCAAAGGAAAAGTCAAAATAAATTCACCGTAGATTTAAAAGCATCTTGATGGTTATACTCTGTAACTTGCACTGGATTTTTCTATATGCCTGTTCAATCGTCTTACTAGATACAAATGACTATAACGTTTACAATTATATTTGATTTGTTGAATCGATTGGTGGAAATTTAAAGAAATAAGCACAATTGAATGAAAACCGCTTGGATTCAACAAAGATGTCAAAAATAGTCGCGCCGAGACAAAAAAAAATGCAGGATAAAAGGGGATAACTCAACTAAGCTCGCGGATAGACAGGATGCATGGAATTATCTGAAAACAAGGCATGAAGAATAATAATGATACGCCAAGGTAATCAGAAGTTTCTTTGTTTGTCCAACACTTTATTGTAAAATAGTACAGTATGTTTGTTAGTTGCCAATTTTTTACATGCAGAATTATTCTAGTGGGTCCGAGATCTGTATAAATTAACCAAAGTTGGTTTAGTATGAATAAGTATATTGAATAATGATGGGTTGTGAGGCACAAATCGCAACTTTGTTTCTATTTTAGTCTTATAAATAAATTGAAGTCATGCGAGTAGAGTTGACAAAAATTACAACAAAAAATAATTCCACTGCTGACTTTAAGCAATTTTGTTTTATTATTATTATTATACCATATCCTGTCGGCTTCCATCATGGTACTAGAAAAACATTGTTGTACACTAACTATTGTACTAAAACTATATGACTGCTCTATGTTCAAATTACTAATCTGAATAAGTAAGTAAGACGATGAAGTAGGAAAGTAAATTAGTAAAAAAGTTTGTTGGTGGGAGTGCGTAGAATAAATGCGACTAGCTAGGACTATTAGTTTACATTTGTATACCACACTAGTACTTTTTCCACATCTTTTTTACGCTCACGGAATAGAATTGCGAGTGACATGAGCTTGTGTGTGTGTGAATATTTTGTTTCACAAAAGTAATTCCACCGTCGTGGCACACATTATTGTACAATTCTTCATTTATAAATTTGTTGGAACAACTGCAATTCTTCTGCTTTTCTAGAGAGAGCATAAGAAGAACGGTGATAATGGTGGCAATAAAACCATTAACTTGGCATATGACTTGGAACGGCTTGTCCTCCTGTCATGGTGTAGAAAACGGGAAGTTGAGCCAAATTGGTGACATATAATAATAGTCCACACTCTACACATACGCGCACGATACAGCAGTTCAGCACACACACACACGACATACAACATAATAATGTACAATCATAATCAATGTCATATAGTTTCTTTTTTAGGTGGCCTAAGCATCCCATTTGTAACAGCAGCGGAGTAAAGTATATTTATTCTATGAGTAGAAGAATTAGCAATTTGCTTGGCAGTACACAGAGCTCTTTTATCCAAAAATAGCAAGAGAGAAAACCAGTCAGTCTCGGCGTCTTTTTTATGACTGTTTGAATGCGTGTAATGTAGTTACAAGCCTAATTTATGTCTCCTTTCTTCGAATAACCATTTTCAAGCGAACGAGCAAAGCAGCAAAGTATCAACTAAAGAAAAACACAATAATAATAATAATGACGGTGCCATTATAGGCATAGTACTATATGCATGTATAGAGATTGAGCAAAAAATATCAGTTAAATTCTAGCATAACCTATTTTACTTTTAAAACTGTGTCCATAATATTCAGTCTCCATTGTTCTTGTACCAGAGTATATACAGCAGACGCTAGTGACATTGGTACTACAAGTTAAGGCATTATCTGTCTGTACAGTTCACAGAGTAATTGGTAATAAAATGGCAGAAAAAAAGTCATTACGCATGTGTTCTCAGTCTATATCATAGGTTTGGTTCGTCAGCAATATTGTGCTCATTAAAATGTATTATCTTGAAAATTTTAAAGCCTAGCATTATAGACTCTAATAACAAGAATTCATGTCATGTGCGTACGAAATTATACAACAGAGAATGACCATTTCCCAAATACTTGTCAGTTCTATTCTACGCGGTCTGGGTCTAGAACACAGCATTTCAGCACTGGCTGAGAAAGGGATATCCTGTTTTAATAGTATGATTTCGTTTATATCATGTAAATCGGAAGTTCAATTACAATTAAACAGCAACTCATTGAAACGCATTATAATTTGGAAGATCGTTATAAAAAGTTATCGTGTGAAAGCATGCATCTTATCGTGGCTGCGATAAAAAGTGTATATTGACGCAATTTACAAGCTACTGCTTAATTACTACTGCAGCACATACAAATAATACACAACGCTGCTAATATGAGCACTCACGCATTTTATTGGACAGGGTTTTTACAAAAAAGTATATAGAGTAATAATTTGAGGTAATTATGATTTTTTCTTTGCATCTCCAGCTCCTGTTTCGGATTTCTCTTTTCGTAAAAATAGTAATTACAGACACCTCATTTACATATGATTTAACTGTAGATAACGTGGAGCAAGTAATTAATAGTTTTCTGATGCAAATGCAAAACCACTACCAGCAGCAGCAGCACAGAGCTCCATCGTACAAGTAGCATTTAATTTGAAGGGACAATCAAAAATACCCGATCAAGTTGGTTTCCTTCTTCAAGCTCAGAAACACCGCCTGCTATAACTAAAACCGCACATAAAAAACTATTTTCCATTAATAAAGTACTTTGATTTTCATTACAACAAAAATAGAAGAGGGTTATGTGTTTGAATGTGCTTTGAATTAAACACGCTTGTTCATGTAATCTGATAACAAATGCTTACAATGAGTGCTTACAGCAAGACCAAATATTAAAATGATTACATTTCGTCAGAGCATATGTAGTCATGTTCGAAAGTGGGTGGAATGTCTACTCTGGATGTTTTTCGACAATAATAATGTTTGAATATCTTCGGCTATAGTGCAAGTCGGGACCGAACTCGGGAGTAAAATTTAAAAACAAGGTTGGCCGGTTGGCTGATAACATACACTTCTATAGATTTGAAATGTGTTGTGGGATGTATTTTTTTAAATATAAAATTTGCCATTGCAATTGCGATATCTACTAGGTCTAAATTTTTCAAGATTTTGACTGTGAATTTTCCAAGCTACTAAAAGAACCAACTACGAAAAAATATACTCAACAGAAAGAAGCCATTATTCATTATTCAATGGATATAGTGAATGCTAATGATTTTGGTATATAACATTATTACCACACATAAATACTCATGCATGATATTTTTAATACACTGTTACACATTCACATTACACACAGCTTAATAGAAAGCAATAAAAGTGGTCACATGAAATTTCACCAGTTAAAATTAATATGTTGGGTAAGTAGTGGTTTGTGAATATATATTACTCTAATGTCTGTATGGTGGTCGGGTATATTCATTTTATTGTTTTATTAACTCAATAGATAAGACATTATACTTAAATGGAGATTTCAACTCGAGATTATTTATTTTCCCCTGGGGGTAGAACAGCTAATGGCTTTGCCATTTATGCGTATTTAACTGAAAAATATATAAGTTGCTTAAAATATTTTTTTAATTCTCTTTCTGTAGCCTGCACATATTTTACATCGCTTTAGTAGTACACACATACGGACATTAATTCCTTGTTGGAATAATGTTTCATTTATAAATGCGGACTCTATGTATATAGCTAGGTACATACGTGGTAAATACAATTCATTTTTATTACAGGGGAGGGATGACCAGGGTTATAAAACTGGCAATAATCAGAATGATCACGGTGATTATTATCAAGATAAATAGTACAGACACATAATAATAATTACCCAAGAGGAACTTAATTGAAACTTATCCCGCTTTCATTCCATCTTTGGCTTCGGCAACATAGCATAAGGAAGGATGCAACAACTCATTTTGAGACAAAAAAAAATGTTTGCTATATACTCTATCGTTTTAGGCAGTATGCTCGGTTCTAAAATGAGAGCCAGCAAACCACGCAAACAAGCAAAGCACTCTACATTCTACATATCAACAAGGCTGATAATGATGACAGACGGTTCTATGATTTCTGCTGAAAGTTACATTGCATTATTGCGACCATGAGTTGAATGGTTAGGAAATCGACATCGTTGGTCGGTGCCACCAAGTAGTATAATGATTCGTCGTCGTGACGGGAAAAGAGCAATAATAGGAGTGAACTAGTGAACAAGAACAAAACGAAACAACAGACGGGCTGACAATGAGTGAAGTTTCTGAAAGGTCCAATCTACAATTAGGGGCCATTATCGGTTGCCCCGTGGCCCTTTCTGAACAAAAAACATCGCAGTGAATTTGGCTACATATTTTGTTTAATGTGCTTGCTATAATATTTTACATGTCCATGTCGATTTTTTGAAAGTAGAGCAGAGCAGATCAAAAGAGCAAAACACATAAAAATATTGAATAGAACCTCGGACGGACTAGTGTTTTTCTAGAGGACTCGTTCTTTCTTCATGATGATTTCAGTTAGCAGATAATATATAATACTGTTCCCCTTGCATTTTTGCTGTTATCTCTTTGTATGTAGCATTCATGCTACTCACAAATGAATTTAAATGTTCCCTTTGTTCCTCCCATAACGAGTTACTTGACTAGATTTTTGTTTTTATTGTAAAAGTTGAATGCATTTTTCTTTTCGTCCAATTTCCCAGTTCTTGTATAGTACACTCATTACTGGTCATTACGTATTATTTATAATATGTAGTCATCAAGGGAAAACTGCATCTGGTTTGAATGATCAAGGTAAATTTTATAAATTACGTAAAGCTTTTTTCATTCTTTATCATTTGACATCATTTTCATCCCTCTCATCATAATTTATTATTGACGTGTATGGTGAATGGTGTGTGTATGTGCATTATAACATTATATTTGATCGCGTCAATTTTGCCTCATTTTGTTCTTGAAAAAAATTCTTAATCCTGGTAGAACCCGGTCAGTCCCTAGAATCTTGAACCTAGATTGGAAATTACTAGATATCACTATTTCTCATTATTCTAGTGCCACCAATTTACTGAACTCGTTTATGTACATCTGCACATTTCTCATTTATAATGTGGGTAGACAAGACACAAAAATAAGGGTTTTATTCACCACCAACCTTCACAATCTATCGTCGTCACTGGAAATATTTCCAGGGTATAGACATGGCATTGGCGTTACCATTTTTACTCATGACGACGACCATGATCACGACGATGACGAAGCATGTAAACCCCCTCCTACCATGACATTATTATTCCCAACCCCACGTGAGTCTATAAATTATTGCCGTTGTTCCAGGTAGGCTTAACCCGTTATTCCAGTGCAGCCACACAAACTATCCTAGTTGGCCATTTTGAATTTCAAGGAAACTGCCTCAAGGGATTTTCCTCTGCTTTTCTTTATTTTTTCTGTGGTTGATCTGAGAGCATATTTAAATAGGTATGTATGTTGCCTTTGAGGATCATGATGAGCCAACGTAAGTACACGGTAAGTGATAATCTCCTGCGTCATTATCATCTTTATCCACAAAGAAAAACTTGACGACGATGGGACGGATGGATACTGGCCTTCGTTATAATCTACACAAATATTATGTAGTTCTCTATATACACTCTCTTGATTACACCATAATATTATATTATCGTCGCGGCACTGCCAAAGCCAACCCCATCATACCAGGTATTCAACCGTGGACGGAATCCAATCCATCCCCCGTCATCATGAGAAGCATCCGCAGGAACCAAAAGCACATACAGTTCTGTTCCATCTTTTTTATGATGAAGCGTTCTCCATTAACAAGATCATTATTTTCATTTCCTCTGAAACTATATATTTTTTGCTACGCATATATGCATATACGTTGCTGTTAGTACACCCTGAAACAGAAACGTTACTTGGTCATGAAATAATATACGGTTACGGTTACATTTGTACAGCATGTTCCCAAACATAATACATGTACGTTTTGTTACCTCTCTTCTGTTTGAGAATCCTCCCGTTTTTACAATTTTCAATGCCTATTATTAGAAATGTGAGTTTTTTACACGTTGACTACTTCTCGAGAAAAAAATAGAAAATGAATTCATTGAAATAATAATTCCTTTTTGTTCACGGTGTATACTGTGAACGGAGTCAGCAGGAATGAATGTACTTATTGCGTGCTGCTAGTACTCCCCAAGTATTTTTACTTGGCGATAATATTTTCATCTACGATGATTGACTTACACTTTCCAATTTTCTTTCCTGACTGTGAATGTGCTCTTTGTGTATAATGTGAGCGTGCACTCCATCCAGAATAAACCATTTTTATTTCCAATCTGCTCTTCTGGTCTCCTATATACGTACAACAGCAGTTTCGGGTATACAGCCAAGATTACTTTATAAATATGATTTGTTAATACGTGTATCCAATGCCTAGTGTATATACCTATTCTGGGCTAGCCATGCATGCATCGCACGAAGGATGAAGAGATGGAGTTTAGAAGAGATTATTAAGTGCTTGCTTGGGATTAGTATATGAACCTCATCATCATCGTCAGCACCACCAACCACCACCATCACCAAATGTCTGAAGTCGAGGGTAATAATTACTAAAACTCGGGGCTTAACAGCAGTGCTCACTAGCGCTTGTGTACATGTTACATGTTTAGGTGGATAGGTATGCATGTGTGTGCCTCTCTTTCTGCTGATGCTGTCAGTGAGAAAGAAGCCATTATAATTTTCGAGAGAAGAGATTATTAATGGAAGATTGGAATATAAAAAATAATGCTCAAGTGGTTAGAAAATCTTTTTTAAATATAGCCATTTAGTTCAAGGATAACTGGAAAAGTTGCTCATATCTTAATAATTGAATCATATATCAAGAGATCAAGTCCATGACATACGAAATATTTATTACTTCATATAGATTTAAAGCCATGCACGTAATGTGAACAGCACAACATCTTTTGGGTCTCTGTCTCTCTATCTCTTACTATAAAAAATAATATTATACATAGCTGGGAGTTGGGATAGAATTAATGATGTGCCATGCCAGTACCCAACAGACCAACAGAAAAGTTCAGTATTACATTCACCAAAAATTCTGTAATTCATCTTATCCACCACAATGATGAAGCCATATACATACGTACCTATACAGATGCTCACAATATCACAATCTGCCAGTGTATATATCGGAGTGAAGTCGTGAGTCGAGCATATATAAAACACAATATTCATACAGCTTAATTGAGAGAATTCAATACAAAAAAATGAAGCTATTGTAGATTATTAAAGCAGCATTATGAAAGGGTAAAACGTGCACAAGAGGGGTGAAATTAAATATGAAGCCTATATCAAAAACTTGGATAGAATTCCTTAGATTTCTGATAGGACAGAGAGTATTTACAATGTGCGCACAGTGAAGAGTAGAGGATCGATTGATTACATGGTGCGAGCAGGTAATGCATATAATATGTTTATTGTGGTTTTTAATGTTTTCATATAAAAATTCTAGCTGTGGATCAGAGATTTCTTGGATGATAGGATGAAGATGGATTTGATTACGGGTTTTCACTCTTGGAAAATGAATTTATTATCTTACAGATGATGATGAAGAAAGGTGGAAGAAGAGAGGCAACAAATACATTACAGCTGCATGGTTTTACTTTTCATCTTTAGGAGAAGAAGAAGTACACGCTAAATGTGAATTATAGTAGATGTATAAATAGGAAAGCATTTTAATACCATTTTTGTGAACCATAAGAAGATGATAAATAATTATCGCTCTAAAAGATTGAAGATAGTGCTCAACTTTTATATAGAAGAGTGAAAATATGAAAGGAAAATTGCTCGAAGCAGTTGTGGGACCATCAGAAGAATGAATGAAGGAGAGGCTCATGAGAGAAAAAGTTCCTTTGGGTGCTTAATGCAAAAAAAATATTTTACTTGGTCTATAACTCTGGAAGTGACCAAGCCCAGAAAAAAATCATGCTGTGTTAATCCGGAAAAATGTGAAAAAGGAGAGGTACGAAGCGATATCATCATCATTGACTTGACTGTAAATATAGTTTACTATTCGTACATTATGTAAAGAAGAGACTTTATGATCACTACGTCTGAAACACAACTGACTTAAGAATACATAATAATTATTTTTCACAATCAAACGAGATCATCTACTAGCTTAGACTTTTCGGAATTCTAATCCGATTTTAGCGTCTTCGTGTTGGTTCGCCTTCATTGCATGTCCATTTTTATTGAGTCTTTGAGACTACATGAATAGAGAGGCAACCACGCGAGCAAGCTAAGATGTGCACTTTCCGATCATGTTTAGCATCTGTGTATGTTCAGGCTTTAATCAACACGTCAGCTAGAGACTATCACCGCATTTTTTAATTTAATCGTCTTGGGTGGTCGAGTCTGCTGAGGTAGTAGGTTTAGTATCTTGTAGTGCTTTGCGTCACACAACTTTGCTTCGTTTTGTTCCGAATTACTAGGTATTCTTCCCGACTTGGTCACTTTTTGTAACTTCTCAAGACAAAATGAATATTTCAGAGCTTTGAAATTTAAATAAATATATAAGTACATTTCATCACAAATATATAAATACATAGCAAAGTGGGTACTTATACAACGTAGCTTCAAGCTTTAATTCAAAGTGTACATAATGAACTCACAAATTCCTAATATTTATGTTACTGTAATACATATGTGTACAGGTACATACAGACCTACATATAACATAGGTAGATATATTTCATATCCAATAAATTGATAGAATGAACACACAGAGAACACACACACAAAATTGTAACATAATTCAATCTTCTAACATCAAATAGTTAAGATACCTTCAAAATAAATACTATATTATTTCCCTACAAAACTTGTTTCTAATTTGATTCCTGTCAATTTAATTTTGGAAGCATGAAAATTTCTTATTCGTTAGTGAGCCTATAGTCTTCGATGAACTGATTGCTGTGTGAGACTAATACTAATTTTGCTTGACATGATTGGTCACATTTAAAAACAAAAAATCAGTTCTTTGCTTGTGGCTCTTTTTCACATTTGAGTAATTCATAAAATATGAACTTTTGCAATTCGCCTTTTTTCATTGAATTGAACTTCCTGTAACTCAAAATCATCCAAGTATATGATAGGGGCACTGATTGTTACACAGTGATAATAATTGGCTGCGTTTTATTCCGAGAAAATTATACTTTCTTCATCCAAAAATATATTCACTCACGATGCTCCTCCTAAACAATAATTGCAATTAGAAAACGTTGAATGTGCCAAATCAATTGCTTCTCGTACAAATTACACCGACAAATAAAAGGAGCAGCGGAATTTTAAAAATGTACATTGTTTATACTAAATAATCATATATCTGTACATTAAGTTAAATATAAATTGTTATATACTGGCATATATTATATTATGACTATGACTTTCTTACATAAATATACAATGCCATAATAATGACCCAGGCTGGCAATTTCTCCCGACTTTTTTTACCAATCTACAATTCGCGAAACTTGCTCCTTTACCTCATCAAATAATATTTTCACATCCCTTAACGAGCCGACTTCCATTTTTGTAAATGCGTACAGTTTATACCGACAAAACAGCATGAAGAAATAAATAGACCGCATTGGCAGCTGACAACACTACCCCCATCATCAACTTCATCCTCCTCATCATGATCATAATATCGTCATGATATGATCTTCCTCCACTTTTCCACGTATTGCCTTATTAACAATTGCCAGAATCAACGCGGCGCGGCAAGCTATTTTTTAACCAACGAGCCATGCACTATGCACGACTGACGGTTGCTCTACCCAGTCAAAAAACTACGAGTAAAAAACCAATAAAACACTACTGCAAACTTGATTGTGCACTTTTTTCTGCCATTCATCTATTATATCATACATTTGTTCATGGAACAAACACGTATGTATCTACCTTGCCGTAAGTAAGTAAAGTAATAATAATCATATTTGATAGCGGCAGTAGTAATAGTATGTGTTCATCATCAACATGGTTTCTCGAAGTATATTGTGATGATGGAGATAGACCATGCAAGAAGGTAGGGAAGATACTGGTGATGGATGCTCATTACTGTATTTACCCTTCTTCTTATTCAAATGGTGTGCCTGCCATTTGTTCTTTAATTTAGGCTTGGACGTAAAATGTAATATAGTGTTCGTATTTAAAGAAGGTAAGTACATTATGTAATATAATGGTTTTGAAGTTGTGTGTAGATATTTTCTCAAACAACCAATTGCAATTTTTTTGTGGATTGATTTCACCGAGCAATCTACCATGCACCTTACCCTCGCAACTTTTTATTCGTGCCTCGTGCTGTGTAGTTTAATACACATCCCTACCTTCAACCTTACAGCATATATTACTTACAGTTTATAATATCATTATTTGCATTTCCGCTGTCAGTAAGTTATTTATTTAATATTCTACCTCCGCATCGCGAACATAATTTTTTGTGCTAAACCATTAGAAAATGATTGCGTTGGATGGGTGGCCAGGAAAGGAGATGATGATGAGTGATGATTGCCTATTCATCTTGTTGCACAGCGGTAAATACATGATTTGCAGTGAACAAACATTAATAAAGTAATGGCACCGAGCAGTATAATTATTAGTAACTGAGAGACTATGATGAGAGCATGAACGAAATGTACATGCCTATTACTCTGCCTGTGATCTTTAACTTTGTACTATAAAATCTTGTGAGCTGACTCATTATGATGCATTGCCTAAACTAATATTAATATTTTCTGGTTTGTCAGTCTTTTTATTTTCCCCTATGCCTCCATACACAGTGAGAAAATAATCACATTTAATGTTGAATTAGATTTTTAATTTACTCCCATCAAAATTCAATCCTAACTAGCTAAAATATGAACCGATTTTCTTTTGGGCAGAAGAAACCAAGACTTGATAAAAATTTCGTACCACTTCCCTGTTACCAGTTGACTAATGGTGATTATTGATTCGCGTGTTGAAACTCCATTTTACCAACCTGGTAAATTTTACAAGCTTGTATACTAGCAGATGTAAGAGTTGCATTGATAACAGAAAATTAGAAGGAAAGGAAGAAGTTTGGAATGTGAATGATAAATTATTAGTACATTTTGCCCTTCCTTCCTTATTATTTGGTTTCGTTTTTTTGCCATGCTATGATCATGTAATTTTGTTTCTTGTAAAAGTAAAAATTCGAGTTCACTTGATCTGACCTTGTTGGCCTTGACTTTTAACAAACTCGAATACATGAAGAAGATGGAAATGATCCAGGCCAGAATAATCAACACCATTAGCAGTCAAACAAGGCTATTTACAAAAGCATATCCTTTCCCAGATGGTATTTCTCTAAACTATTCCTTTAAAATTCACACTCGTTACTGCATACAACATGTTTACTTTGTAAAAAAATATATAGCTTAAGTACAAAGTATATACATTTTATGATAATAAAGTACACAAACAAATTGTTTTGTTTGTAGTTGCATGTCGTTTACTAAACGCCATCATCATCACAATCAACTTATTATATCGTCTCATCATTCATCTCCATAAGCGAAAGACAGATGATGGAAATTCGTGATGATAGCAATAATAATAACCGATAAGAAATATCGCTTTAAATCTCGTAGATAGACAAAGTCCATGAAAAAAAAGAAAGTCACGAAATACAGCATTTAAAAAACTTTGAAAAAGTTATCAGTTAATACGGTTTAAGCATAATGTGCTGGTTGGTAGGAGGAAGAAACAGCAGGAAGACGAGATTGAACATTATTACATTCTAAAACAAAGATAAATTGTTTCCCTATCTCGTTTCTTGCTCTCCCCCCGTTAAAAACTTTTAGACTGGAAAGGAAGTAATGGATTTTACACCGACGAGGTGATCAAAGCTCTGATCTAGCGATAGTCCTTTTTAGTACTTCAGCAGCAAGCGTAAAAACAATCATGGAGGTAAAATGGATGGAAGTCATACTACGATCAAGTAGGAGTGGACCAACCCGTCTGGTCCAAATAAACGGACACGGCCACATTTGTGTTATCTATCATGAACATGGCCTGTTTTCCGCTCACGGAAAGACAGACCGACAGATATTACGATAATCTGACTGACTAAAAAAGCTAAAACACATTTTTGGTTTCTGATAATCTAAATTTCTTATCTTTGTCCTGCAGATCCAGAGGCTATCATCATCACCAGAAGACAAGAATGGGTATGTTCACAAAAGTAAGTGGAATATATATTACTTATCTACAAACAAGACGGAGGAAATATGTAGTTTTGGGAGATGCATGAAATGACTTCTGCTGAGAGAACCTGTCTCCTCACAACCCATTACATAATTCACTCAGGTAGGGTTCTTGTCCAGCAGCTCACAACGTAACATAATAGGAGTAGTTAATGGCTGGGCATGTCGCGACGAAATCCAGAATATCAGGCTACATTCTTTTAGAGATCATTTTAAGAGATGATGATATTCTAGCCAACCTAACGATAATTTAATATGTATACATGTTTTGTAGTGGTGAACGTTCTTGTTTTATGACGGGGTTTCCGTTTATAAAATATTGTTTACTTCACTCTGAGATACGAACCCAGTATCTTATATCATTGGTATTATAATGACAAATTTTTAAAGTGGTTAATACGGTTAGTAGCATTTTATAGCTTTGTTGAAAATGTGATCTAAAAGGGTTATAGTCTATGGAACCACATGCTGTAAAAGGCAGTTTACGGAGGAGATATCAATAACAGTATTATTGTTTGAGTCCCACCTGAGTCGATTATTGAAAATTCTACTGATTTACCACTACTAAAAACAAACGACTTAAGCTTCCTCAATTTTTAAAAGTATGTAAAATAATCCAAAAGTAAACAAAGAGAGAAAGCAACGAATAATATTATGGACACAGCTAGTTTTCTTTTCTATACTATTTTCAAGTTTAAAAAATAAAAATGGATTCCAGCTACAGTGTTATCGTAGTCGCCTAAAAGCTATCTGGTTAATACAAACCACATTCGATGAAGATCGTGGGAAATTTATCAGTGAAAAGGAAGTAAAATATGACACCCAAAGTACGTTATATAAAACTGTTACCACATTATAAATAGCATTTTCCATAATTTGAAATTATAACTAATAAAAGTTTTTATAGTGGCATTGTCATCGAAAAGGAGACCTCATTAGAAAAAGCATGTAGGTAATACGGATGTATTGTATACAACTTTAAAATACTTGTGGGAACATTTATACATGAATTTGAAACTAGAGAAATAATTTTCGCCTTCTGGGTGGTTTTCCTCGATGGTAGATAGAAAAAATGCACCCTAATCATTCCCCATTGTTAGTAAAAGAACGAGTGACAATGATGACCTGATGATAATGATTGTGATAATACTTACTATCATTACCTACTAATCTTAACTTTCCAGCGACAATAGTACGTTCGCCATATAAATTATTGGAGAGTGTTACCGACATGACGAAGCCTGTAGGAAAGGCGACACTGTAAATCTTTTAACCATTCGCATTCTACGACTGACTCCTACATGATTTTATTTTGTTATCTATTCTGGCTCCCACAGTTCTAAACTCCTACTGTCGTTAAAATAAAAATTTTCTCAGAAGCAAGAAAGTGTAGTTCTCCTACCTATCCAGGTATGAGGTCAACAATAAAGTACGGTATATATCTACCGAAACTGATACAAATATGATGATGACGAGATGACCACAATAAACATTATATGATGATGATTCATATATTTTCGTTTAAAGCGTTTAGTTATTTATTGGGTACTGTATTTCCCCTAATCATGAGGCAATAAAACCAGGTGAAATAAAAGAAAAGAAAGTACGTCACAAAAAAATGAATGACTTGACTTGCACCCAAAACAAACGACACCTTGAGGAGATGGGTACCACCAACGTATCCCGAGATCTCGTCGCACCGAGAACGTGCATTGTGAACAGAAGTAGTAGTTTGTTTACTTTAAGGTCCTTTTCACGACAACAATGCGTAATAATGATTTAATGGGGAGTTCATGCAGTGCCGTATCGTAAATACCATGCGACCAAAAGCAAAAAGGACGCTTGAACCATTTTTCTTCTGAGAAAAGGCCTTAGTAAATAGTACTATGTCGCGTTTTGCTCTTTGCCTGACATGTATCGCTGCAACACAACAGGAAAAAACCACGATGTCGTCGTCTCTAATTCATACAAACAAAGTACGCTACCTTTTAGCTTGTGTAACCTTTAATGGATACTACTTTGCGTGGGACCTTTCTGTCACCTGCTGATACAAACAATACACCTACAACACCTTAGATATTCTTACCTTCGTTATATACACAGGTGAGCACAAAAACATTATCGATGATCTTACCGATGACTGTGACAATGAAATTCAATTTGTGAGCGAGATGCTCACTCTGTATGTTATTTACACACCATTATTTTACCTGGACAGGTAATAACTATTATGGCAATATAATATAATGTATTGATTGTAAATGGTGCATTGGACAAGAAAACGTTGAGGTGAGGATGCGTTCATTTCAATGCAGTGTATGTAAATGGTATTTACGAGACGGTATTTTAGTAGAAAGCAAAAGGACGATGATGATTTGTGCTCGGCTACAGTTGAAATGATTAAACGTTACGTAGGACACTTTCTTCTTCTTGGTTTCCTTTAGCTTCTTTGTTCCCTGTTTGTTGGCAGAGGTCTGATCTGTCGTGAGTGGAGTCGTAAGTAGTAAACCACAATGTTGCACCGTGGGACGTTTGTACTTGATGGACGTATAGAATACACGCAGCATTTACAGATTCTGAATCGCTTAGCGCAGCGCAGACTGAATATTTTTCTAATCGTAATGACCCTTATGTATCATTGTTATTACCTGTTGTCAATCCTTGTTATTATATAACTTTAAAAGATGATTATTGCTGTGATTGTGTCTTCGGTTTCCCTCGTTTGTTGTTTTGTTATCGCCGTCTTGTTGTCAATACCAAACACCCTAAGCTGTCTGTTGCTGGCCGTTTTTTGGGTTTTGATCGTTGTGAGGTCCTCAGAAGGGGTTCTAAAGAGGAACGAAGGAAACCCATTCATACAAATATGAAGGGTGTATGTATACTGCATTTACTATATACGTGAAATCCATGAATTTTAAGAATTTGGCGTGCCAAAAAAATCTGTTTGGTGCTAGGTTCCATTAGTTTTTTATTAAAAATAAAATATATTAATATGTACTTATGTATAATGCAATACTTGGTATTTAATGTGTATCTTTTCCGCCAGAATGTATGCAAAATTATTTTTACTATTGTTAAGGTTTTATAATGACTTCATACATATGTACATCACTCATTATAGGATTCTGACTTATGGTAGAGAATATGATAATATGGTCATATAATAACACCTTCAAACTATGTACACCTTTTTATTTAAAGATTAAGACGCTAAATACAAATCATTTTATATTCATAGTTAGTATAACAATAATAGTTAGGTTTAAATACACATATACATTAGGTTTTATACATGACTACTTATTCTCCACATTATTTCAGAACGCTTTGACCAAGACTAAAATTATTTGGCTTTGCACAGATTTTTCTCAGTTGCAAATGTACCTTGAATCACAAAAAAGCAGACAAGTTGTACTAGTATATGCACTGGTAATATCAGACTGAGAACCCTTCGCATTCGCGGGGGGAAGTCGTAGGTGTCAAGGCCTTCTGGAATCGGGCACATCAATCTTCCTTTTATCGCGAATTTTCTATCTATGAAGTAGTTGTAAACTGTAGCAATAATAAACATGCCCACGGCACAAGCGTCAACAAGTAGGACACTAAATATTGTTTCCTCATGAATCACATCCAGTTCTGAGAAGTACCCAAGGAACATGATAGCATCTGTAATAATATTTTCAGAATAAAGAAATATATACGAGTTAATAATTGTCAACTTATCTCATTATTCACTAACATTCGTTTAGAAATTAGTAGTTTTTTGCTGATTTGCAACGTACAGAACAAGAGTTTTCCTACATAAGCCATTCCGTAATGATAACATATTAATAGAATGCGTAGAAATCGATTGTCGGGACGTCCCCATCCAGAAATGTAACTGAGAAAGAAGAAAAAGCAGGAAGCCACACCGATTCTATTGTGAATTTTTCTTTCCGATGACATACAGTGGTTTGTTTCTACCGGGTCGGTATGAAGATTGCATAAATCATGAATATTGTCTGAAGCAGGGTCGCCAGGTTTGCCAATTTCTTTTCGGATACTTTGATGTTGGTGAGCCATGAGATACATTCCACTAAACATGGTCATCCATGCAATGTAGGTCCACATCATGTGATGCTAATAAAAAATAATTATAAAATTATGTTACTTTTGTTGATTTGTAATAATTTAGTTTCATTACACTTTATCATAACGTTACCCAGAGCCAATTTCCTATTCCAAAATAACTTGACTTTTTCTCCATAGCTGTATATTCCTTCATGAACCTAGCAGTAAACGCAACAATGTTCCAAGCTACTGTCCAAGTAAATATCATCAACTTTCCGTGAAGAATCAAGATCCATCTCTGTGAATGAAAAAATGAATTCTCATACATTCATATTCAGTGTAATCTCATTGATTTCTACGTATATTTAGATATAATTTATCACAAAGTCAGTACATTTCCCCAACCAATCCCGATCACATCAATTTGCTCCGTAAAGGTCAAATTCTTACAAGGAACTTCCCGTAGCCCATATACCCCGCCATGTTTATACTTTCCAAATAGAGGGGTAATGTTGTACTTCTCCATGTCAAACTGGTCACAATCATTGTAGTGGTAATCACTGCAATCCTTGCCGTATGTTGTTCCACTAGTGCATACAATCGTTGATTCCGATTCCTCGCAGGAAAATCCATCTAAGCTGGGCTTTTCTGCCTCTATAGTTGTATTTAAGGAGATGCTATTCTCGTCGATAACTACCACAACTTCCTGCGGGATTGGCCATTCCGCCTCACCTACAGTCCAACTAACAAAAGCATACTGTGAGTCTTAATTGTACGTGTACCCATTTAGATAACTTGTACTCATATAAATTAGGTATGTAATTTTCCCCAAACTTACTCCCAAACACCGGAATCCCAGCAGAACTGCGCATTATCCCCATAAGCAGGGTCGATAACTGGATCATTCTTTAATTCGTACTTGTTTCGCCAATTCTTCCATTCTGTGACGTTAGTTGGTACGTCAGCATCGTCCATTATTACCGGCCCCGGTAGACACGTGAACCATGCTATATTATCCCTGTGGGTATTCATTGCGCACCCATCAAAATTTTGGCTGTACCGTAGTTTCAATCTCGTGTCCACCCCATCGTATGGTTTAAAGTCACTGCTCAGATTAGCGGATTGATCGTGACACTGGATTTTAGAAGTGTCCCACCCCCGGAAAAATGGATAATACGCTCCGATTTTGTTATCCAAGACGTCCAGTTCGTAGACTTGACTATAAAATGTTTCGAATCGGGTGTTATTACCTTTGAAGTTTCTCACTGCGATCACCCTAATGGGGCACGGGAAAATTCATTAATAATTTTTTGAATGCATAAAAATAATAAGAAAAAATCCATTGAAATTGAGCGAATCTAACAGGAATTGGGCATAGGTGTGATCAACAGAGGGGAACTGAGTGTATCTGAAATTGAAATGTATTCTTGTGAAGAAAACTCGCTTGTCTTCAATTGTCTCATGTAAAGGATCTCCCCCCACTGTGAAAACATTGGGATGCTGGAATATGCGAAGATGGTTTAGTTTTAAATATATGCATCGATACCGGTGAAGTTATAATTTAAACTCATGTAAATGAAATATATGTACGGTGTATGACAAAGCCGCTCGCTTGGAACATGGAATAAGATGAATTTTATCAGCAAAGTCAGAAGTCTTGCTTCCAACACAGTCTTTACAATCGAAATTGACGATAAACTCTCCAAACGGAATTCCCCAAGGAACACTACAATTTACGAAAAATGCTAGTTAGCACATCTACTAGCATAATGAAGATATTTTCAATAATGGTCAATGGTAGAATAGTATGAACTTATTTATCAACAGATAACCTTATAGCCTGAACATACAACCCCTCAAGGTCAGCAGCCGATTCCAGATCAATATGCACCCAGTTTTTCAAAACGTCTTCATAACCACTATCCATGTCGTTTATTTTAATTGGTGATATGTCAAACTAGATAGAAATCATGACATTAGTTCATTTTTTATTTCTCCTGCAATATTATTGTTTGAACTTCCTCCAAAGTAACTCATCATCACGTTAAGTATTTCCTTGATTTCTTACCCTCGTTATCATTCCAGTGGGACTTGTTTTACCATTCGATACAGGAATGTAGGTATTATAATGCTTGTAGAATTGAAAAATCCACGTAAATCTTGCCAGTCCCGGTTCATACGGAGTCTTATTTTCTTCATCGACACAAATGGGAGCTTGACGAAACTCCCGTTTCAATGTCCCTTGCCGTCCGCGTGTATGGTGTTTTCCGTGGCGTTTCCTTGCTCCTCCGACAGGGACCGGGAAAGCATTGAAAAGTAATAAGATGAAGAAGAGCCAAACTGCCTTCCGTAAAAATTGACGGAAAGTAACGGAAAATAACGTCTTCATGCTTCTGATTGACAGAGTCTAACAGTTTGAGAAAGAATCATTTCTTTGACTAAAAGTTCTTTCTTGGAATCTGAAGATTATGCACATTGATGTTATCATGCAGTGACTGGCTAATAACCACATTGCCAACAAGGCATGAAATTAGCGTTGATCAGTTAGTTTCCATGCGCGTTCAGTAGTACGTCGGCCACGATGAAAAATTGAAATGCACTTTCATTTTGTTGCATATCATCCATATCACTTTGTAGCTACCAAGAAGCATTATGCTCGCAAAAGAAAACATTATTCTTTTCCGCTGTGGTAATTTTCAATAGTGTTAATTATGCCATGCCTTCTACGATAATGAATAGTAACATATCCTTATAAGCAGATCAATAAATGTTTACTTTCCTTAGTGTTTGGGTTTATATTTCGTCATATAATTAGCCAACCGACATACTGCATATTATGTGTCGTTGTTAGCATTTTATATTTCTGCAATTTGTCTACTCCAAAAAGGCAAGATGCATGGGATCACCAACAAAATGGGAACCGTTTATAGTCAGGAAGCACATAGTAATTGTTTTGCGTTACGAACTAAAAGTAAACAAGGAGAACAATATTATGTTTTCCTCGTGTTAAAAAGTCAGGAAAAGGGCATTTTTTGTTCTTTGATGGGTAAACGTCCAAATATTCCAAGTTTAAGTAGCTATTATGATATGTATGGTTTTTGGTTTGTACAGAAGCCATCAAGACAGCACCCTCACCGCACATCTTTTTCTGCTCCTTTAGTTGGTTACAATACAAAAGGCATTTTTGGTGTCCATGTATGATGGGTATAATGATGCTAAATGTATTTCGTTTTTATGTTATGGACCATGTTTTTCTCTACGTTCCCTGTTTATGTGCATCTTTTCTTTTGTTAGCTTTTTATGTGAATTTTGCTTGTGCCCTAAAAGTGTATGATGGTGGGTGAGAGTGTTGTTTTGACGTTTTCTTACAAAAAACTGTCAACATTATTCACGGTTGTGACAAGCAAACTTACTAGGATCTCTACACAGCACAACAATGATTGAAGAAAAGCATTATTCTTAGGTTTCATTTTCTTGACGATTGTGGTGTGGTAGCGGTTGGTGTTATTGTGAAAACTGACAGCGCTAAAAAGTCAAGAAAGAAGGTGTAACAAAATGATGGCATATACATGCCTAATTATCCTAAATATATGTACATATGCACTACGAAATATATCATTATATATTATGGTACGACTTTCTCGAAGGTGCATGTAAAATATATACAAAAAGAAAAATGTAACCTCTCCTTACATTAATGTATTATGCGGAAATCGACATTATTATTTCTTTTGTTGTTCTTCTTCCCTTCTTTATACTTGCAATGCAAAGGACTTTGACTTTTGACGTGGTCTATTTCACAAAGGTCATAATTGAAGTAGATACCTAATTGATAGTGGAAAGGCGAGGAATTCACAATCGAATTTATGTCAATCCAATGCCAACTTTATTGTCATTATCTCTCCAGTAAAAATGACACGGATTAATTTTCTTGTACAGAATTTAGTAATCAATTGAAATTGAAACAAAAAATATGTATGCATTATTTTGGAGGAAGAAGTAGTTTTAATATTAATTGTGTGAAATATTTCCTGGAACATTTTTCCAACTTATAAATTTCATATGGATGAATTGGCAAAATGTACATACGCAGAAAAAATGAAGAACGAGTGATTATGGTAGTACATAACTTAAACTATTAACTTGTATATGATCTTGTATAAACCAATGTAATAGTTGAAAAATTCAGCGACATTTTTCTTTTGAATTTTTTTATATTCGTAAGTGTATAAAATGCGTACCATGCATTTGTACTTCTTGCTCACTGACTGGCTGCAAGGGTTAAACAAAATGTCATCGTTTCGGCATGTCGGTTCCTTTATTGAGCAAATTAAGTTCGAGATTGTCACGGACGTCAGAAAAGTCATTGTCGACAAATATCAATTTCTGCCAAAACATGATCACACTTTTGATAAATAACGCTGGCTGTAATGCTTTCAGCTTAATTGTCCATAGTATATTGCCACTAAAGATGACATGCGGTAGAGCTGAGAGCACAATATTATTCTTTCCAAATCTGCTTAACTTAAATACATATTTTATCTGATTCTCTCTCGAGATACGACCATTCCATTGTCATAATCATCATTGAGAACATCAGCAGAAATCTTGTTTGTTGCTTTGCTCAGCCAAGCATGGCCAATTTACAAGTAAACAACATGTCAAACAAGACGAGAGCGAGCAACCTGCCAAAAGATCTAAGGATTGTATATTGGAGGAAACCAGCTCAAGTCAGATGCACGATGATGGTTTTCAAGAAGAGAAGACCGTCTCTGTAGCCGTAATAGGTCATGTGCATGGATAAGAAGGAAATATCTTTGAACCATTCCACTTATTTTGTTTTCTCTGATTTTCAGTGAAGGCGGAGCGACTCTTTTCTTACATTGTTATTATCAACTTTGTTGTCATTTCCTGTCAGGTCCCGTCATATATATTCTCAGTAATGATGTTCTCTTCTACTGAAAATGCACGACTGTATTGGATGCATGTAAACTTTTTTCATTTGTAAAAATTGGATCATGAGCTGTAGCTTTAATGCTAGACAACTAAAGAAAAAATATACCTAGATATGCATACAACATATTTTAAAGAAAGCGTATGATTGGGGGAAAAGGAGACTCGATCTGAATACAGCTGTAATTAAATTTCTCTTGTAAACCGTTCTCTAGCTATGTCCTGTTATTTCAAAGTCTGATGCTTTAATTTAAGTACAAATGGTGAACAGGTAATGAAATATTATAGAACGAGCCCATTTTATAACTAACTAATGCATTTCATCCAAATGAATAAGACTTTAATCTTGTGTAGAGATGCCAAAGAAAATAAGATGACTGCAGATAGCAAATTGCCTAATTAGTTGATTTGTTGCCGAATTATGATTTGCTTCTATTGCTTATGATTCCGGTGTTAGGGAGGAGACATGGTTTCATTCTTCTTCATATAAAATCTAAATTGTGATATTTTTTTTACATATTTGATTGCAATCATATATTCAAATAGTTTGCCAAAATAATTACATGGCAAATTGACGAAAATGGGTGAATTTAAGGGAAATAAAAGTCAAACCGGCAGGAATAATGATAAAATATGACGGAAAGATTATGCGCTTACAAAGAAACAGTAGGAAAAACAAAACATTATTTGTATTTATAAGTATTTTTGAGAAAATTTTCTTATTACTGTAATATTACTTTCCTGATTGAGTCAATTTGCAGTATGAAAAGCCTATTTTTAAGAAAATAAAAAAGTCGTAGATTGGCTTTGATATAGTGTTTGAATTAGGAATGCCGGTAATGAGGGACTGTAGATTCAGAGAGTTTACTGTTTTCACTGATTTCAATCTTGATATCATGTACAAATAAAAAATGAACATACATACCTAAATATCTCAAAGCAAACATTGCGTACGCGTACAGCAAAATTTCATTTAAAACGTGTTCAAGTTGTCAAAATCAAGTCAGCTAATTAAGAGTCTAAAAGAACTCGTACTAAATTGTTCTTCAAGCTTCGTGATGCACTGGCTTACAGCTACATGAACAGTTAATAAGTATATGTACATATTATGTGGGTATAATATTACAATCATGATTTAAAACTAATGCACATATAAACTTAATTATACTATATCTATGTGTGTACACATTCCTCGTACCATGATGAAATATAAACGTAGGCACATCATTTCTTAAAGCTCATAAAACTTTATATCTCTTTTACCACGAATGCAAGAAAATGGAGTGAGGCTAATTTAGCAAGTAATAAAAGCAAGCTATGGTGGGCCCTTGGCATAGTTTATAAAATAATATTCTCCTTTTCTTTGTCTACTAATACCTACTTCAAAATTTCCCTAGCGTACAGAGTGTGACAAATAATAGCACAGACAGACCGACAATGATGGCTTCTTTTCTGTGTTTATAGAAGACTGTTTGAACAAGAAAGCGTTCCGTCTTCCGCCAATCAATTTTATTTAGGCTTTGTCTACCTTTATTGCATGGATGTGGGAGGTAAAATTTTAGAACATTTCCGACTAATTTGGTAGATATTTACAAGTTGATTGTAGAGCAGCGTTTCTAGAAAGTAGTTAAACTGCGAGTTTGTGCTTTTCTCTAATTTTGCTTCCCCTCGCCCTCAAGTTATATGTGATGCTCAAAGGCTGCCGATTTATTGAAACTACCTGCATGACTCGCTATAAGTACCTGCGTAGTTTTTGTGGCACAGCAGCATCTACCTATACACGTTCCTTGCTACTTGAAGTACAAGGTGTACTGGAAAACTTGGTCGCAAGAATCGATCTTGTGGGTAAACAATTCCAACATTTTAGTAAAGAGTTTCTGAAATTAGGCAGCTAAACACACATGGATAAGCAATTTTGGCACCCGTCCTTCCTCTTGTAATTTTCGTTCACAAATTATGCTTCCTCTCCATTGTCTACATCAAGAACTACTTTTGTAACCTTATTGTATCACTATTGAATAGACAACCGCCAATAACAGACAAGAAAATAATGTTGCCGGTTTTTTATGACAGGCAAGGGAGCAGCAAACTAGAAACACAATTAGTAGTTGCAACAAAATGAGCTAATAATAGGTGCAAAAACAACGGAGAGGGTACTTATGGTAAGGGATCATAACCATCCTGCCGTGCTCACTCTGATGGACAGCATCATCCGGTTATTTTGTTACGTTCATCAAAGAAAGTCTGATCAACGGGCTAGAACATGAAGTCTAAACGAGACAGGAACTGTAAACCATGTTTATTTGTATTTTCACTGCAGTTATTTTTATCCTTCCATATAACTGATTTCAAAGTTATGTACGTGTTTTGTCTCTGCCGACCATGGTATGGTCTAGAAAGGAAACCTAAACCGTGCAGAGAATGCCAGAAAATACATAATCATAATAATTGTTTTAATTATGATAGATGTCAGCTTTGCAAAAAAATAGTTAATTTTTTGTGCCCTGAATTATTTTCAAAGCACTCATCATTCATTAGATTCATTAGTTGCTCATTCATGCTTTCCATCCTGTAATTTCAGAGGACTACTACAATTGCTGGTTTTTAGTGGTAATAATTTTGTTTAATGTACTTGATGCGATGAATTTTCGTCAAGCATTCTAACATTAGATTAGACGGCCACATTCATGTTGATTGTATAGTGTCCCTGTTTTTGTAGAGAAATGTAGCGTAACTAACTGTTGTTAAAACCTCTGTATATGCAACAGAACTCATGTCGATGAACAAAGAATGCAAAGAACAAGATGGTGAGAGAATACTGTGTATGAATTTTCTAATGATGACAATGATGTCGTTGGTGCGGTGCATGATGATGTGGTGTGATGATATTACAACTTACAAGCAATTTGGGAACTAGGTAGTTGTTGTTGACTGCTAATTTCATTTAATTTCGTTGCTCTCACATTTATAGCGTCATCATTATCATCGACATTAGTGTGTCTAACATCGAACAACATCATCACATAATATTATCATTCCATTTAATGTACAAGTCATGTATTTGCAAAATGAAAATTGCTGTCTTTGTAACTGTATCCGTTATTACAGAGCAGAGAAGATTAGTGTGTCAACACAACTGTAGGACGGGACACGTATGAATGAAATGATTTCGGTCTTGATTAGGAAATTATAAGTCATTATGAATCATGAAGTATTTTAGATTTCTTTTACGCTTCCTTTCATTGTAGGTTCTTCAGCTCCTGTTAGTTCAACAATATCAACGCGATTATCTACTACTGAGGTAATAAGTAAAATGCTACAAAAAGTCATGAAAAATTAGATCCCATCCCATCTAACTTTTCTGTTTTTTTTCTCTATAATTGAAAGCTAAAGAGTTCATGAGTTCATTCTGAACTGTAAAAAGTTTCCCAAGCTCAGTTCGTTCGGTAACTACAGCTTGCTGAACTCATTCATCTAGGTATACTTGGTGTGCATACTCACGACGTCTATGGATAATTGGGAAAACTAAACCAGCCTTGTAACGATAAATGCCTTTAAAATAGGAACTTCTCCATCCATATTTATTTTAACTTTTAAAGCGAAAATAAATAAATAATGAATACATAAGTATGTGCGTATGTATATAATTAGTAATTAGAGGATGAATTCACTGCAACAATTCTTTAAGTCCTTTATAATGATTCCTTTTCTGACGTGTAGTGGTAATGGTCAATCAACGTTTCTGTGGGTATAAATTAGTTCATGTAGACAGCGCTATGCTATCATTATATTATACGACTTCAACAAATTAACGTTCTGAACCGTTATATTTTTGTAATTGTTTATAGGATTATACTGGCATTATAATGTACATGGATGCTGAGTATGTTGCTCGTGTACTTTCGTTTTGATGAACAGTTATCATCATTTTATACCGTGAATTTAGTTCATCCATCTTAATTATAATTTAGAGAAAATGGTCATTCGTCAGTAAAACATGTTGAAATTTTACATTCAATTAGCGCATGATATAGAATAATATGCACACAGATATTCTAATTAGGAGAGTATTTAAAATGGAAATATTTACTTCATCATGTTAAAATATATTAAAACAATGTTTAAATTATGCTACCCCTTTGCAATTAGTAGATTGGTATAGCGTTTAATTGCACTGGTAGCTCGCCATCATCCTGATAGGCTTATGGCTTCCACCTTTCCCTCCGCGAATCAGCGCTTAGAATAATAAATGAGAATACGTAGTAGTGACGATATTGCTATTTAATTAGTAGAACTTTCTGCTATCTAAGTTCCCAATTTACTTCGGAGATATAAAACAAAAAATAGTCTCTAATTTTATTTAAGTATATCGCGTTTACAACAATTTTGTATTGTGCCGTCTGTTCGTCCCTTCGTCAACCAGAACATGGCTGCTAAATTGTAGTGGCCCTTTAAATTTAATATTCTGATTAGTTTTTCTATGTCAAGCTATAATTAAGATCAAAGACTAAGGGCACTAATCGTAAGAGCAAAGATTGGCCAGGGGTTGTCGTAAGTTCCTAATCCGTATCAGATATTGACACGTGTTTTTCGATATCGCGATACATCATATTATGTCTTACCATTAACTAGCTGATAATTTAATCAAACAAATAATGTCAATTTGCTGATTGATCCGACCTGATTACAATAAGGAAAAGTAGTAAATTCATCTTGTAAAAACCCCAAATTCGTTAAACAAGTAAGAGAATATGAAATTTGCATGGCATGTATTTTGTACCTAGTACTAGATACAAATTAAATCAAAACCTGTGATGTGAAACCAATCTATAAAATGATTTCTAATAATGAATTCATGCATTCAGTTGTCATACAAAGAAAATTCTAATTCCCAAGTCCGGGATTTGAAGAGAAAGCAATCAATCTGTCGTCGGATAGACGGGTAGACGGATAAAATCCTAAACTTCATAAAAAAATATATGCTTCTTTCTGATATGGATTAGTACTTGCCCTAGACATGTTTCTTTTTCTTGCATCGTCACTCGTCTGACAAGACTCGTCAAGAAAGACACTGGCTACTGTAAATAGTAGTACTAATTGCTACCCCCAAAGACTTGACTGCCTCACTCTTTCGGTTGATTTTACGAAAATTATAATGGGTTCATAATGTTTTGCATAGAACAGATGCATTAATTATAAAAAATCAATGATAGTTTTACATAGTACAGCACAGCGTATACGTGGAAAAATATCGCAATCATCTCCGAACGAAATACAGAAGCTACGAAGGAAGAATGATAGCCGTCATTATCGAACTGAAGATTGTAATTATCATTATCTACATTATCAAATATTGATGATTATCATAACATAATCATCATTAGTGAGAAAAAAGTGTAGGTCTGCTGGTGTGCAAAAGGGTTGCGGAGGTGCCTACGCACGACGAGTTTGCAATTCATGCGTGTTTGGTCTTTGTTTGCTTGTGCAGACAGCTGGCAGCTTGTATGCAGGTAGGAGGTAATCAACGGTCCATAAATGTTTTATTTATTCTTACCCTATTTACATTTAACTCATTAAGTTTATAGAAGGAAAAAATGACGGGTTGGATTGGATGTATGTAGTATTATATAAATTATATAATATATTGGCAAAGTCACTACAATATGGGGCTATAGACATGGTAAAAGGGCGTACAAAGTATGTACAAAAAGTACAAATCATAACCGTCATCATCATAGCATCTTGATGACTGGATATATGCCATGCCATGATATAATGATGTTGACGTGTGGGTAGGAACATGGCGATGTAATTATAAAAACAGAAGGAATTTTTTAAGTCAGCCTCAGGCGCTTTTCGCCATTACGATCAAGTTCATTATATAACTTTACATTCAGTATTCAAGCATACAACTTGTCTTCTCTTAATTCTGCTACCAATGAAAACTAGGTATGCAACTGTTATATTTTTACTGATGACTGAGCACCTATAACTTTTCTACATGCAGAGAGCCCTGTAAAAATAAAAAGAGAAATGCCTGTATACTAAAACATAGAAAAAGAAAATGCAGCAGGCTATAATATAAATAGTGTGTTTGTCACATTTAACTTAACCAATTGGCTTACTGGATATTCGTTATAATTTTTTAATATGATTGGATAATTGAAATAAAGACTACGATCACATCATGACAAAAGCCAACAATAATTTTGAAGAATACAGACAATAAAATGCATGAAGTTTCTTAGTACAAGCGGACTTCATAATATGCTTTCCAAATCTTATCTATACGCTATTAGATGGGTAACGGAAAAGGTGAAAGCTCAAGGCTGTAATGATGTAAAAGCACCTCTCAGATTCGGTGACGGTTGTATGTGTGCTTATGACCAAGAATTGTTATTAATTTTTTTTAAATACCAAAATACAATTCTCTAACAAAAAAAACAAATACATACAAGAGAAATACTAATACTTTGATATTTCATGACGATTCAAAACAAGTAGTGAATTCTGAAATTCAGGAAAGAACAATAAACAATAAAAGGTCACCAAATTATGAGAAGGGATCAAACGAAGCAAGTTACTATTAAAGAAGAAATAATTCCTGCAAAGGAAAATTATTTTAATAACTTAACAGGTAATGTAATATGCACCTATCTCTTTGTTCAAATTATGTAGCTCACATACCTAGTTCATAGAATTGTTTTTGATGAGATGAACAACAATGCTGATTCCCCACACTTTTATGGGCTGCTAGAAGATTGTAGAATTGAAACAATCTCCTATTCTCATTTCTACCTTGGTGAGCTATCTTGTAGCAGATGCAAGAACTTTGTTACCCTTCGTACTTTTACTTAATTTTACTAGTGTAGTGGCTTGCGCATTGATTTTCTTTGTCCTTTCCTTCAGTAAAAATTCTGAAAGCTATAGAAAGATGTCGCGTCACCTTGTGAAAATTAAATGCAATAAACATGTCTAAAAAAATTACGTGCGTTATTTAAAATATACACATCACTAACTTTCTTTGTTCTTTACTCCGCCGAAGAACAGAAAATTATATGTATAACAATTTATTGACAGTTTGATAACATTACTTCATACAACATTGTTTACAAGCACCCATTATTCTTATGTAATATCACAGGCGTTATAAACATTTTAACAATACTAAATACGCGTTACACATTGTACTTCACGCATTTAGAGGATCTTAAATAAATTAAGACTAAGTTCTCGGATAAATAGGTACAAAAGTGGTTGGTTCCGTTTAACAATTATTCTACTGACTACAGACTAGACAATCAACTAGAAAATGTACAATATGGCAAGTTCATGTAAAATACCGAAGTTACATACTAACAAATACTCAGAAATCTCATGTGAAATTCCATGCGCTAAATACACGAAACGTAACAAAACTACATACATAACATATTATATACTAACAGAATGGACAATTGAGATCATCTTTGTACCAAAATTAAGTACATTACATAATCTCATTCAACATACATACAACAAAATTCTGTCGTAGATAACTCATTAATTTCTAAAACCTATGACCTACAAAGATTGTTACCGGATTCATTAAAAAATAGGCTGATTTGCTTTCACAAAAAAATGACATTAAGACAACAATGTACTAGAAATCGTCAGACATGCCAGCAAGTGGTTTTGGCATATTTCCTCCTGACGCATAACCACCGGAATTTCCTTTGTTCTTAATTACAAGGCAGGCAATGCCAGCGATCACAGTTAGCACTATAGCTATACCCACACAAACTTTGAACTCCGTACTGAAGAAAGATTCGTCTGCCTTTTTTCCGGTCCCATCACCAGTGCCGCCAGTAGCGTCAGTCTTGTTATTAGCTTCGGTTACAGTGTCTAAGATCAATATTTAAAAAAATCATTAACATTTTGATTGGCATTTTGACAAATATTTTATACTTGAATATTCTCAGTTCAACTCACCTCCTGTCGAAGGCACATCAGCCAGAATGGTAGAAATGCAAAGGAAAAGGATAATTCCTGTGATAATGGCACTCCTGATAGAATTCATTTTGGGTTCGAAATATACTAAGACGCGACGGGACGGAGATTTTGAGATGGACGACTTTGGTTGTAAACTCCCGCTTGACCGGATCCTTATGACTTTTCGATTTTGCTGCCTGGAGAGTAACGAAAAACGGTGAAAACTCGGGTGACAATAATTATACGAAACCGTGTTCATCTATACTCCTCTACAAACAGTTTAGACCATGACTATATCATAATACCTGACTTACACTTTTCAACACCGGCTCTTCAGGTTTCTCCGTTGCCTTTTGATTTCCAACCGGGTTCCACGAAATTAAAGCTATACCTTTTCCAGGTCCAAACGCATCAACTATATTCAATATTGAAAAAAAAACAAGACAGCATTTTTAACATTCACACTGTAATTATTTGGAAAAGCAGATATTATGGTAGTCAACTTTAACAGAGACAATAAAACTTCAGGGTAATGGTTTATTACAAAAAATACCTGATTTTCAAAATTCTTGATCTATCGATTTGTCAATGGCATACGTTGTCCGTCGCCCTGTTCAGGGTAGTTAAGATTGCGATTCTATCACAGAATATTTTAAAAATCAAACTCCAAGTGCCCCAGTTGTCGGTTGTCGTCTCGTCTTTTGTAAGGACTCATTGATTCAGTTCAGCACGATTTACCATTCTCTGTAGTAAATCGTGAGTTCAGTTTGTGGAGCACGCTTTCTTTCATAAGTAGTAAAATCTGCCTAGCTGACAGAAAACTTATCCAGGAATTTTAGACACTTTAAACCTACGTTTGATTTTTATGTAGACTCAAGTAGACTGACTGTAGACCTACTTGCTGAAGATGAGTGATGACTGAAACGACGCGAAGCAAACTGTCAAATCATTCGCTGGCACTTCATTCCGTTACTGGACTGGACCAGTTTAAAGATGGAAAATTACAGTAAGACACGTCGGCTTGTAGATAAAAATCCTTATGCTGATTTTCTAATTTGCATTAACTGTCAAAATTACTGTAATCACAGTTGGGATCAATCGGGGATTGGTCCAATCCGATTGGATAGTTATGAACATCACGGGAAATGCCTCTTCGGTTGTTGGTTTATATTAAAATCCATTAGTTATTGTAGAGGTGTTTTTGGCGCTCGTCTTAACGGACACGCATTTCTGTATTGGAAGCGTCGTCCAAACTTAAATGTTCTTTGAATATTTGCATTTTATGCAGATGACAAAAGATAACAGAATGGATTGATATTTGCTTATCGCTACTCCTATTTTATTCGGACTAGGCAGCTCTGTTAATTATGACGATGACTCATGATAAGAGTCATGTCGTTTTTAGGTCCAATTTCTCATTCTTTTGGTGTGTTCGGATCCTCACGTATTCCCATTCCTACAAGTTTGTGACTGGGCAGAATCATGCATTAAGCAAATTGCGAAAATGGTCATGTTGTATTCATTCCACATTCCACACCACGTTTTCCAGACTAGGTCATAAGGTAGCATCTACTCTTCTTTCTTACTTCCTATCATCCCAATAGATTTCCTCCTAATTGTACATTATGGTATGGCATGACTTTGTAAAAAATATGCATTGCGAATACTACAATGCAGCAACGTTGTGTCCTTTAGCATTGCGCTGTTAACCTATAATAACTATTGCCAGACTGGAGAAAGCTGGCAGCATTGTGAGTATCGACGACGCTTTCATGCACATAAGAGCTGATACGCTTTAGGAGTGGATGGGAATGGGAACGGAGAAAGTGTAAGTACATGAAAGGGAATTACCTAGGTAGGTGAACAAGCGTGGAGAAGAATGGAGAAAGTTATACTAAATGCATACATGAAAGAGAATTTAGGCGTGCGTGTGGGGAAAGTATAGTCATGAGAATGGGAATCAAAGAGTGTACGCTGCTATGCTGCCCTACTTTTTGCAAAAGACATGAAGCAGGCATTGATATAGCTATCACCATAAAACGAGACTCACCGACTCCATATCACTTTTGCCTCCAAGTTGAACGAATATTCATACGAGGCTGGAAAGCAAGTTTTTGCAAACTGTTGTTTCTTAGTATGTTATATGGAGTGACATTCTATGCAAAACTGTACCCTATTTTGATGATGCTGTGCCGTGCTAGTGTGCTAGCTTCCTTGCGATTGTATATGAGTTATGTACGCTTTCCTGTTCTTGCAGTATTGTCCAGCTATGTATTCAAATGCCTTTTGTCGTTGTTATTTCAGTTGTTGATGCTGATAGGAATGATTTTTATATTGCAAAAAATTCATTCTCGGAAAATGATACAACTCATAAAATACTGGTAGTTTATTAACTAATACAAATAGTAAATCAAGATTAGTATATACCTTACACAATATATTAAATAGGTTATTGAGTAAAAGTAAATTTACATTAAATTGGAATTAGTAATATTTTATTCGTCGATATTGATAATAACAGTTTTCATTGGCATTGTCATTGTCACTGCAAAAAACATTTGAGTTTTGAGTATGTATGTACCTATATATGTCATACAATATAATAATAATTTACTTTAACTTTAACTAAATTTTGATCAAAAACTATAACAGCTCGGGGTACTTAACATGTGCAAGGTATGTACGTATTAGATGAATAAATAAAGTATTTTCGTAGGGTAGCACAGGTTAAAGGATTGTCAATTGTTGTATATGTACTTCATTAATCACCGTTGAATTTGTTGTCTAATGTCTACTAGCAGGGAAATATTTTGGCATCTCTTTCTTGTACGCATACAGTTACCAATTTTTTCCTATATAATAACCGATCAATTATTGTATTCACACTATTTTTATTATTCATCATACAGCAATAATTTTATCGTTAAATCACTGAATATAGTATGCCATAATTCTCCTGCATTAACATAAATTGTCCATTAGTCTACACTAACTTATTCATTTGGCTACATTTAACATTAAACTTACAGAAGATCCTTTTGAGCTTATGCCAACTCTCAATAGTTACTCCTTCCAGTGTGAATGTAAAAATATGTATACAAAATGCACGAAAAGACCTTCCATATTTGCTACTTATAATGTTAACGTTTGTTGTAATGCAGTTACAAAATATTTAAATTATTCTTGCATAGATACTATAATATTAGTTCCAAGTTTATTTACAGAAAACTCACTATAAAGTCTGACTGCTGCAAAATATCAGCATTTGGTTAATTGTGCATAATTATAAGGAAATATGAAATTAACATCTTTAGCCAAAATGTATTTATTTATTACTATGTATTGTTTTATCTTACTAGTCACTTATATGTCTAAAGTACCAATAATATACATATTCTGAATATAGATGTCTGTACAATGTACGTACTATTTACACTTGTCCTTTAATATTGTTTCTTGTATTTATGTCTAAATACTTCAATGTGTACTACTTCTGATTTCAATTTTGATGATTTGATTTTGGTTTCAATTTCAATATATTTCGAATGGTTGCATTACTATGAATTTTGAAGCGAGTTAAGTCACAAATTAGCATTGTATTACATACTTTTGTATTCTAGCAGATTAATCGACTTTTCACAAAGAAAAATCAGGCTACAGCTAAGCTTATATGATTATGCACCATGTCAATAGACAATATTCCATATTATGTAGATTTGGTAACTTATCATCGCACAGCATATGGGACACTGTAATCCCTGTAAAACATACTAAAATGGTATCCAAGTGGCAAGAGAAATAAGTCAAGTTAAACCATACTACATTGGTTGGTGGTATAATATCAGTGGTATGGCACAAACAATGTTAAACACGTGTCAATACAAAATTTGACAAGTTAGATATCTATTTGTTTTTGCCATGTATTTTTGATTGTTCAATTGTTCTATTTGGCACACATTTTGAGATTTGATCCTTGGTTTAAAACGAATTCCTCCATTTCTCCCCTAGATGAAACCCATGGTAACTAATATCTATTTCCTGAATATTGCTTTCTACTTTCAGGTATTAATTCAACCAAAGCGGATCTGGATATTTGTCACTTTCACCAAGGTGAATGCATGTTATGTAACAAGAAATGAAAAACCAGGGCGAATAGATAAAAGGAAGCTCTGGAAAAACGAACGTTTCTTAGTAACATGCACACACCTTGACTTTCACCAAAAGCCGAGAGCAAAAATGGGATTTAGATTGTACATTTATTGGGAAACTTTTGAGATTTACGGTAGCGCCGAACAATAGTGAACGAACCATATTGTACATCCTTCGTTCAACATATTACACTAATTCTTAAGATATTTAATATACTTGCCGTTAGCATAAAGGAAATAAGATATAATTTTTAAATATTCACTTGTGATACCAGGATATAATGATCTTACATTAAGATTAGATTCATACACATTTATTTTTGTAGATTCAGTTCAGGTACACGCAAAACCAAAAATATATAGCATTTCGGTTACCTGACCTGATTGGTTATTTTTTCATTCGGTTTAGACATTTATACAATTTGTTCTGCAAGTAAATTGCGACTCTCGTCGAACTGATTGTACTGTTAACTAGCCAAATGGATATGTAAGGGTTATCTTACCTGGATTATTTTCGAGCGCAAAAGTTACAAGCGAAATTGACACGATTCGTAAATCTTTATCGTGGACCTGCGCAACCTAGTGTTATACGCAAACAAGGATTACAAACGACTACGTTCATTCTGAAATTTACATTTTCAAATAGTTTACAAATGTTGAAATCTTTGGGTTTATGTATAGAATAGTAGGGCGTGGCATCAAAAGGATGTAAAATACTACATATATTGAAACAATTTGTAAATGTACCTATGCCTGCTGGTAATTAACCTTCAGGAATTATTAGTATAAAAAGCGCTTAGGGTTGATGGAAGGTATATCGAGTAAGGGTAAATGTAGTCAGCCATTGTAACGAATGGGACGGTTGAAAAAACATGGGGGAAGTTATTTCCATTTCAGCCAAAGAAAATTATTTATTTACAGATTCCTACCAGTCGAAAGGGAACGACACATTATATGTTAATTAAGGATGAAGTTGCCCAACAAAAAATTGGAAACAAAATAAATATAAATCATATAAAAGAGTGAGACCCCACCAAAGCACTTAGCTGAAATTGAAATTGTTCTCACGCTCATCATTGCGCATCAAATGTGAACCAAAGTAGGCTATAATTTTTTGACGTTCTAAGGGAGGTTTGAAACGTAGCAGCTAGCGGTTATAACCTGTTTAAAATATCCCATTATCGAACCCCTATGACGAGTATGAAGCCAAAGTGGTGAAAATACTACAGTGGCACTATTATGGAATACAAATTGAATTATTATAAGGGTCGCTGACGAAAATAAAAATCGAAACCGTTTAGGTTTACGGGGGCGGCGGACGGACTATGAATGATACATTAAATACATAGCGCATAGCACTCATGCTTTATGTAATGAATTCAATAAGCATCACTCTGTGATGTTTAACAAAGTTACGTACATGTTTGAATACACAATCAATCGAGTTACAAAGAATGTAAGAAAAAACAATATTAAATATCAAATTTCGACATAGAAAAACAAGTCATTGATACAAAGAGGTTCGTTATTGAAAGAGTAATTGGCGAATTGAGTATCTGAAGATGTAACAGGTTACATTTGGGCTGCCTCCGTTTTTGTCTTGTTGCACAAGAGATTGAACTAACGCATGTCTCCTTCAGATAGAATACAGCAAGAATCCGATGAACAAAGAAGTTCCAGTAAGCTTTCCTTTTCCTGTTTCCACCAGAGTTTCGTTAGATTGCTCCCGCTGAGCTGCTTCTCTTAGCCTTAAAGAAAACGTGAAACCGTTCATTAAAATTGAATATATCGTGATCAATAGCAAATTTACCTGTCTTGTCTACACATTCTTCTGACTAACAAGCAGCCATGCGATGCAATCTCTTACCG